>CM046443.1:100622600-101012600 GCA_025506515.1 Flaveria trinervia | reverse complement strand
ACCGCATTTAAAATTTACACCGAACCGAAAACCGGATCCCAATTCGATGTCGGTTACAAACCGAACCGAAAACCGAATTTATAATTCGGTTCGGTTTTTCCGGTATAGGAATATGAATCGGTTTTTGTTTTTTTTCGGTTTTTGGTTTTTGCAAACCCCTAGTAATGGGTTAATGAGTGTAAAGAGACGAGTGGTGACATTACCAAAAATGACTAATTTAATGATCACAAATAACCTTATAACCATAATCACTAAAACCTTGGTTGATAATTATTTTTGTAACCAAAATATGTTGGATATTTTAGTATAATTTAATATTGCGTATGACATTCAAATACGAGCGCACGCTTATTTGAATGTCATGGGCCTAACGGGGGATCCAAGGGGGCAACGCCCCCGAGAGAAGTGGGGTCCAAGGGGCGGCAGCCCCTGGCGGGGTCCAAGAGGCAGAGCTCTTGGCTGAGGTCGAGCTACCAGGTCAGTTTGGAAATTTTTATTTTTAGACAAAAGCCATTCATCGAAAATGCATTAGAAATTTAATTTTAGGCCAAATATGCATTCGTGGAACTTGAGAGACTAAAGGTGTAATTTACCCCAAGAAGCAGTTTTCTTGAAAACTAAAACTACACTCCTACATATTCGGTTTCGAGATCCCCTGAAAGAAATTCGATTTCTTGATCTTCTCAAAATTACTCAATCAAAAATCCATACGAAAATCTAGAATCAATCTGATTTTATCCAATCAAACGTTGGTAGACACTCCAATTGTTTGATCTGAAGGTGATCACACGACTTCAGATTTATCCAGTAATTTTCGAGAATTCCCCAACAAAATATTCTTGCAGTCAATTTTGAGAGTGGATTTTCGTCGCAACATTAGTAACTGATTTTATGACAAAATCTTTTGCGATCAGTTTTGTGACCAAAACTTCAGCAGCTGAACTTGCGACTAAACTCTGCGACATATTTTCGACTAAATTGTGACCGAAACTATCTGCAGCCAATTTTGCAACCACACTTTTAGCTACCAAAGTTGCGACCAAACCTACTTGTGGTTGATTTTACAACCTAAATGAGGTTCGTTTTAAAATTGTAGCTAGCTTTGCGATCACCGTTCTGATAGCAAAAAGGGATGTAGATTAAAAAAAATCTCCCTTTTCCGATTTTCAACTATGATAATTTTAAGTGTCTTCTATAAATTTATAAAATCGTATTTTGATTCATAAAAAGATTCAAAAAAGAAAAGTAAAACCTAAATATCGTAAGATAGGTAGGATAAGAAATGTTCAACCATAGGTGCCGTAACAAATATACGAATTATTATACAACTAGTTAATAAATCATTTGGTATGTTTTTCGATAGTAACTGTATTCACACTTTCGTTTCAACGTTTAACTCGTATTTTCTTTATTTTGCTCCATAATAAGTTTCTTCACTTGTTTTTTCACTTTATATAGTCTTTGTATTTCTTTCCTTTTTTTGGAGCAATTAGTGGCAGACTCAAGTAAAAAGATCGATGGGAAACCGTAATTTTTCTTTACATCGTATATAGGGTTGCAAACGAACCGAACAAACATGAACAAGTCCTTGTTCGTGTTCATTCGTTAAGAAATAAACTTGTTCATGAACTGTTCACGAACACTTACCGAACGAGATTTCTTGTTCGTGTTCGTTCATTAAGAAAACAAACATGCTCATGAACTGTTCACGAACACTTACCGAACGCAAATGAACACAAACAAAAATAAACGAACACAAACAACTGTTCATGAACATGACGAACACAAAAAAAACTCAGAAACACAAACGAATACAAATTATCATAGATTTTTCTTAGAATAAAATTTATATTTTTTATTACAAACATTACACAAAATCAATAAAATAAATAAGTAGTTAACATAAATACCAAAAATAGTCATAAAAATAACTGATACAATAATTAAGAATATAAACGAACACCTTAACGAACATAACGAACACATTATCGAACGTTCACGAATGAACATTAACGAACATAAACTAACACATTATTGAACGTTCATGAACATAAATGAACGAACACGACTTGTGTTCATGTTCGTTCGTTTAACTAAACGAACGAAATTTTCTTGTTCATGTCCGTTCATTTACTAAACGAACGAACATAATGAACTTCCCGCCGAACGTTCACGAACTGTTCGCTGAACGTTCAGTTCGTTTGCAGCCCTAATTGTATAAGTCAAAAAATGTAAAAACAATGATGATCAAATCAAAAAAAAATAAATTACGCAAATCAAATCTTCATTTCTTTCGCATCAAATATATAAAGTGAATATTTTTTTTAAAGATTGTAGAGTACATAAATCACAAATAATCCATGTGATCTTGAAATTAAAACTAGATCTTCAGATCATAAATGTAATATTACGCATATAAATACAAGATGCACTCAACACTCTACACACTAGAACAAGAAATCTTCAATTTCATTGCAACAATGGCATCCGCATTTGAGTTGCTCATGGCAATAAGTTTCTTCGCTCTCCTTATATAGGTGTAATCTTTAAACCCTAAACACTAAACTGTTAATCATTGTTTTTATTTTAACCGTTTTGATGAATTTATTTTTTTAAAAAATTGTGTGCTAGCACGCTCTTAAGATATTTAACTTTCTTTTCTTTGTTTATAGGAGGGCAAGGCCAATGTGCACTAAAAGACATAACTATGGGGACAGAAAAAACTTCTAGAGAAATAAATGGTAAACAAGAATGGAAGGCGATGTTTATAAACACTTGCAAATGTCGTCAAGGAGAACTTATAGTCACGTGTGACGGTTATCAAACTGTCGAGAAAGTAAATTCGAGTATCTTTAGCCCGTTGGGGAATAACCAATGCATCGTTAACGCTGGTCGTCCTATCGAAGGTTTTGAAAGGGTTGAGTTTCTTTACGCTTGGGACTACCCTTTCATTTTTGTGCCACACTCTTCTCGTGTTAATTGTTAACGTTTATTAATTATAAGATCAATAAGTTACTCGGATTATTTTTACTTAATATGATAAGTGAATTTAATTCCTATATTGTAGATATTAATAATAAGTAATCTTATATCATACCTTGATGGTTGTTTTTAAAGCTTTCAGTGAGCTCGTATGGTGTAAAGATCGAGAGAAGATTGTTAGGCAATCATTATGGGGACCCAAATTTAAATAAAACACAAGAGTCGTTTTTTATATGTCATCGTCTTGACTCTTTTTAGTTGAGTTTCACCATTTGGCTCGGAGAGAACCTTGGTTTTTGACAAAAGTAGTGTGCCGACAAAGGCAAGAAATATAAATTTGTGTTTAAATTTAAATAAAAAGATAAGAAAATTGGTATGTGTTTTCGAGTTAGGAGATTTCTTTTATTTTGCTATTGTACCCATTTAATCTTCTAATTAAACTAGATTGCAAGAGTAAAAATGATAATAATCAAATATATGAAATGAATATGTTTTAAGGTTACAAACATAAATCACAAAATAGGGGTGAGCAAGAACCGGTTTCCTCGACTGAAACCGACCATCGGTTGGATCGAATCGTTTAAAACTTGTTGTATTAATATATGTTCAGTTTTCAGTTCTTATAATATGCGTATACGATTCTTGATTTTGGTTTGGTTCCAGCTGGTCGAATTGGTTGCACACCCCTAATCATAAATAATCCATGTTGGTCACCTATCCTGGTTTTACTATCACATAGGCACACTTAACTGTGAAATTATCATCTCATCCACAGTTAATGCACTCAAAACGCGTTGATAATATTAGAATCAGAACATTACTTACGAACCTAACATCTCTCTTCTTAACGGCCGATGTAGGATTTACCTAGAGCGTTAAATTAAAAAAAAAACAAGTCGTTTTCTAATGTCATAGTCTTGACCCTCTTTGATTGAGTTTCTCCATTTGAGACGGAAAAAGCCTTGTTCCTAAAAAAAGTAGTACAAACAAAGGCGTTATAGTATGAAAGGGCATGGGTGGCCTTAAAGGGGCGAGGTAGGTGATCATCCAGTGTCTGATATCTTCAGAGGGACTGAAATTATTTAAACTATATATATATACTAGCACGGTACCCGCGCGATGCACGCCGGCGTATAAAAGTTTAAAATCATTAAATAATTCAAAAGTTTATTGGTGTATTAAAGTAATACATGAATAAACAAATACAACTTTTAAGCATAAGAATTTAAGAAAATATTCGGTACTCATTTTATTTAATGATGAAGTAATTTAATAATGATGAGATCAATTTAATTGAAATGTTCACACATCCGACTAATCTCAACTATGTTGGCCCACCATCATTTATCATCCGGAAGAAACCCATAAACATATGTTATTTCTTGTTGATTGACCGCTACATCTTCTGAACGTTGGTTTTCGAAATTATTCTTCACTTTGAGACAATCATCAGTAGCTACAACAAGTTTCGAAACTGAAAATACAATAATTTTTTTAGTTTATTATATGCGATTTTAGCATAACTAACAATGTTAAATCACATAAATAATTAGATAGAATTTTAATTTTATAAGTAAAAGTGACATCGGACACATCTTCGAAAACATTCTTCGTCTCCTTAAAATGTATTTTAAAAAACTATAAACCGTTAAACTCATTAACAAACCTAATAATAGTTTTAACTACTTTAGCTTGATAAACCTTATCTTATACTTTATTAACATTATAAATAGTTTAACTTAATACTATTTACTCAATCTAAACCCAATTTAATATAATAATACCTAATTAAAAAGAAAAACCCCATTCAACATTTTAAGGGCAAAAGTAAATTATGAAGACTTGATCAAGAACTTTGCTTTCAAAAACGGTAGAAAAGCCTTCCGATTTGATTAAGTATGTACATTAGACTATTTTGCTACAATACTTTCATTTTGTTTACTTTTATAATAATTAACATCATATTATAAAAAATTTATATACAAGTTTTTCGGTTTAGACTTTTTTATATATCGTGTTATGGATGTTCATTTTTATTCTCGTCCTCGGCTCTGGGCCCAAAATCTTTTAAAAATTCTTGGGGCCTGCCTTAAGAAAGAAAAGAAATGTAATAGAAGCATGTGGAAAGAAATATGGTTGTCATGATTCAAACATGAAATCTCCGGAACGCCTAGGGAGGGGTTTTTCCAACTACCCTGACATTGGGGCCTGCAGGTCGTGAGGGGGCTACGACCTGTGGGTCAGCCGGTCAGCATATTTTTTTTAAAGTCTGGGTCAGCGGGGCTCAAAGTCAAAATCAAACAGACTGACCAGCTGACCAAATCAATCAATCTGTCAGGTCAGTCCGGTTAGCCGGATCAACCCAAAAACAAACAGCCCCTTTGCTTAAACACCCTCTTACAAAGTATAGAACTTTTATTCGGAGGATGAAATTTGCAACAAACCAAAAGAATAAGGATATGTATAGCTGTGAAGCTATATAACCCTTAAAAACCATTATCCTCTTAGAAAGATAAACCCCTTATGGATTCAGAGCCAGAGAAAACCCCCATCTTCCCCTTTGAAAATTTCTCTCCTTAATTCTTCTTCTTCATTACCTTCATCTGTATCAACAACTTTATCATCAAGATTCACATTGGTGCTTGTTAATGGAGGCATCAGCAAGCAAATTGCTTTCATCATCTTTATCTTTGCCCCCAAGAACTCAACTGAAGCAATCTCCTCATCCTCCTTCAGGTGATTGTTGTTCGAAGTTTTAATCTTTTTCTGTATGATGTTGTTTCTGATAGTGGGTTTTTGTGTTGAATTCTGCATTACAAGTAATTGGGTGTGCTCCGTGGGGTTGTTAAATTTGAGTTCTTGATTGTGTGTTGTGGGAGTCATTATGAAGCTTGTGTGAACATTTATGCACACCATGTGTTTGATGTTTTGTCTGTTTGAATTTTGGAATTGCCGTTACTTCCCTTTTCATATATGTTATCCACATTGGTTTCTTTATATCTTTAGTAGAAAATGCACACATCTAGTAGCATTTTAAGGGATTTTAGTTATGTATATGATTGACTATAGGTGACTGATTCTTACATACAGCTTCAAGTTCAGTAATTTACAATCCACCTCAATTTGTGGAAATAGTGCTGCAGATCACATGGCTCAATACTTTTAACTTATTGAAATTTTCTTAACATTTTTAGACATAAAATTCATGCATTTAGTAGCATAGTTGTCGAAGGTGCAAGGCACACTCAAGGCACAAAGGGTGAGCTTTGGGCCTTGGGGCAAGGCGATTAAAAAGAGAGGGCTTTTAAGTGAAGCGCGTAGCATAAATATACCATTTTTAGGGGTTTTAGACATGTTTTAGGCTTGCATGGGACTAGTTTAGGCTATTTTAGGTTGATTTTAGGCTTATTTAGAGCTTAGTGTAATTGTTTTAGACCAATTACGATGATTATTGGCCGAATTCAGCCTGAAAATGTGCTGGACCCCTGAAAATAGGGCTTTTGAAGCGAGGCAACAAGGTCGCTCTGAGCTGCGCCTGAGGTCTAGGCACGTGTCTTGCGGGCTTTTGACAACAACGGGTAGTAGTAATCTAATTAATTGTTTGTAAACTATCCTTGTATATACTCCTAGTCAAAAGTCCCAAAAGATGGTAAGAATCATTACTTATTAACACAATACTAACACAATACTTGTGACAATCCTTTAACCAGTCTAATTCACTGCTACTATATCATCTTCAAATATTTAAATTCATTCTCATTACCAGATATCTGAAATTTGATTTAACAACATAGTTGGTTCGAAATAACTCCAGTTCACTAGTTTATACTTGATTCACGTCAACTGTGTTCTTTTAGTTTGTAGACAAGATACTACAACTAATATGGCTAGTTAAACATTGATTAACTCATGGTAGGATAACGAGACAGAGTAGGGTTGCCTATGAAGATTGGTTTATGGGTTATTCTTGTAAATAACTTTATGTGGTTAAGGGGGCTTGTTTTCATTATATTGGTTTGATAATTGGCTTGCTTTTATTCATATTAAGGCCGTTATACTGATGACAACACTCTATTTCAGCTTAAAGTTATATGAGCCAGCAGCTCCTGCCCATTCTTCTATGCTAGCAACTTCTTTAGCTCAACATTTCCCTACTTCTGTGCTAATTCAAGAACAACGTCCTGAGAGCAAGCCATTATTGCAGACAATAAAAGATGACAAAACATCCCAGGTAAGACTTAACCTTTTTTAGTGTAAAGAAGGTTATATCATGTACTGATTTCTTTAATAGTTGTCTATTGTTTATATTACTGCAGAATTAAACTATTTTAACTACTGCTGACTAACTTCAATGACGTTTTGATATATTTATTGGTCACAGGCAATAATAGATAGCAGGCAGTTAGGAACATGTGAAGTGGATGCTATAAGCTCTGATAAATACCTCAAAGAATTCCAATCTCAATTGCTACAGTGGCCTGGTTTATGGTATTTGTAAGACTAATCAATCTAATGATCTATGTGGTCCTCAGTCTCATGTGTCAACCATAACCATTTAGTTCTATCAGTTGACTCTGTTTGTGTTAACTTTTATCTCAACTGGTCAATGGGGAAAAATTAAATTAAAAGAAACAGGTCAAAAAGTCACAAAAAGTTAACTCTTAAGGTATAAAACCTCCTAAAATATCCTATTATAAAAATATAGTTGTTGAAAGAATATAGTTTTGTGATCATATTTAATGCATTTAGTGATGAAATAAGTTCAAAATTTTTGGATGAAAATGTGTTTTGACCCAACCCGACCTGGCATGTTTTGAACCATCACCCATCCCGTCCTACCTAATTATTTTACCACCTATAACAATAGCCTTTCAGTTGAAACTCTAAAAAAATTGTAAACGGCTATTTGTGCTTTTCACAGGTTACCTCCTTTGGAGACAAGAGAAAACTTTCTCTCCTCCTTGACTGTGCAACATGTTCCAAATGGGACCAAAGAAAATATAAATTTAGAAATGGAGAAGTTATTGCCCTTGCAAAGCAAGCTCTATCAGCTTCAAAAGAAGCAGCTTCGCTAGTGGATGATGGTGAATCATTTAAAGTTGACTTTGATAGTCCCACTTCAAGGTCAGCCTTTTGACTTTTTCTTCTATATGCATAATAATTATATGGGAAGACTTGTTTTTTAGAGTTCAATGTATGGTGCTTTTCAGCTTAGGATCTACAAGTTCAACCGAACTACAAAACAAAAAGGTCAAATTTGTAAAGTCAACACGCCTCCTAGAAAGGCAATCTAAGAGACGAAAAGGGTCTAAGGCAAATGTTATTGTTCGCGAGAGTACCGCTTCAACAAAACAGATCTTCCAGAGAAAAAAACATCATATAAAGATGCGAATTTACATGATCCTCTTAGAATGTTCTTGGCACGTCCAGTAACAAGAGAACTTTTGAATTCAAAAGAAGAACTTGAACTCATAGCCCATATAAAGGTATGTTAGTCAACAAGATCCATATTATAAATTTATTGCCTTAGTTCAATTACATGCGGAATCAACCTAACGTCAAATCATATTTCAGTGTGGGATGAAATTAGAAGAAGTCAGGTGTCGGTTTCATAATCAATTTGGTCGTGAACCGACATTGGTGGAATGGGCTGAAGCTGCTAGTCTTAGTTGCCAAGATTTGAAAATTCAAGTTCACCTTGGTAATAGTAGCCGGGAGAAATTAATATGTGCCAACTTACGTATGGTTGTTTATATAGCAAAACAGTATAGGGGGCGTGGACTTGACCTGCAGGACCTTTTACAGGTCAACTTACTCCTTATTTTTTTAACCCTATGTAATTAGCATCTTAGTGTTCATTTTTTAACTTGTCAACTAAATTATTTGCAGGAGGGTAGTATGGGCCTAATGCGGAGCGTACAAAAATTTAAACCTCAAGCTGGTTGTCGGTTTGCTACTTATGCTTATTGGTGGATAAGACAGTCAATTAGACGAGCTATATTTCAAAATTCCAAACTTATCCGTTTGCCAGTATGCACTTATCTTTGTTTATTTCATTCCATGTGAAAGAAACGTGTTTAACCATTTTTCTAAACTATTATAACTTTCAGGAGGGTGTATATACTATGATGTACAAGGTTAGTGAAGCAAAGAGGTTAATCATACGTGAAGGAAATCACGAGCCAACACAAAAACAAATTGCAGATCAAGCTGGAATGACTGTTGAGAAGCTGCAAAAATTGAAATCTATACAGAAAATAACACTCTCTTTGCAAAAGCCCATTTGGGCCAATGATAGTACTACATATGAGGTAATTACCAAATTAAAGTTTTGTACTTTAAAACTAGTGTATTTTTACTTTAATTAATATAATTGCCAATCATATTAAATAAAAGATAATAAATAACTTGTATGGTTATATTATTATAAATTCACATTTGTAACTGAAGACTGGGTTACATGACAGCAGCATTGAATTTGTATATAGACAGTTAACATTGCTAAATGATGAACAATTCCTTTTTTTTTTCTTTAAACAGGAAATCACTCCGGACACTACAATGGATAGCCCGGATGATTGTGCATCAAAGCAACTAATGAGAAACCATATCAACAACCTTCTTGGGGTTCTAAACCAGAAAGAACGAAAAGTCATTAGATTGAGGTATGGAATCGGATGTGAGGTCAGGAAATCATTAGCCGATATAGGAATCATGATGGGAGTGTCGAAGGAACGGATTAGGCAGTTGGAAAGCCGGGCTTTGTTCAAATTGAAGCAGTATTCCGAAAGCCAAGGACTTGATGCATATAAAGATTTGCTTATTTGATCTTTTGTACCACAGATAGTTAAAACTATATATGCTTTTGATCCATCACCAACAGAGGAATCTGATGTTTTTGTTTCAAGATTCTTGTACTTGAATGTAAGTTTTCCAGATGGGTAAGCTGCAAAACCGAGTGCATGTACAAGTCTTCGTGCTTAGGGTACAAGTGATTGCATCAGAAACTCGAGCTTTTTGAATGTAAGTTACCGAACTTTTCATACTGTTATGTAACGAAAAGTTGGTCTTGGTTGAATGAACACTTCCTCCGGTGAATATAATGTTTGAATAGTTGTCATTTTGTATAATTTACAATCTCTGATGTTTATTACTTGTAGATCATTGATAAATCATTTGTTAGATATGTCAGTCGATTGATTCATTTGTTTTGATTCACTTTTGGAGGTTAAGTTTACGTTGATTAGGTTATCTTGTTTAATTCACTTTTTAAGATCAAGTTTTATGTCAAACCTATGAAATTTTAGCTAAACATGTTGAGTTCATGGGTTGGTCTGGATATTTTATGTTCAATTGTAAAATTAAAAACCAGATTTTATGGTTTGTTATAGAGCATTAATATGCACATAAATAAAGTAATTTATTTCAGGTTAATGGATTGTAATAGTGGTAACATGTGAATACGAATGTGTATACGAATGAAATGTTAGGGTTTATGAGAGTGACATAATTTTTGGTTTTGGTTGTATAAAATTTTGAATTTGTGATAAGTTTGAACTGTAAACCCGAGAATATGAATTGTTCAATGGGTTTCAAATATTAAGAGTATTTACAGTGAAGTCCTTAAAATTATGTGAGTGTGTTTGGTATATTATATGAAATGGTTTTAAGTGGTTGTGAGTGAAAGAGAGAGAAACTGATATTGTGGATTGGTATATTTAAAGAATCACTGTTCAATCTTTATAATTTTTTTAATATTTTTAAAGTGGTTGTAAGTGGAAGAGGGAGAAAAAAATAATGATAAAGATATAAAAATATTATTTAATTCAAAAGGGGAGTAAAAATATAGTGATTTACAGTGTAATTATATGAATAAAAATAAAGAACATGGGAGTATTACCTAGATGATTTACTCTGATTTGTTCACTCCCTAATAGATACGGGACAACGAGCGTCAAAGATTACAATTCTTTTTGTTACATTTATTCATAGTTTAAAAAGATTACTAAACTACTTTACTTAATGATTTTAAGAGAACTAATTCAAATCCTATATTTCGGTCATACACGTTTATGAACTTCAGATTTCAATAGCAAATTAATCCCTCGAACCAAACATATAGTTATAAGTGTTTAAATTTTAGTCCAATGAATTATATTAAATCCACAAACTAAACATGGTGTAAGGAACCATGCGAATGTGCGTTAAATCCTAAATAGCGATAAATTACATAACTTTATAAGAGTTAACATGAACTTGACAAGTTACATATGATAAAAACCATCACCAATAATATTTAATTTCTTAATTATTGTGGTTGTTGGTCTAATGAAAAAGTCAAAGCTTCTAAAGTGATCATTTATGCAAAGGTCTTGTTAGATATTTTAGTGT
Source organism: Flaveria trinervia (assembly GCA_025506515.1). NCBI lineage: Eukaryota > Viridiplantae > Streptophyta > Magnoliopsida > Asterales > Asteraceae > Flaveria > Flaveria trinervia. Next base: position 101,001,227 of record CM046443.1, on the reverse strand, counting down.
AATTGGATTGACTAATGACCAATGGATCATAATATCCATCAAACAAGTTAGGAGGTGCGGAGTGCACTTTGTAGAATACTTGAAATCAAACTTGGATAATCTGAGAGTAGTGAAGATCACTTTCAGATCGAAATTATTCGGTGGTTCACCCGAATAAATCAATCGGATACAACTCAGACGAGATCAAGAATTCGTATGTTGTGTTCAGTGAATTTTCTTGAACCAGAAGAAGAATAAGAATTCGAGAATGAACATATGATCAACAACCTCATCTCATTCGGTTTTGGAGGGAAAAAAAGGGAAAAACTGCCATTTGGCAGTTTCATCAAATTTATTTTTAGAGTAAATTACCATTTACATCTCTGACGTTTGTTCATTTTAACCACTTGCATCCCTATCGTTTCAAAATTGCCATCTGGCCCCTGACGTTTCATGTTATCTTCATTTGAGTCGATGTTGTTTTATTTATATTACCATTTGAGTATAGATACTAACACCGTTAGTTTTTCTGTTAAAATTATTATTAAAAAGACCAAACTACCCCTTAAATTAAATAATAAAAAAAAAACTTGTGCGACTTATTCATCAACATCTTCTTCTTCATTACCAACACACCCATCACTACCTCCACTCCTCATGACCACCACCATAGCCCCCCACCACACACTCTTTTCCTTTATTAGAGCCACCCATCACCACCATCCTCCACGTATACAACACTATTTTCCATGGTTTCTCAGCCTCCATTACAATACTCACGATTCAGTCATTCAGCTCCCACCGTCGCCACTCAACCTCCAAAACCACCAGCTCCAAATAATTATCCCCCCCCAATCGGTAAACCGTAACACCCAAAACCACCACCCTCCGGCGAAATCACCACCAGCTCCCACCACCGCCGGCTCAACCTCCATCGTATGATGGACCCAAAGTTCGTGGAAAACCAATTCCCACCTCCCACTACCACGGTGGTCGCCGGAACGACATCGATCAGATGCCCGAAATGCCCACTCGAGGAGCCACCACCGCCGGACCCAATCGGAGACCTTCTTCCCCTTCCCCGACGAAGATATTCTCCTCCACCCCTACACCCACCGGAGATTCATCTCAGGAGAAGATTCCTCCGGCGGTAAGTCGACGGCGAGAAAAACGGTGGGGTATGGGACCCATCTCAAAAGTCTCTCTGTGGGGTCTGATTTCTTTGATGCGTTGGGGATGAGCTCCGCCGTGGAGGCGGAGAAGACCGGCGATGGTGGGTGTCGTCACCGCGAAGCGGTTCGACCGATGGGTCTGCTGTGACGTCGTTTGAAGGGGATTCTGTGTTGATGTTGCTTGATAACTCGAAGAGAAGCTTTAAGGGAGATCTGAAACATAAGCTTTAAGGGTTTGATAATAGAGATTTTGTCTGGAAAATTGTGCATTTGGGAGATGTGTGACTGAATCAGTTGCAGGTGTTGATGGTGAAGAAGATGAAAGGAATGGTGGGGAAGGGAAGGAGAGTGTGTGTGGTGGGGGGGGGGGAGAGTGGGTGTATGGAGTTAAGGGTAGTTTTGTCATTTTAAAAAAAGTTAACTGAACAATTTAACGGAGTTAGTCATTTGGATTCAAATGGAGATAAAAATGAAACGTTAGGGGACAAATCGAGACTTTGAAACTGTAGGGATACAAGTAGTTAAAATGAGAAAATGTTAGGGATGCAAATGGTAATTTACTCTTATTTTTATTTTAAATAACCATTAAAATTACGTATTTTCCACTCGAATTTCACATGTAAAATTCGAGAAAATCGATTCGAAATGCAATTTTTAATGAAGTCATTTTTACCAAAATAAAAAATCTCCAAGTTGATCTGACAGCTCGACCCCAGCCAGGGGCTCTGCCCCTTGGACCCCGCTACCAGGGGCGCTGCCCCTGAACCCCCGCCAAGGGGGCGTTGCCCCCTTGGAACCCCCATTGCTTAGGGCCTTCGCCCCTAAAAAGGTTTTCATTATTGAAGATCATAATACACTCAAACAAGCGTGCACTCCGCACCTCCTAACTTATTTGATGGATATTATGATCACATTGGTCATTAATCAATTCAATTACATGAAAATATCTAACAGGTCTTAGGTTCTATCTTAAGTACGTATAATACATATGAGCTTTTAAGTACGAGCAATATAGATTTAATGTTAAAATTTACAAATTTTAGGTTAGACAACTAACGAAATTTTATGAAGTGAACGATGTGAAACTAAAATTGAACAAGTAGTTTGACTAATGACCACTCATTAGTTCATACATCCAGAAGTTCTGGATCATATATATTTATTTATATCACCAACGCCCCACACAATACAACAACAGTCCACAAGATCTCTCTGATTGTTAATTTTAAAGGACGAAGTCGTGATCCATTGAAGGACGAAGTCGCGATCCAGTCGGGCTGCGAGCCCGAGCCGCGGTCCACCAAGACGCAGCCACAGTCGGCGGGCTGAGTGCACCTACGAAGTAAGCCCGAAGCCGCGGCTGGGTGTAGGCCCGAAGCCGCGGCTGGGTTGTAGGCCCAAAGCCGCGGCTGGACAAGGCACTACCAAAACAAACGCCCAACTTTTTGCGTTCCTGTGTGCAACACTTATGGAAACCTTCACTTAAGCTTGGTAACCAAGAAAGCCATTCATTGGTTACAAGGGAATATGAAAGAAACACAAAAAACGACAAAACGAGTAAAGCCAAAACATTAGCAAGAGGTCAGAGCAGCCTACAAATCTCTAAGTCAACTACAAAGACAAACCACATTAATACCAGTCAGAAACCCTTTGCATCAAAAAAGTATAAAACCCCTGGCTAGAGGATTTCAGTCCCATATCATTGACCACATGCTTTCAAAAATAGAACAATGTGATTCATTGTTCCCCCCATACACCAACACTATAAATACCCTTTCATTCCACAGGTAGAAAGGCATTTACATTCACATCCTCGGAGCACTTTCACTATAAACTATTTACTTGTTGGTTATCCTTCTCAAAGTTGTATCGACACAAATGCTTATTCTCACGTCGGAGTGTGGTTTCGGGGAGAAAACCCTTTCTGCCCGAGACGAGGCTCACGGTGTTGTTTTTGTCTCACAAATATTCCCGTCAGTTGAAGTTCGCACCAAGTCCCAGCAGAACTTTTGATACCTTGCTCAGCCGAAGTCAAGCTCAGCCGAAGCCAAGTCCAGCCGCATCCTGCTTCCCAACAGTCAAGGCCAAGTTCCTGCCTGATCCTCGGTAGCAGCCCCATTCTCCGCATTGCTCCCCGGTCTTAATCCCTTGATTAGGATTCGTGTAGCAACATCCATCACGTGAACAACCTAGACAATCTTGTGTTTTAGGAAACAAGATCATAATTCCATAGTCAGTGGCATATAGGATTTGGCAAAAAGCAGGCTGTGAAGATATAAAATCATATGTTGATGTTTTGTTTGCCTGTATCTTTTTCACTTCAGAATTAAGTTCTGGTCACCAACATGAGAGGAAATCAAATGCATGAATCCTTATTACACCGAATTTAAGTTTCCATCAATGAAGGCTCATCCAGGGCATAAGGTTAATTAACAAAGCTCTTTTGGGTGAAGCAGTGATTACTTTATCACTGATTTTTATTGTTTTCTTGTTGTATTAGTTTAGGTACTCATCTTTTAATGTTAATTCAATGAGTTGTGCTTTGATTTTAGGCTAACTATATATTTTTCTCAAAATGCAAAAAAGTATCTTTTACTAATATATGGTTTATATTTCAATTTTTAGTTATAGGATAACCTAACAAGCCGGACTTTGTTTTTTGTTTAAAAAACAAAAAAAATATACGTTATTATGACATTAAAATATCCGGCTACCGGACGGGTATAAAACGAGTTATTGTGGTTGTTGGTCTAATGATAAAGTCAAAGCCTCTAGAATAATCATTTATACAAAGGTCTTAGGTTCTATCTTAAGTACGTATAATACATATGAGCTTTTAAGCTGTTAAAAGTACGAGCAATATAGATTTAATGTTAAAAGTTTAACAAATTTTAGGTTAGACAACCAACGAAATCTTATGAAAGTGAACGATGTGAAACTAAAATTGAACAAGTAGTTTGACTAATGACCACTTATTAATTCATACATCCAGAAGTTCTGGATCATATATATTTATTTATATCACCAACGACCCCACACAATACAACAACAGTCCACAAATTGTTCAATTTTAAACCTTAAACCCTAAGCAACAAAACCTCAATGGTTAACTATACCTTTAAAGTTTAAACCCTTAATAATATTAATATCAAGGCAGCAACACGACGTCGTATAAAGCTGTCAAATTCGAAGCAACAAAAATATCTTTCGACCCCTCGTCTTCGAAGCTTCACCGTGAAGATACGAACACGAACAGTATCAATTATCAAACCTCCACCGCCTCAATTCAAGATTTTTATCAAACACCTTCTTTGCATCTTCAAAATGCCCACAAAACCCTATATATACACCCCCAATTCCCCCATCAATCTTGATAATAATAATACTTCAGCTTCTTCTTCATTCATTCATTCATTCAACCCATGGATCCTTTATCCAAACGCTCAATTGGTCTCACCCATTACACTCCGGTTCGTATTCCCCACCCCTTTTGTTCATTTTCGATTTGAATCTTGAAATTAGTCGTCTTTAATCACTTTCTGATTGGCAATTGATGGCAGATGGTGGTGATTCAGATGGGGATGTTCATGTTCATGCTCTTGCTCCCAAACCGCTTGATTGTTTACAGGGGACACCGATTCCTCCATTTTTGTCGAAAACTTTTGATTTGGTGGATGACCCACGATTGGATCAGATCATTTCGTGGAGTGATGGTGGTGCGAGCTTTGTTGTGTGGGATCCTGTGGAGTTTGCGAGGAGAATCTTGCCGAAGAACTTTAAGCACAACAATTTTTCGAGCTTTATTCGACAACTTAACACATATGTGCGTATGATTTATTGAGCTTTGGTAGTCTGTATGTACAATCTGTTCTTTTTCAGGTTCTTGTGGTTTCTTTTCTTTGATCTTTTCATGTTTTTCTTTTGGTTTATACTCATGTGTAGTTTAGTTTTTCGCTGTAAAGTGTGTTCATTTATTCTTTGATCAAGTGTATATATATCACAATGTAATATATATTAGTCATAGATAATGGAAGGGAGCTTGTTTTTTAATTATGAATGAAATTGGGTGCTTGGATACTATGCTGCTGTTTGTGCTTACAGTCTGTCGTGGGCAACTCGAATGTTATCAGATATCATATGTTTTACGGGCAAAATCCGGAAAAAGGTAACAAAACTTGATGATATTTCTCTTTTGAGGTAATTTAACTTGTTTTTGCAGCGATTTGAAGTGATCCGCTTAGTAAAGTATGTTACTTTTTTCTTGGATATTGTCATTTAATCGGTAAAGTATGTTACTTTTTTCTTGGATATTGTCATTTAATCGGTTAGAGCTCAAAACATGTGTATATCAAGAACTCAATTGAATTTATGCGATTGCGTATGTTTTCTGTATGTGACTTGTGTTGTTCTTGAAGTGATTTGCTGATAATCTGCCTCTTTCACAATTTGCATTTCTTTGTGCAGCGAATTCTAGTTCTTTCTGACAATGATCTGAATTATGGTTTCTTGGTTTTGTTTAATGTTGTTTGTGGGGACTGAGTTCAGGGATTTCGCAAGATTGATACAGACAGGTGGGAATTCGCGTGTGAAAGCTTCCTCAGAGGAAAACGGCATCTCTTGAAAAACATTCGCAGGCGCAGGTCAGCTCATCAGCTTACGGAAGAAAGCAGCAGTCTTTCAATTGAAGCTGAGGTGGACAGATTACATAAAGAAAGGATAGAGATGATGCAAGAGGTTATCGATCTACAACATCAGCAGCACGGGACTCATCAGTATATGGAAGCAGTGAACCAAAAGCTTCAAGCAGCTGAAGACAGACAGAAACATATGGTCTCATCACTGGCTAAAGTTTTCCAAATCCCAAATTCAAGAAAGAGCAACGTCGTATTTCATCTTCACAAAAAGTTCGCAAGTTTATTAAAGATGAACCAGATGATCATAACCGTGGATTAAATCCAATTCCAGTTGATAACGCAGTAAGAGATGTAGATATACAATCACAAGCTGTGCCATTGCACCTACATGATCTTGATTTGCAGGAACCGGCGCAGGTTAAAGATCCTTTCCCAAAAAAAGATGATTTCAATTTGGATTATGATGCCACAGCAATGGTAAAACAGGAAGATATTTGGAACGTTGATTACGAGGCGATTTCTGTAATGCCTAATGGGATGTGGAATGATGCTGGTAACTATGAATATCCTGAGTTCGGTGTACCAGATGGCGAGTTGTCTGATTTCTGGAATCTAGCCGATCCTGGTGCTGAAAATTGGATGAGTGGTGAAACTAGCCAGTCTAATAAAACCAACCAATATGGATTTTGAATCCTAAGTTGGTTTGGTTTATAGGATTTTTATAGACTCATAAAATTATAATCCAATAATGCAGTTGATTAGTTTGTTTCTTTCTTATTTTATACAGTTTTCAATATAATTACAGTTTACTTTGAATGATCTTATGCTGCTCGAATGTCAGAGCAATTTTTCTAACAATTACAGGTTAGATTTGATATAATATGAGGTCTGTAGAAGACAGTCACCGTCTTCAGTAATATCAGTGACTGAAGTAGGCATTTGCTTTTTGTCGCACGTTTCTTCATATATTGAAATGGGGATTCACAGATATGTTTTTCGAGCGAACAGAATCTGTTATCTAGTGTGTATAATCTCACCCTTTCATTGTTTTTCTTTTCTGCAGGTAACTCGGATGCAGGATCCATTGGTTCGTTGAATTCGGTAAGCAACACCAGGTAAGTATGTGAAACTGGTGCTTTTCTAGTTTTCTCATCTTTATCTGAAACCTTTCTTTAACCGTCTTCACAATTGTCTTTGGTTTAAAGTATTGTTTGGTCTTATGATGAAGAGTTAACTTTGAACAAATCATCCAAAAGCCAACCTTCAATTCTAAACTAACATCAGCTGACTAAAGACTTTAAGATTTAGTTATTGTTCAACAGCTTATTTGTGTAAAACATTAACTTTTTCATGGGTATAAATCTACCCAATTAAATTGGGAAAAAAGAACAACCATACTTTGAGTTAGGGGTTTTGATATGCATCAAATTAACAAAACTCAGAGTTTTCTAGTTGTTAGATGGGAGTGTAAATATGACACTATAAGAGGTGACACCATATCATGATTGTGCCCGAGACATTGGCCGTCTTATGCGGCAACAAGGTCTTACGTTTGAGTTGAATAGTAACATAACAATTCATGGACGATGATATGACATTCAAAGAATCATTTTCAAATCTTATCTCGCCTTTGGCATAATAGTATAGTTTTCGCATGTTTCTTACTCGTTGAGGAGCGACAAGTTATAAAGAAATTAATTATTTTAGGTCGTGTGTACTGGATGTTCATATTACATTTGGGAAGCCTAGGTCATGCTTAGGGGGCTTTGTGAATGTGCTTACACTGATTATACAGAAAACTATCATACTATTACATCTTATCAACCTTAATAATTATCCATCATTTTGTTATTATCACACACCATTTACGTGACTGCACTGCACTTTTACAGCCCCTATCACACTCTCGACTGCTAAGAATAATTGATACATGTATGAATGATTAAAATCATTATATCAAACCTCTTTTATAATGAAATTCTAAATCTATAGGTGACATTACCAATATTTTTAGCTCAATTGATGTAAATATTGGAAAGTCATGGGTTCAAGTTTAACTCTGAGCAAAATGTTCAGAGTTGAACCAGTGAGTTTTCTCCATCATAAATTTCCTCTTGAGAGGGTTGAGGGCAGTGGCAGAACCAAGAATTTTTCTCAATGGGGTCATTATTTTTCGGGTCTTTCGTTTTGTAACAAGATAATATAAATTTTTTTGGGTTGTCGGGTTGGTTTGGAATATAATAAAATTACATAAAAAATGTTAACAAAAATATAATATTATAAGAAATCAACAAAACTTACATTTTATAGTTGTTCTCTACGCGTCTTCATTTTTTTTAACCGTTCTATTACATATTCAATCGACATCTTTGCAAAAAGCTTATTTTCAATATAACAAACGCACGAGTCATTTTCAATGGGGGCTAGGGTTTTGTTTTATGATATTAGAATAAGGTTAGTTTAGTAATTTTAAACCGTTCTATTACATATTCAATCGACACCTTTATAAAAAGCTTATTTGCAATGTAACAAACGCATGAGTCCTTTTCAATGGGTGTTAGGGTTTTGTTTTATGTTATTAGAATAAGGTTAGTTTAGTAATTTTACATAAATAAAAAAGAAAAAAAAGAGCTTTTGCAAGCTACGGTCGTTTGAGGAGAGGCGCACATACCAGTGACTCATGCATTTTATTTGTGTTATATTTTTAACTTTAATATATTAATGGGTTCACTTTCTGTAAAACTATGAGTTCACTAAAAAATCGGCATTGTGAAGGTTAGCCCAATTAGAATAACACATATTTTTCGAAACAGCGTCATACATTTGTCGTAGAAAAAATAGATTATGTTAAATTTTGGGTTTATTACTGACAACAAATTCTTGAAATTAACGTCCTAAGATTCACTTTTTTATAATCAAAACGTAATGAATAAATTGGTGAGTTGAAGGAACATCGTCGAATTTAAAATCATAATGGAGGTAAGCCTATGTGATTGTTTGTCATAATGTTCGGGTTGTTTTTCGTTTTTGTCCATATGAATGGCCCATATAACTCCAAACTGTTCAAAATTTATGCTTTGGATATTTTTTTACTTCACTCGCTTTCGTTTTAAACCTGCGTAATAACAAACTATGTAAAAAAATGAGTGTTATTGCTTAAACCTGCATATGTAGTCTTACTTAAAGTGATTTGTTAATTAGTTTGTTAATAGCGGAAAATGATTTGTTAATTAGTTTGTTAATAGCGGTTGAAGATCTACTTGTGATGCCACCCTCAATATCAAAATGAAAATACTTAAGCTGATTGGTATTTAGGTTTCAGTTCAGTACAAGTGGGAAAATGTTGAGTGCATTTCCTTCTTTTTCGCCGTAAGTAGTGGACCCAGAAAATTTTTCCCCCGATGTTAGTTTTTTTCGATTCTCGAGCGTAAGTTGATGTAGGAATTTTCGGTTCGGGATGGGTCACATATATGAAATACAATGAAATTATAAGATAAACAACAATGATAAACTTTCATTTAAAAATGGTAAAAGAGTTATATTTTATAGCTGTTAGCTACGATCTTTTGAAAATATTTGATTTCCAAATGTTCTTTAAACAATTTACAAACAAGCAAAATGTCATATCCGTCCTCACACTATACTCTACAAAATTCTAAATTCATTGTATCATGTTTCTCTAAAAGATATTCATTGTGCAAATTTATGATCTCGTGGTTGACATGAACTCTTATCTAATATGTTCATCTAATTTCATCATTTTTATTATGGTGATAAAAGCTAATGGTTATGTTTGAAAGAATACCATATCCTAAATAAATTTGATATAAAATAAAACTAAGTGATGATAATATTTTGGGCTTATTCCTTTTAACAAAAACCAACTTTTAATATAATTGTAGTGGGTTAAAAGATTAAAAAAAAATATTTGGATTTAGGGGTGGGAAAGTTTTTTTTAGGGGTCGGCATTAAAAAAACACAGGGTTGATCAGAAACCGCTAAGACACGATATATATAAAAAAATAAATTTTGCGGGGTCGGTTGACCCCCTCTCTTCCATACTAAGTTCGCCATTGTTCACTGTAGTTCTATGATTGTGGTCATGTATTAAACGGGTTAAAACAGATTTAATCCTGTTTATTAAACATGTCAAATGTGACAACACAAATTTTGATTATTTGCATGTTTGTTTTCATGCGATATCTTATGCACCGTTAGAATCCTTTCTTATCACGCACTGAAAAACATAGAATTTTGTGTTATCATGAGTTATTATATACGTTATGGTTGTATAATTATCCGAGGTTTAACCAATGATACTTTATACACACATACATACATCCCCAATAGCTATTTAATATCATCACATACTATATAGACAAATTATAAATAACATGTATAGTCTATTCTAACATTTCCTAGTTGTACATGAGTGATGTCTACCAGTGTCTGGTTAGTCAATTAAAGAATTTCTAGTTAAACGGGTGAATCCATAAATAAGTTACATGACCTATATATTTATTCATGTCAAAGACATCAACTCTAACTCGGACAGACTTAACTCTAACTCGGACAGACTTAAAATCATATCACATTTTTGGTTTACCTTTAATTTCTATTTGCATGTTAGCCAGCCTCACGCTTGATGCTTTGATAATATCATCACATACTATATAGACAAATCATAATTAACATGTATAATCCATTCTGACATTTGCTAGTTGTATATGAGTGATGTCTATCAGTGTCCGGTTAGTCAGTTGAAGAATTTCTAGTTAAACAGGTGAACCCATAAATAAGTTACATGACCTGTATATTTATTCATGCCAAAGATATCAACTCTAACTCGGATAGACTTAAAATCATGTCACATTTTTGGTTGACCTTTAATTTCTATTTGCATGTTAGCCAGGCGTCATGTTAGCCAGCCTCACGCTTGATGCTTTGATCAACGCCGGCCTGGGGCCGGCAAGACGGGCAACCCAGGGCCTTGAGTCTTGGAGAGCCCAGATAATTTAATTTTATATATATATTATATATAATGAATTAGTAATATATAATTATATGGCTGATAGATAACTTTACATTCGTTTTTTATTGTTATTGCAATTATCGTCGTATTATAAACTTTTTATATACAAGTTATTCAGTGTAGGTTTTTCTATACGTCACGTTATAAGGGTTTATTTTTTGTTCTTGCTCCAGACCTAGAGTCTCTTGGGAATTCTGAGGGCCAGCCCTGGCTTGGATGTAATGCTTTATCGGTGTAGCCCGAAGAAGAACTGAAGAAAACTAACATAATTAAACATATTATTATTTCCATCTTCTGGTTATACAAGTTAACTGCTGCCCCTATGATTACTAAAATATGAATCATGCCACTCTGTCCATGAACAGCCTACATCATCTTACACGAAATCTGTATGTCTGCTACTGCTAATCGTCTATGTCGTTAACTTCACCTTCTCATCAGTCTTCGGCTTTGATTGCTTCAACCTGCTAGCAGGAAAGTGCAGCCTGGCCATAAGCGGGCGGGGTGCTCGTGTCTTCTGGTCAAATCCCCTCACACAAACAAATCCTGAGTAAAATAACAGTTGCATTCAGGTACATTCTCAAATCAAAGTTTGTTAAACAAATATATTTTAAACTATGACACCAAGATTGAACAAAGTTCATCTCTAAAAGTATCAGGGATACACACACATATATATTATTATATATGTATGTATGTTCTAGTGTATATCTACATACCTCTCCAGAAGCAGTATTGAATATCCTCTGTTGTCAGGCCTGGTAGATAAACATCAATACATAGTGAGTTCGATATACATTGAAGTTTAATGTGAAATATTACAGTGATATTATGTTATGCATGTCAAAATTTTTATTTCTACCTTTAAATATTGTTGGTATGGAAGTTCCAAAATACACTGTTCTTCTTGGTAAATTCCATAACCAAGCTCTCGGTACATCAATGGGGTTAAGACTTGACTCGTGGTCTGCAAACACCTGCACGTTGATGGAAATGTTTTTGTTTAAATTGAACAGTAACACGTCAGTTTTAATTTTAAAAGAATCTATAGAAACTGCTACTTTATAATGATATACCTCATTGACTTGGAAATATGTACCATTGAGTGGAAAACTCCCTCTCATCGCAGTTCGACATGGTATCTGTTAGTAATATGCATTCAAGATTGAGATCAGACATAAATATATAACAATAATACAAGATCTTGTGCATACGGCCATACTGGTACATTATTACTCACCAGGAGGGTCCCACGCACGGTTTGGGAATTTGCCTCACGTGTACTGTTGCAGAAGAAACATGTTTCTTCGTTGCACAAAGATCCAGATTCTTGGGAGGAACATTGTCCTTCTGGCGGCTGAATCGAATTTGCAGTTTCACCTAGTATAAAACAGTATCAAACAACAGCTAATTTAATTAGAATCATGAAACCAATTATATAATCATGTCATTTTCAATTCTCTACTTCCAACATACCAGGTGTCCAAATTGCTAAAAGGTAGAAACAAGGATCATCAGGTTCCCGCTTCTCCAGCTGAAATTACAGACATATTTTTAAGAAATTAAATTCAATAAAGATGCAATTTATATTTTCTTTTCTAAGATGTTCATACCCCTTCCAAAAGAGGATGTGAATCTGGAAGCTCATAGCTGCAAAGTTAATATGAAAAGATGATTCAAAGTTCATTTCTTTATCATAAGCACAATAAGGAATGAGACAAAATCATGAACGAATTAACATATTATAACAGATTAGCAATCACTTACACTTGGTGCTCTGTTCTTAGCTGGCTGATATTTTTAAGTTTTGGCGTAGGAATTGAAGCAGCTTCCGTTGTTAACGCGACTATTGCCTTTGACATGTCATCTTCTCCAAGTTCCATGTGTCTTTCCATGTAAGTTTGCAGGTTCTGAGTGAACGCTTCAATGTTAAGTTTAATCATTGGAATTTCTTCGGTGTCGCCACTAAAGTCCTCTATATCATATACTTCTGATTGTATTTGTTCGGGCTCTGGTGATGCTGGCACCTCAACTATAGGCTCTAGTGTTTCTGGTACCTCAACTATAGGCCCCGGCGTTGATGGTACCTCAACTATAAGCCCTGGTGTTGCTGGTACCTCGACTATAGGCCCTAGAGTTGGCGGTTCTTCAATAACAGGGTTGCAACTTTGGACTTCTGACAGCTGTTTGGGTTGTTCACTAGTTGAAGGTAGATCTATCATCCCAATTGAATTCTTACCACTTCTATTTTCTATTAAACCTGCTATACTCTCCTCTGGTGCTGGTAGCGCCAGCCTCGCACTGCAGTGAAATGTGTCATAAGGGAATCAGTGTATGCATTATGATCATATGATGCTATCCATAACTGTTACATGAATTAGAGGTGGTAAGATGGGTGGGCATGGCAGGTTAGGTAATCAGAAATGGTTTGGGTTTAACGGGGTCTTTTTTAGTACGCACTGTAATGGGTCAGGTTGACACCCATCATCCTTTTGATTCATCTTCTTGAACTTTCTAATACACGAATACTGTGTTATTTTCAAACAACATTGTTATAATAATAATCTAAATCTTTGAATAAAATAATTTCATTAGTTGTATTCATTAAAACATACTTTAGGTGATATTCAACCAATTTGATTTATTATGTCAATAAAATAAGTAGCAGCTGTTTCATAGCCTTTGTAACTTTGTTCCTAACTTGTGTGTATATGGAGTTGGGACCTCCATGTCCATTTCGGAATTGCACTGTGACAGAGGCTATTAAATGATTAAAGAATATGTTGCTCGAACCTTGCGAATGCACTTGCAAAATGTCTGCACTCTCCTCTCAGTGGACACGCATTGCAATTTGGTTTAGTCTTTGTACAGAAAACCTGCAAAAGTTAAATACTTACGTTAATATCAATCAGGGAGATGCCTTATATATCCCTTAGCTATATAGTCTTACCTTTCCAAATGTTATCATCTGGTAATGTAGTTCATACCTATCAATAAAGAAAAGTTATTTGTCATAATACTCGTTTTAATCTTCATTGTTATAAAATCTGACTGTGATAATGACTATATATAGTATTGATGTGTGAAAATTGTTGGCATACAAAGTTCTCTGGTCAAGCTTGCACAATCTTGGCCACAAATACTTTTGAATCGTCTCCTGAACTGGATACCTGTGCACACACTAAAGTATTAAGTCTTTTCTTTCTTAGAGCAGAAACTTTGAATAAGCTTTAGTACTTACAGTTCTAAAAGATGCAACTGAAGAGACTCGGGTAGTGGTTGCAGGGGTACCCATCCAAGCCTTACAGCTATGCGCCCCACATTTGTGTCAACCTATTTTATTAAATGTTAGAATTTTTTAAATATAAATATCATAGGTTACTAGGATTCGCTCTTTCAAGTATAATGCTTACAGGGAAAGCAAGATGATGAAGCGTAAGAAGACGGATACACTCCACACTTTTCAAGCCCAAGCCTTTAAAGCTCAGCAGATACTCCCTAAATTTAAAAAAAAATGTTAGTGCTAGACATGGTGTGCATTTTATTATGTTTGAATTCAACATTGGACTTTTTATGTTTAAAAGCTCTGATGGCCTTACTTGGCTTTGTCCGGTGGAACGTCTCTTAACCATTCAAGATCAATGCTTCCATGGTCTCTTACTAGCCGATCAAGCATGTCCTGTATCATGTAAGTACATCAAAAATCAGCTTCTTGAAATGTCAAATAGTAAAAATGTATTACTCATGATTACAAAAGACATACTTTCAAAAACTAACATGGTAAACTGAACAAAGCTCTTTGAGAGGTTGTAAGCATTTAAATATGCTTTGGGTTGACCCATTTGACTTTTCCATTTTAACCATGTTTACCCATTTTACATGTTTTAGGTAAAATATAACTCATCTATCTGGTTAGACTGCCACTTGTCATTCATTATAATATAAAAATGTTCATTAAGGAACGATATATTGGTACCTTAATTCTTGCAGCAAGCCTATTGTTCATACCCCTTTCCTTGATAGCATCAGCAACATCATTTACATCCGCTGCCCTTATTGCCTCATAGTCCATTGAATCCGCTGAGCTTGGTGTTTTCTCTCTCTTTTGTTCGCTTTCAGCATGCAATCTTAGTTTATCCCAGTCGACTTTAATCTGCGTCTTTCCAGGTTTCTCGTTTTTAACTTTAGAACAACCCTCATCCGTACCATTAACTATTTGATTACTTTCATTTTTATTTAAATGAAAATCAACTACTTTCTGCACTGTTTCTCCGGAGGCGTCAACAATGGTGCTACTGTTCGCTGATTCTTGGGAACTTATAGTGTTGATCATCTGAACTGTACTTTGACTTGCAGATTCTGATGATATTCTACTTTCTTCACTAGCGCACTTTTCACTGTCATTCTGAATTCTGTCATAACCCCTTGCCGGTTCTTGAATGTGCAATAACTCTACAAAAGAAGCCCCACCAACAGTAGTTGTACTACCGTCTTTTTGTTCGTGAGATTGATGCATGGAGCATGTATCTGCAGAATTCTGTGAAGAGGCTATTTCATCAGCTGATTCCTTGTATATTACTGAACCCTTTTCAGATAACTCTGCAACTTCACATTCTGAATTTTCATTCAAGTCGACACCGATGACACAATTTTTAGAAAATTCATTGCTGTTAACAACATTTCTTTCACGTGAATCGGCCTCCTGCAGCATCATAAGACCATGATCTCCTGATTCATCTACTTGGCATGATTCTTTAACGGACAGGATTGATTCATCTTCATGGAGTGGTTCATTGCTGGGGTGTTGCTTGAGGGGATACCGTGCAGCAAGAGACATAAAAGCTGAACTGCAATGGCACAAAAAAATTTTAATTTTCCTAGTTGTTTGAATTCATTTGCAGTTATTTGTTTGTATTTTACCTGGATAGATGATCTGATACATTCTGAGTAAGGAAAACCCCAACCACTGAATCCAAAACAGATCCTTTCCACCGAGAGAACCGTCTGTCCCCTGCAAAAGTTGCATTTTCAGTGTTCTAAAATCATTCAAAAATTATTTTATGATATTGAAACTTTGAACTAGACACATCAATGTGTGCACACAGGTAATCCTTACCTTGTACAAGATGCATTCTTGCTATAAATGAATCTACTCGCCCACGAAATACTCTTCGTTCTTCTTCCCACCATTTTGCCTTTTCCTCATCTGTCCCATCTATTCCTTTATTATTAATATTTTCCAACAAAAGCATCCAGACTTTATTTGTCTCATCATCAAGGTCAACTTTAGGACGTTGCTTTCTTTTCTTCAATGGATTAAACACACCTTCATAAGGAACAAGACTTCTGTCATGTTGATATAGAACAAGAGCATTTTTCTCATGGTATCCTGACACGTATGGCACAATGGCATCACTGTTGATATGCAGCCGCTCAAATCGGTTGATTAGCGCATCAATATCAGATATGCTTTCCCATCTTAACTTTGGATTATACCCTGCATTGAAACACGGATTATGTTTGTTTATGATAATGAATTCCACACATTCGCTAGTCACTATGAAGTAAATACCTAAGTGGTAATGATGCATTGAAGGCACGGAAGAGTTTTTCTTCGTCTTTTTCTTGGTTGTAATACTGAATTTTAAATCTGCAGCGTGGGATTCCAGGTACGTATGCTGCTGTTGATACCAACCATCTATTAGTCCACCAGGAGAAACCGAGCCATGCACCATTATCTTCTTCTTTTTGGAATTCTGAAGACATGTCTGTGTATATCTGTCTTTTGACATTTCACATGCTTTAATCTTGTTCTTGTTGATTCCAGATAATTGTGTGCATAGTTCACTGGCACTGTTATGATCTGTGTACAGTGACAGAAATGACTCCAGAGAGTCACACCGTATTGCCGCGTTATGTTCATGCAAAAGTTTATCTCCATCAATCTCACTTGAGAATTCCCCATTCGATCTTTGTGCTTCATCTCTCTTATTGCACACACTTGTGCTGTCAGATTCATTTGGACTTGGTACATGACTTGGTCCATTATTGGGGGCTTCTTGTAAAAAATTGATCTTACATTTTGCTTTTGTGTTGTTCCTTTTCATTTTCCCCTGTGGTAGCTCAGTTTTGCTAGGGGTGATCGGGTTGGGAGACTTGGTTTCATGTGCTTTTTGGCAATTTTCCACCACTTCACTTGTACATTTTTCATTAACCACTACTTCAGCCTGTTTCTCAGATTCATCAAAGTTTATCTTTCTCTTACACGTTTTCTTAGTTTGTTGATCTGGGCTTGGATGTATCATCCCACTTTTTTCCTCCACATCAGGTGTTGCTGTTGACTTTTCAACCCCCTTCCTCCTGACATATTTCCTCTTCCCTGTTGAGGAACCGTCTGGCTTTGGTGTCGTGGGCTTTGGGGTTGCAGGCTTTCTTGCTCTCTTGGTTTACCTTCTGTAACAACTTTCGGTCTGTGCTTTCTTCTTTTCGGCTTCTGTTGTGGTGTTTCATTCAAATTTGTTTGTTCAGTCAATCCCTTTTCAGCGTCTTCATTTGCCTCAACAAGTGTAGCAACATCACTTCCTGCTGCAAGATTCATTCTTTCATCTGCATTTGGAGCTACCATATCCGAAGCCCTCTTGGTCTGATCTGGTGTCAATGGTGTAAACTGCAGGGACAGACCCATGTTTATCAGCGGTTCAGCTACTGTCTGTGGCGGCGAATTGAGATCATATAACAAGTTTAACCTCCCAGCTGCAAACCACACAAGCACAAAAACTAAAAGTTAACCAAATGCATTCCCCTAAACTGAAAGTACAAAGCAAGCAAAATGGTTCTTACATTGTTGTGCATCACCACCACCACCACCAGAACCAGAACCTCTTCCAGCCGTAGCATCCGCAACCGCGAGTGCCAGCAGATCCTGACACGAAATACTATTCCAACTTTCCACATCATCCATGGAAAACTTATTACACATTCCACCATTAACCTTATAACTTTCACCTGTTAACCCAAAACCACCATCCCAACCACTAAAGCTGTTCTTCACACATCTTTCTCCCAATTCGCTTCCATCGAACCGGTTTCCAAGCCAGCTTCCGCAGATCGTGTTCGGGTCGGGTCGCCCCGGTTTAGCCGGTGTCACAGGAGCATCAACAACCTCATTCCGAAAAAAATCATGCTGACAAGAACTTTCTCCTCTTTCATCCATATTCCACCAATCCAAAACCTCAGATCTACCACCAATTCTCAATTTATTCCACCATCAGCTCCATCGTCAACCATTATCCTGCAAACTAACAATTTTAACGAGGATAACAATCAATCACAACACACAAACCAGATTACTTAATTTCATGCAAATTACAACAAAACTACCATCGTTAACCTACAGATCTCACGATCCAGTGAACTGAGGTTGTTACACGGCGGAAATTTCGATAACTTGTCGCCGGAAAAGTGAAATACGGTGGCGAAAGCTTCTAACCTCGGTGATCGGTGATCGGAGATCCGGCGATCGTATAAATGTGTATTGTAATTGGAGATCTGATTGAGTCGGTGGTCGGTGAGACAAAACACAGGGGAAACAGATAAGAGAGATAAAGGAGATATAGAGAGAAAGTAAGCGTAAGGTTGTTTATTCATGGCTACTTTTTTCAGGAATCGTTTCGAAATGGGTTCGCGGGAAGTAAGTCGTTAATTGGAATCCGTTTGGATTCCCTTCGAGTTTGTTTATTATTGGAATAAACAAAGCTCGTACTTGTTAGAAAACACATATAGATTCTGTTATTAAAGTAGTTGTGAATTCAAGTATGGGACCCACCCTTAACCCTTTTGACATTCATAAATCTTCTTTGTGTTCAGCTATTATATCATATTATATTATATCATATTATATTATATCATATTATATTATATTGTTTCGAAATAAGTGTTTTATTAATTGTTTTCTAGTGTACTTTTAAAATTTTTATTAATGGTAACTAGTAAGTTATTAGTGTGTAAAGTTACGAAGGATTATACTATTAAATAGTTTTATGTTATCATACTTATAGTTTTTTATTCATTTATATTAAATAATCATATCTAAGAGTTTAACTTAGTTATATGTTCTCTATTGACTTTGGACTAAAAACATTTGGTTGTAGTTTATTTCAATAGTATCATTTTTAGTAAGTAATCATTACAAAATGTGAAAGTGATGTGTTTTGAACTTCTTAGAACTACTCATGCTTTCTAAAGCTTCATCGGAGTAAGGTTTATTTTCAAAATATTTATAAAATGCATTGCTAAATAAGGTGTATATAATCGATAAACGAAAGATAGTCTAAAAGACACATGACAAAGAATGCCGAGTCACTTCTCATGCTTGATTATAACCATTTTAATTTTGTGATGTGTCCTCACCTGAAACATTCATGAAATGTCTTAGCAAACTAATACTAAGTAAGCTTATGGGTTTTAGCTTTTAAGCTTGAAAATTCACCTAACAACGATTTGATATTAACGTATGTATTGAAAAACTTTTTTACGAATGCTTATAAAAAACCATTATTTGTTTATGGTAACCATTATTTGTAAGGTGTAAGCGTTTATGCCAGAAGTTTGAGTAGGTTGTGGATCGTATGCCTACGAAACACATCTTGGTAAGCTACAAAAATCCTCATTTTCACTAATGTTTATATCTTTCCAAGTAAATACCATAATCATATTTATAATCAATAATTATTAGTTGTGTAACTATCACATATGTTTAAATAAATAACATAATTACATCTATAATTTACGTACGTTTTTACTAAGAGCTAAGTTACATGTAAGTATGTTCTCATATTCATATTTTGATAGATGAAAGAAATCCCTATAAATCTTGTAATAATGTCTTTTTTGTAAAGTTTTAACAACATTAGAAGCATGTATATTATTAGTAAGAGTAAATTACTGTTTTCGTCCCTGAGGTTTGACGAAAATCACGGGTTCAGTCTAATAGTTCATTTATTACATTGACGGTTCAATAGTTTTAAGGTTTGTTTCAATTTTACCCAAATCACTAACACTGTTAAAAGAATTCTGTTAAGTTGGTGTAAATTGACAATGTTACCCCTTTGATTAAATTTAAAAAATTAAAAAAAAATCTTCCACCTCCATACATCATCATCATCTTACCCTCATCTCCATCTTACCATCATCCCCATCTGTTCTAATCTAATCATCATATCTCGTTCACCACCACAATCGCTCATCGAAACCACCATCGCTCACTGCCACAAGGTTCGCTCACTGCCACGAGGATCGCTCGCCGCCTCCTACTACAACATATAGAATTGTTGAAATGGGTAATGGATCGTTTTCACCGGAACCACCATCGCTCACCACACCAACCACCACTAGTAATCGTTGGAACCGACTGAAATGGGTGGTGGCCAGTTTTCCGACGAACAAAGAACACCTCACTGTTTCAAAGACGATCCCTACAATCTCACCTTCACAGATTTCAGATCTTCATAGGATAACACCCCTTTATTGTTCCGATCTATTAGATCTGTCCCTCAACCTGCATATCTCCATCTCCCTCTCTCTCTCTCTCTCTCTCCTTTTCTCTTTGAATTATAGGCGCCACAGGTGGTAACAAAGTCCTTTTTGGCTGAAAGAAGTTTAGATGATGGAACCCCCAATTCAAAGAAGATGGAGATGAAACCCTAAATCAAAGTGTCCCCGATAGGTTTTAGGTGGTGTGTCGCCAACGGGTTGGGGGTGGTGGTAGTGAGCGATGGTCGTGTTGTGGTCGACGGGTCTAGGTCGTGGTGGTGTGGCTGATAGGTTTTAGGTGCCGGTGGTGAGCGATGGTGGTGGTGAGCGATGGTGGTGGTGAGCGATGGTGGTGGTCGTAGTCGACAGATCTAGGTCGTGGTGGTGTGGCCGATAGGTTTTAGGTGGTGGCGGTGGTGAGTGATGGTGGTGGTTGTGATCGAGAGAGAGAGAGAGAGAGGGGAGGAGGAGAAGATAAGATAAGAGAAAGGGTGTGTGATTGTGTGAGATATGAGTGGTGGGGGTGAGGATGGGGATGAGTTTTTAATATTCAGGGGCACAATAGTCTTTTTACATGATTTAACAGATCAAATACTAACGGTGTTAACACCTTGGGTGAAATTAAAACAAACCTTAAAACTACTGGACCGTCAATGTAATAAATGAACTATTGGACTGAACCCGTGATTTTCGTCAAACCTCAGGGACGAAAACAATAACTTACTCTATTAGTAATTATTAAAAATGTATAGCTGACGCTTAGAGTTTAATATTAGTCTGAATGACAAATACAAAATATACGTGAAGAAAACAAGTTATGAAAGTTTGATAGTTAGTCTTAAACTTAAAGACATTGTATACAATACACTTAGCATAAAATCTAGCAATAGCTACACATTCTTAAGTAATAAATAATTTTCTTACCTTTAGTTAAAAAAAATAGTTTGATTCTAATAAGGTACGAAGGTAAAGTCATGAGAATACAAATGAACAACAATGAATTAAATAACACAATCAAGTGTAAATGAAGTTGACATGAAACATGACTATGTGATAGCCTGACGATGTCAAAGTTTTCTATAAGTCTCGTATCAAATTAAAAGTTATTTTTGTTATTGTGATTTACTATTAAGGTGTAGGTTCTAAAACTTGGTTATACAAATTCTAAAACCTTCCTTATTTATACAATTTCATCCATTTAAATTTTTAAAAGACATTTGAAACTATCATCGATACCCATGTGAGTTTTTTTAAGACGGGATTTCAACCGTCCATAATGATTTTGACGCTTCAAACCTGATTCACCTAATAATACCATCAAGAAGGAAACTTATCACTATAGGAAAACCCACTTTAGTGAGGTTTAAATCTGATACCTAAAAAATCCACCAAACTCTAACTATCACCCCCGTACCATTGAACCAGAAGGTCAATGGTTTGTCCGTTTAATTTTATAGTGCATATATTTTAACATCTTCTTTGCTCGTACATTTTTTATTTCAGGTATCTAATATATTTTTGAACTTACTGACGTCATACATTTACTTATGATCCTATTATGTGATACCGTATTTAATTTAATATTCATGTTTTATCTGACATTATACTTTTATGTTTATCCTAACCATTTATACATGTATTTGATATGTTTAACATGCAATATGTTAAACCGGACTTGCACTCGTCATTCATATTTTCATAGAGGCTAAAACTTCTTGACATATGATATGATTTCAGTTATAAAATATATGGTTGATTACTATTAAGTTATTCATTATACGTTATGTGGTTAGTTTGCTTGTGTGAAAATTTGATTTTGTTTCGTATGAGGAGTAAAGTAGACATTATTATATATGATAGCCATATGTGATTGTTGTGGTTCACTAATAAGAAACATTTTGGTTCCTATATCTTATAGTTGTTTGAATTAAGTATTTGTGATATCATTTTGACTATGGTTTATGTTACCATCCATTTACATACCACATTATCCACTGATGGCTCTATATACATGGGTGACCACGACTCGTCATTGCGACACTAGTGGCATGGTGCGTTGATGTGTAACATGATGATGAGTTGAGATCACAAACATTTTCTTTTGATTTATTCAAAAGAGTTTCACACATACACATATATGCTTATGTAATGATCTTAATACATGATTATATGTGGTGGATGGGTTTTATAAGACACCTAATGAAAAGGCTAGTACTAATGTTCTTTAGCTTAGAATTGCATTAATAATATCAAGAGGTCTCGGGTCAAGTTTCACCTGAGACAAAAAAAAATGAGTTTTAGGTTGGGTCAGGAGGTTATTTTATTTTCTTATGATGTACGGGATTTTCTTTAAGCACGTGTCAGTCTAATTGCTCAAGGTTTCATGCTCGAGTAATAAAAATAATCGTACGAGTCAGTGATCCGTCAATATCAAATTAATTGTTACAGAATTTGTAATAAATTATATCATATAAAGTGTACAAAAGTGATAGTTATATAATAATCATGATGATCATCACATAACAATAACAGAGGAACACATATGTAGACAACCCACTCACGAGCCAGTGATGTGTTACTAGTGACTATGACATTCAAAAGTAACGTAAGTTTAAAACTTTGCAAATGTAAGTTATTTTAAACGGTCTCTAAATCTGATTCGGGCCAATGAGTTCTAGATCAAGTGGAGGTTATGAGTTGGAGTCTCACTAGGTGCAAAATGCTTCAAGTGGGCCAAATGTTTTACCACAGTAGACCTTTGAGTGGTGGGTTTCCCTTGGAATGGTGGGCGAGCCGGGTCATCAGCGTTGTCTGTGTTCGCGGGCGTGAGTGGTCTTTCGCCATGAGTTTACCTGGATGACCGGACTTAAAAATTATTCGTTGGCCGTTAAAAAAATCCGATTCGGATGCCGCATGTTTTAAATCTTCCAACTCTGACGAAAAATTTATTACACGTCCGATTAGTTGGTTACAATTGGAGCCAAATGGCTATTGGTTGCAAATACAAGTTGATAGATATATTTGAAAGTAAAAGAAATGTTATAAAAAAAAGAAAAGAAAAACTAAATTATTGCATGGAATCTAGGGACAAGCGAGTAACGGTGCACCTAAACCGTAGGTCACCTTGAGATTTGTTTTCTCGAGATTAGAACCATTTATTGTAATCGAACGGTGGTTATTTTATTAATGAAGTAGAAAAAGGTATTGTCAAAGTCTTTTTTTATGATCTTATGATCTTATCTAACTTTCTTTTACCAACTTTTCATAATCTTATTTAATTTTTAATTTGGATAAATAAGCAGTAGTGAAGAGGCACAGACGTATTTTTTTAAAATACGAATAGAATTCACAACAATAACGTATTTAGTAAAATGAAGTACTCGGTGTTTATTTTACATTTAAGTCTTAAAATTTTCGAATTAATTTGACCAAGTTTGATCACTACAATAAATAGCTAAATTCTTGTACTTTTTATAATAGTTTCACATAGATGTGTAAAAATAAGAACAAGACGTAGATAAAAATGTTGTGACGATTTAAACAAAAAAATATTGTTGTTATAAGTGTAGAACTAGTATTAAGCCCTTCGCGTTGCGGCGGGGCGTAAAACCATGTAAAGTAGCGCTAACGACACATCACCGTTAGTGAGTATGAACACCGAAAAATTCGTACTAAAAAGAAATAGAAAACGCAAAAGATAGACTTTAACGAAAAATAGATGTAAAAACGTTAACACGTGGACGAAAGGTATGGCATCTTACACGATAAGTAAATCGATCTAGGATTAGTGTCTCGTGTCAGGGCTTTTAAGTAGAGATATAATAGCGTAAAAATGTTGAACCACATACACATTGTGGCATGTTAACTCTTAAAATTAAACAAAACGTAAAGGGAAAAGTTTTTAAAATATAAAAAGTATAGGGGACCAAAGATGAAAATAAAACAATTATTGGAACCAAATTGTAAAATATGTAAAAATATATAGTTAGATAAAAAAGTAAGAAATTAAAAAAAAATGTAGATACAATTCGTCAAGCACATGATACAACCCATGATGCATAAGTAAGTTGATAGTAGTATACAGATATAATCTACACATTTATGGGTTACTCGAAACTTAACTAGAGAATTCGTTAGATGTTAAAAGTTTTTTCTTCCAGGTGTTCATGATAATTGTTAACTAGTGAATTCATAAAACCCATTATTACCTTTGTCCAGTTCATGATTTGAATAAGGATTGAGCGTTTATTGCTTAAGGGAGCACAAAGTTAACCACACGACTCTATATTAGGCTGGATTTATTGTTTCATAACTTAATTTTTAACAATAGTTACTGTCCACAAAACTCAGTGGCATGAGATCACCGTCCATAGGATCGCTCATCTTTCAATAACACTACGAGGAAATTTGACATCGGGCTATATGTTTTTGGAACCAATGTCATCGATTAAAGTTCATATAAACTAATTTACAGTTAGCTAAATTAAGTACCAAGTCTTGAGATCACGTATTAATACATGTTGTTTCAAAACTTCACCAAGTTATGCTTATTGTTCACAAGTTACTCCTATCTCGCTCTGGTCAGGCTACTTAACACGTTACGATATTGAAAACCCCATATTTAGTAGTCAATACGATGTTTTATCATTGTATGAAACACATCAAGAGTGATCTATACTCTATTGGATACATGATTCTATCACAAACTTTAATAAATCACATATCAACACACCCAACTAACCTAACCACTAATTGAACCGTTTATCAGCGGATCCATAACCAACCGGTTTTCAAACAATCGTAACCATCAATTTCTACCCCAATTATCGCTTCCCACATCACAAATTGTTACGCCCAAAACCGATTACACCAAATATGGTTCCATACCTTCTCAAACCGGTTAACCACTGAACCGGATTTTAAAACAATCAGTATTGATCATCTAATCAATATCCAACTAAGTTAATTACTGAACCATCTAACTTGTATAGTTCACATTCTTCAGCCCGGTTTACACACCTCTAACGTTTTTTTAAATGGTAAGTATGCGGCCCTATTTCAAGAAATAAGTGTTATTTTAGTAGGGCTCATACATTTGTTTTCCGGTCAGAACCACAAATTTGATAAAAAAAATAGGCCTTCTTCAACCCAATATAAAATACAAGCCCAACATCAAGCCATGAACCCCCAGGCCCACCCATTCACACTGGATCTTCACTTTCACAGTTTCACTCTGAACCCCAAATCGATACAGCCACCGGACTCGGCGTAACCACCGATCTTTCATCGGTCGTCGCCTGAATCCCAAATCGATAATATTATGTACACCATCAAGAACATTTCAATAGTATGAAGCACCAATTTCTTTCAACCCACAACCCCTTTTCCCCACATCACTTTGCAACCTTATTGCAAAAGTGCTTGAAGTCAAAATCTTTAAACCATGTAAGCAAATTCATGCTTTGATCTTAACCTCAGGGTCCGACATGAATTCCTATTCGCTACATTCAAAACTTGTAGGTGTTTACGCAAGTTGCGGTTGTTTCACTTCTGCATCCTCGATGTTTCAGATCACTCACAATTTGAATGTTTTTGCTTACAATTGGGTCATTTACGCGTTGACATTCAATGGGTGTTTCACAGAAGCGATAAAGTACTTCACTTTACTTCAAAGATCAAATCTTGTTCCTAATAGTTATACATTTTCGTTTTTGTTGAAGTGTTGTGTGGGTTTGAGGGATTTACGCATGGGTAAAGAGGTTCATTGTATGGTGAATAAGTTTGGGTTGCAGTTTGATTCTTCCGTGGTTAATGGTTTGATTGATATGTACTGTAAGTGTGGTTGTTTGTCTTATGCACGCAAGCTGTTTGATAAAATGTCTGAACCAGATGTTGTGTCTTGGACGAATATGATTTCTGCGTATTCTAACGTGGGACGGATTCAGGACTCGCGGTTTTTGTTTGAACGAATGAGACTCGCGGGGCTGGAGCCTAATGAGTTCACTTGGAATGCACTTATAGCAGGGTATGCTAGAATTGGAGATTGTGATGGCGCGTTTACTTTGCTTTCGAAAATGAGTAAAAGTGGTTTGATCCCTGATGTAGTTACCTGGAATGCAATGATATCTGGCTTTGTTCAAAGTCAACAAACAACCGAAGCCGTTGAGTTATTTAGGGATATGTTGGTGGCAGGGGTCAAGCCCAACCCGATCACCATCACTGGTTTACTCCCTGCATCCGGGTCCATGGGTTTAGTTAAAAGTGGTAGAGAACTTCATGGGCTAATCTATAGAACACACATGTATAATAATGTGTTTGTAGCTAGTGCACTTGTTGATATGTACTCTAAATGTGGGTATGTGAAACATGCGAGGAACGTGTTCAACGTCATACCATTCAAGAACATTGCTTCATGGAATGCAATGATTGGTTGTTATGGGAAGCACGGGATGGTTGATTCCGCTATTGAAATGTTAGATAAAATGGAAGAGGAAAACATTCAGCCAAATCAAGTCACATTGACTTGTGTTCTTGCTTCTTGCAGCCATGGTGGGTTGGTCGACAAAGGTTTGACGCTATTCAAGTCAATGAGAGAAAGTCAACTGGTTGAGATAAGACACGAGCATTATGCTTGTGTTATTGACATCCTTTGTCGTTCTGGTAAACTTGAAGAAGCGTATGATTTGGTTCAAGAATTGCATACACAAGTGACTGATTCGATGATTGGTGCTTTCTTGAATGGTTGTGTGGTTTATAATAGACCGGATTTGGCTAAAAAATTCGCTGAAACTGTGATGAAAATGGAGTCGAAAAAACCAGGTGGATTTGTGACCCTATCTAATATTTATGCTGGTGAAGGAGAGTGGGCAAAAGTTGCAGAGTTAAGAGAGGTGATGAGGTTACATGGGTTCAAAAGCAACATGGATTTAGTTCTGTGTACAACAGCATATAGTTTAATTGGATGTGGTTTCTTGAGTTCTTAGACTTTCAATCGAGTTGTCAAAGATATGTCCAACTTTCTTCATAATTTAGACAAAGAAAGGACGCAGTAGGTAGATTGGGTCTCTCCTGTTTACAAAAATGCACAATACATAAGTTGGCATATGGCATATGGCACTGGTGTGGACCAATGATGATTACATTCGCAGTGCAGAAAGTACTCCTATGGAATATCTACAAAAGAATTGTAGATGTGCTATTGATGTTTACTCAAAAGAGTATCTAAGGAGGGCTAACCAAAGTGACATTCAACGGTTACTTGAGGGATATTCAACTTTTTTTTCAATGGCGTTTGAAACTACCCCCAATACCCTAGTGAGCCTTTTTGAGGTGGGATGTCTACCGTCCATACTGATTTTAACACCCAAGGTCTGACTTACCCAGGAACACCATCTAGTAGACCTACCACTACAGGAAACCTTTGAGTCAGGTTTGAACTTGAGACCATAAAGATCCTAAGTCCTAACCTTCATGATCATGCCATTGGACCACAAGTTTAACCTAGGCACGGGTTTCCCCGAATGCTAAGATGCATTGGGTGTATGCATTGGGCTTGGAAAACATGTCTATTTACATGGAAAGGTCAATAAATGCGAGGTGACTATGGACATCCCACCATTATGCTTGAGGTAGTTGCATCATATGACCTTTGGCTACACCATACTAGTTTTAGAGTAGTGGGGCCTGACAACGACAATATGACATC
Organism: Flaveria trinervia; assembly: GCA_025506515.1. Lineage (NCBI taxonomy): Eukaryota > Viridiplantae > Streptophyta > Magnoliopsida > Asterales > Asteraceae > Flaveria > Flaveria trinervia. The sequence goes on along the minus strand of CM046443.1, from coordinate 100,973,174 downwards.
AACATGATCAATGAATTGTCAACCTTCAACGAAGTCTTAGAAGGTAATGCACTTTGCATGTGCATGTAATTTCGCAGTGAAATGCCACAACACATTTGATGTTTAATTGAAAATAGTTCCAAGCGTTTACAGCCCTGGTTTATCTAATTGTGACTCAATAAATTTCATCCAGAGCACCTTTTGACCCTACAAAAATTCCTTTTTGATTATCAGATTGAATGTTTGTAGGATTGAGTTAGTGCACCTACTGTGCTGACATGAAACATGTTCTCAAGAGAAAAAATGGTGTCATTCGATATGTCCAAATTCCAATATGGGCATCATATAAAAAGTCTCTATGTGCAAATTGCAATGATGTTATGGATCTTGTTTATAGTTTTCCTGTATCTATGCTAATTATTCTGTGATTTGCATAGGTGTGAGTTTCTTTCTTTGGTGATAATTACGATCGATATATTTGTCTTGTCTCCGGCACGTTGGATATAGACGGCAAGTTTTCATAACATTTTTATAAAAAAGAGGTTTTATTGCTAACTAGCTGAAGTTTTTCAGTGATGAGTGAATCAGCTGCAACGGGTTTTGCTTGTGTGCACATATTGTCAAGTGATTAATGCATCTCATGTAGCAGCTTGAAAGTTTGTCTATGCTATGGGCCATATTTTGTCACCATTGTTTGATTTGTTTCTTTCCTTTCTTTTTTTTGTTAAGACTGTTGTCCAGTCCAGTTGAAGCCCGGCCCTATAGCACCGGCCCAATAATACTTTTGAAAAGGCTTTATAAAATTTAGTTGTGGCAACCATCCTGTTTTCTTGGTTTTTATATGTTTGATTTGTCAGCGTTACATTAGTTTTTTTATTTTTCTTATTTTCATATGTTTTTCTCATTTTATTTGGTCTCGTCTGAGTTTTTTTTTTCGTTTTCTCAATTTTTTTCAATTGATTTTTGTTAATTTGTATTTACATTTTAGATGGGAAGGGGTGTGTATTGGTTGTAGTAGGGTGACAGATGCCGGAGTGTCAAATAGATGGAATTTGTTAAAAAGGTGGTTATGAGGTTTTGTTTCTTTAAGAGCGTTTCGAAATTGTTGTGTTGTTTTTTTACCCAAACGGGATGATGAATTTATGACTAAAGATTTAGAGATGGGATCTTTAGAGAATGATTTGGAGATCACTTTCTTCCCTCATCAGTGTGAAATAGTTTTTTTAATTATTATTGATTTCATTAAGTTCATACATTCATTAAAAGAAATTGATTAGAAAAAGTTTTTTACACGACAATAAATTTCGTTTATTTAATTTTAAATAAAAATCCTGAGGTATTGAAATATGTTGAGACGCTATTGGATCAATCTCCATTTGAACCATCTAAGCTCCTAATGTTATATTTTCTCTCTTTTCTCTCCACCGTTATCTTTGTCTACCGTAAATAAATAAATAGACGTTCGCTTTAATCTACTTGTGTGGTCAATATCGTTGCTGAACAAAAAAATTGTACCTTAGAAAGAGTTTCAGGCATACATGGATGATGAGATGCACATAGTACCTTTAAGTTATTTTTCTTGATACGAATTCATATAATTTATATTAGTTTTAATATACATAATAATTACAATGATACAAGGCTATATTTTTATCCATATAATGTGAATTTTAACATCTCTATAAGAAGTAGCATGCCAATAACGTTTAGTTTGAATGGAGTAAATAATTAAATAGTATATTGTATAGGAAAGTTGATTACTAACTATATGATATTCATGCTCAAAGATAAATGAGACAACTCAAGTAACTTTCATTCAGGTAACTTTTATACTGTTTTAAAGTTATTTGGTATGATAGTATCAATTAAATAAATTTCTAACCTCCAAGGTATGTACGACTAAGATGTTTCGCTACATACAGACCGCATCGAAAACACACTTCATTTAGTGTCGAGCATGAGTATGAATGATAAAATCTTTGAAATTGTGGTCTGTATGAAGATTAAAAGGGTTAAGGTTATACATCAACAACACTTTCAATTTTTATAACTATTTCAATTGTTTCTAGATTATAAAGATATAGATGTTATTAATTGTATAAAAAATCAATATATTGAGGTCCATGCCTTCATTTAATCAACTATTATTAATTTCTTTATTCAGTTGTACATATATTGACAATCCAAATCAGGTCAAATGTGGGAATACAGAGGCCCATTTTGCACACAATTGTGTGATTTCATTTTTAGAGCAATGAGATAGCAAAAATAGATGAGTGATTTTTTGTTGCTTTAAAAAGAAAATAGATACACAAACATAATTCTAAATCTGCTTTAAATAAAACATTACAGTTCTAAGTACATGGAAAGATTAAATACAAAGTCTGTTGACCGTTTAAATAAACAAAATAAACAAATAACAAACGAGAAACAGAATCTTAAATGTTGTTGCATCAAAAACTTAGTTACAATATTCTTCCTTCAAGAACACTGCAAGTTTTAATCAGATAAAAATGGCTACCAACCTTAACTCCAAAATTTCGAAACAGATATTCAATTAGTAAACGTATGGTAGAATCCTCCACGGGACCGCCTGGCGGTATTCCGCCCACACATCTTTGTATTTCTCTGCACATCGCGCTTCATCTCTTCTCTCTCGCCAAATCAGCAGGATCAGAAGATATATTGGATAAAAATATGGTACAGGAGAGCTGCAATCATATGGTCCATATCAGTAGAGCAGTTGGCAGTTGACTTTCAGGATCAAATATCACCAATTGAAACTTATTGTAACTTAAATTCCTTTGTTAAATGGGCATAAAATTTAGTTCATTTACATAACTCGGTTAAAGAATTCAAGTATTTAATATGTATTTTTTCAAAAGTTCTGGAAATGATAGCAATTTGAAATCAAAATGTAATCAATTTGACCTTGAGCAATATAGTTGAATAAAACTTGAAACAGCTGCAAAATTTACCTGATTCCACAGGGTAGGCTGAAGGACAGTGCCAGCAACAGATCTCCAAGGTAATTGCAATGCCTTGCTATTCCCCTTCAAATATAAAGAAAGAGAACATGACTGTTACGCATTCACGGGGGAAATGAATACCAAGAAAGGGGACAAAAACACGCTCCCACTTGGTAGTTTAGGTATTGAAAGAAGGGCTAATTACATACAAAAAAGGTGATCAAATTTCATCCGATTTCTATTTTTCGTAATTAACTTTTGTACCTAAAAGGCTAAAAGCTTTCTATTCAAGGGAAGATGACTTTAGATTTTTCCTATTTTAGATAACCAACTTTCATTTATTTTCAAGATTAAGGTAACCAACTTTCATATTTATTGATATTTTCTTTGTTAAAACTTAAAAGGCTGAAAGTTTACCTTGAATGTGTTATTTTAAAGTTGGTTGTCCAAAATAGAAGTTGGACTGTATTTGCTTATGTTTTGATGCATTCATCCGTCAAAAGAAAAATGGAAGTTACAAAAATCAGTTTGAAGTGGTTAGAGAGAACAATACCAATAGCCAGAAACCAGTAATTTTCCTCCAATAACTTTTGGGGGTTGACCCCATATTAGTGTTTTGGGGTTCTTCTTAAAATCATGCTTTTGCTTGTTTGCGCCTCGAAATACCAGATACCTGTACAAAGTCAAACCCAATATAACATGCAGTTATAAGCATATGAAATTTACATCAAAATCAAAATCAAAATCAAAATCAAAATCTACTTAATCTTGTAATAGATTTACCCAATCACAAATACACAACAATTTGCAATGATTGCAGCTGTTGATAACTCCACTTTGTTGCTCAAAAGCCACCAACCCTACTCACATAATAAAATTATGGATATAACTTAGAAGTGTATTAGATACAGTTTGACTTTCAGGGTCAAACCAAATACTTTGAATTCTTAAAAATGTTATTATGTAAATGATCATATCTTCTTGTTGTTGTTTAGCTATCTTGTAGTAACATATTACCTGAATGCTAAATGTGAAGGGGATCCACACTAAATCTCCAATACTAGCATGAAACCCAATCTCTCAGCAATTATATCCCATCTAAAATTGTACATAATGTAAAGATTAGGGCAATAATAATTTAGAACTCATGACTACAGTAAAATCTACATTGAAGTTGAATGACATAGTAAGGTACAAAATTTTTATTGCATCAAAGTGTCCATAAAAACAGGACCAATTTGATAGAAGGCGATTATCAAGCATGCAATTTTTAGGAGGGTCTATTTGAATACTTTAAATGGGAGTTAAAGAATTTTAATGATATTTTCAACTATCATCATGCTTCCTATCTAAAATTCAACTTTTGCAGCAAGATAATTTTGTTGATAAGAGTAGAACAGAAGAAAATTAACTTACGTAGATGTCATGTATTCCTCGTAAAAGAAGTAGTCCATAATGTAGATCTGACAAGCCAAACAAAAAAGAGAGGAACAACAATGTTCAAGAGTTTTATTAAGTAAGAATCTAACATAATAACAATAACAATCACACCTAATTACCAGACAAAACAGCTGATAGAGGATCATTGATTGGCTCAAGTTGTCGTCTTGGATAGATTTTGCGAGCACAGATAGATTGATGAGGAGCCATCCCATCATTCCAGCTCTCACAAAGAAAAATCTACAAAAATGAAGTGTCACAAGAACTATAATTATTTAACTGTTATATCATAATATGGTAAGCTTCAGAAATATAAGAAAACTTGGATCTTGAACATTAATCAATCATAAATCCATGTGTTCTTGACAATTTTCTAAAAAAGTTATAGTTAAGAACTTCACTAAAATTGTATAATATGTCTAAGGATAAAATTAAGCTGGATATGTAGGAAATAGCAGAAAAATAAAGTCAATAGTAAGAGAAATATTACATACTTGAGGTCAACGCCCATGAAGTTAGGATTTAGCTGTATCCCAAACCACCTGTTTTTTCAATTATTAGTGGACTATGCCTCTCATACTTCTACAAAAGAAAATGAGAACAGAAAAAATACCAGTCATCAATTATGTTTCCAGTGATGTGGGGCTTCAGAGATGCACTTCGGTCTTTAGATTTGCAACCAACCATGCAAAGTATCAATGTGACCTGCCATTAATGGTTTCATGACGAATAATAGTCAAACCAGTCTTACTGCAGGGCCAAAGATATTTAAGCAACCTTTTTAATTAAATATCATGCAATACATTATATATGTCAATCACTGTATCCTAATAACTATACGTCATATAAAATGGAACTTACTATAACACTAAAGATAAAAGTTGTGGATAAAAGCTCAAGCCCGCGGTCAGATATTGCCTGCAAAATTCATATGTTTATATAATAGTGGATGCATAATAACGTCACTTCGCAACCACTATGAGAAACATGAATACTATGTAATAAATCCAAATTTATCTTACTTTTGGACTGTATACAAACATTTCAAAGGAAACAAAATAAAAGGATCAAGATAAAGTCTTCCGAAAATAAGACACGCAACAAGATTTGTATTGCTTAATTCCATACAAACATTTTGTTATAATGTTCCAAGAGCACATACCGTGAGTGATACAAAATCCATCCAAGCTCCAATCGCGAGCAGGCCAACCAGGGAAGAAGTGATAACAATCCTGTAAACAAAAAGTAATATGCAGTATCAGCTATTTGCCATAATTTGTATTGCACAAGGTGCTTTTAACATAATTGCACTTGATAGAACTTTGATTTTGATTACTTCTTTTGACTATAAAGACCAAAGCATAATCCTTTTAATCAACAATGCAATTAGATGTGATTTCACTAATCGTATTCTCCATCCCAATGAGCAACTAACAGAGTTACCCTTTAACTTTCAATAACAAGCAGTCTAATTCCACATTAAAACAACCGAATTTGACATTTGTTCATATTCATCAAGCCAGATATTCCAACAGTTCTGCTAGCATTTCACTGTCATATCTCATTTTCTCAAGGGATCAAATGCACATAACATATATATACAAAACTAAATTCAACTTCTAAATTTGCAATTAAACTTACCATTACATCGATAATGAAGCCTAGTTCCGTCAGCTAATACCGCTCCAGGAACAAGCTTTCCTGGTAGAACAGATCCAGCAAGCCCCAAGTAACTGAAGAATCCCAGCAATAAAAAAACCTAATAAACAAAACCCATTAATTGTTTCGTTCAATACGTTGCCCCAAATCAAAAGGGCAATAGAGAATCGCATTAAACTCATTGTTTCGTTCAATCGAAGACCATAAACCCAAAATCCGAATGTAATTTCATCATATATGTGAATAACATAACAGTAAATTGATCAATAATATCATTTGTTTAGGGAATCTAATCACTCACGTACAGAATTCGATGAAGGAATGAAGGAGTTGAGAAGTGAAGTGAAGTCCATCTAGCAGTAGCTCTTAGATGCAGTTTGTCAAGTAAACTCCGTCGCTTTCCTTTTCTCTTCGGTTTTTACTTTTTAAGCCAATTTCAGTCCTTGTAATTTATGTTTACTTAGTAGCGGTCAAACTTGATGTATGAAGTTCGGGTTTAAGTTTTTTTTTATCGAGTAAAAAGATGCTCACGAATGATTTGTTTCGTCGTGCACTCTTTTGGGACGGTAGTCGCACGATAGTACTACACGCATAAAAGATATATGTAAATACAATATATTTTCTGAAATCCAGATAATACCTTAAGTTTTCTAGCGAGGTTATCTAAAAATAAATTAATAAAGAATAAAATCAAAGGTAATATTTGTACTTCACAATATATTATCTGATATGATTTAAAATGTTAACCTATGGTATAGAGAGTTTATCATTCAAATTATCGTTTTATTAGAGTTAATTACACGAACAATCCATGAGGTTTTCGTTTATTTCAAGTTTAGTTCTTGCTTTCAAAAAATTATAGAAGATGACGTGAATTATACAAAGAGTGCACGTTAATAGTCCCTAATGCTAACAAGAGTTAAGTTTCTCTGTTAAGTTAATGTGAAATTGTTAATATACCACTAAACTTAAAAAAATAACAAATTAATCCTTAAATAAAACATAGCTTACCCCACCACCTCCACCTCCTTATCTTCCATCACTTAACTCCACCACCTCCACCACCATGTAAGAAATCAATGCATCACCACCTATCACAACAACCACCATCGGTTAGTATCAACACTGCCACCGATCATCAACACCTCACAATCACCATAAAAAACCCAATTTTAGCATTTGAAAAACAAGATCCTTAATGGGATTATATTTGCAATGGTGGTGATAAGGTTGTGTCGTGGGATAAAGCCCCAAGTGAGGCTATATTATAATATTGCGATATGTGACGCTGATTTGACGTTGACTGAGCACTAGATAGAACCATTGATCAAGTGGACCGACTCTGTTATGGATCATGTGATAGGGGCTCTAATGAAAATTTTAATTTATTTATTAAATATAAAACATTAATATAAAATTAAACATTATAACCAAACAAAATTCATAAAAATATAAATAAATAAAAAAACACATTAGTTAAATTTTTTAAACAACAATACAATGCTAGTATAATATGAGATCATCGGGTCGTTTGACCAATAAATGCTTGATCAAATGCTTGACCACTTTTTTCCTTGTTTAACAAATGAGCTCGTCTTCTTCGAAAGATTCGGATGAGTTGGAACTTCATTGTATGGTTGAGACAAAGTATTTTTTAGCATAGAGAGAAAATGAGTTAAATAAGATTGTTTGTATAAAATTTGGAGATGAGTATTTTGTGTAAACCAACGTCGATGGCTACTTTTATCACACGTCCACCCACTCGCACCCCTGATGGTGCCACTGTGTTGAGGTATTCGCGACCAAGTGGCTGGCTAGGTGGTTTTAGATTAGATTTGATGGTTTTAGGGGGTTGCAAGGTGGTTGTTTTCATGTTCTTTTGGTGGGGATGTCTGGTGATTTCACACAGATAAACGAATAGGGTGCTGGTGGTGGTGGTTGGGGGGAAGTGCTTAGGGTATGATGGTGGTGATGATGAACTAATCAATGATGATGTTAGTGATTTGATTTATGGTGGTGGCAGTCATTGGGTTTTATGTGGCGGTGGTGGTGGAGGAAAGGTTTTAAGGGTTCGTGAAAAAAATGATGGTTGTGTTGGGGGAGGGGTGGGTTAAGTTAGAGCTGACATAATAGGTAAACACGACACGAAAAGACACGATGATCTGAAATCCTTGGCACGAACACAACATGATAGCTTATCGTATCATTTTTCTGGACACGAACACAAACCTACTTAGTAACATGTACATGATAAGACATGTTAAGAACACAATAAAAATAATATTTTTATAAAACAACAAAATAAGAACAATAAGATTCCCAAAGTTTATGAATTTCAAAATCTAAGCTAACGTAAAAAGAAATAGAATGGGTTCAAATGATTAAATGTGTGGTTGTGCCACCTTTTTGGAGGACCAACAAAGGGATAAGTGATGAAGGCAAGAAGAACGCGATGGTTGCCGACAAGGAGAAAGGGCGGTCACCGGCGTCAGCTATGTTGTAAAGAATTAATTCCAAGTGTGACAATACATATATAGTATAGGGGTTGTTTTAAATGATTTATTAGTTAGTAGAAGTCGGTTATAAAACCAGATGAGTTGTTGATAGTTTGTATTCACAATGTACATTTCTAATAAATTTTCTGCGAGTTCCTGTTCTTGGTACCTGTTATCAATTGGTATCAGAGCTCTGTTGAAGGAAGAAGAGCTCCATACGTTCGATTGAAGGATCAAGGTTGACAAAAGAAAACGGAAAAGAGTTAGGATCGAAAGGACTGGATCCTAAGTCAAAGTTCGGAGCGATCTACCAAAGAAGGAAGAAGGAGATGGCGAACCCAGTAAACCCTAATAATAAAATAGTAACCATTAAAGACAATGCAACAATTCCTCTCCAATGTCCAATACTCACAGCAACAAATTACCCAATTTGGGTTGTGAAATTGAAGGCAATCTTCACGGTACATGGACTATGGGAGGTAATTGAGTGCCCTGGTGAAGGGAATGTCAATGAGAAGAAGAACAACACTGCAATCGCCTACCTATACCAAGCCATTCCTGAAGAACTTGTTCTTCAAGTTGCAAATTTAACAACAACCAAAGATATTTGGACATCTCTAGAAACCAGGTATGTCAGCGTCGATAGGGTGAAGAAGGCAAGAATGCAAACTCTTAGATCTGAGTTTGAGAATCTGAGAATGAAAGATGGGGAGGATATCAACACTTTTGCTGCGAAGCTGATGGCTCTAGCATCAAAGGCGAGTAGCTTGGGTGCTCCCTTCACCGAAACAGTCTTGGTCCTTAAGTTCCTCGATGTGTTGCTCGAAAAATTCATCCAAATTATGGCCTCCATAGAACAATTCTTTGATCTTGATACTCTTCTACTGCAAGAAGCAATAGGGAGACTTAAAGCCTTTGAAGAACGAATAGGGCTGAAGACAAAATTGGAAGATAACAAAACTAAAAATGATCAACTATTGCTCACCTATTCGGAGTGGCAATCAAGACAAAGGAAATCAGATAACCCGAAAAAGGGGAGGGCGAAGTACGACCGAAATGGTCGAGAAGAACAGAAGAATGGCCATTCCACTCACAAAGGGAAATGGGGTGATGGTGAACAAAAGAAAAACTCAAGGCATGACCGGCAAGGTAAAGACAAGTCAAATATCAAGTGTACAAAATGCGATGAATACGAGCACTACGCTTCAGAGTGTCCCACTACGAAACACAAAGATCAAGAGACCCACCTCACACAGACAGATGAAAAGGAACCATGGCTCCTAATAACAGTTCGAGAGAAGGGCAACTCTGAGTCGATGTTCCTACATGAACAAAAGATAGTACCTGCAAGGTATGAGTTGAGCTTGAACGAGAGACACATGTGGTATCTAGACAATGGAGCATCCAATCATATGATGGGAACTGAAATAATATTTTCGAGCATTGATAGATCTGTGGGAGGAAGAATTCGATTCGGGGATGGGTCAACGATCGAAATAGAGGTAAAGGGATCAATAATCTTGGAATGTAAGAACAAAGAACAAAAGGTATTAACGAATGTCTACTACATTCCACAACTAAAGAGCAACATTCTAAGCCTAGGTCAAGCAACAGAAGGTGGCTGCAAAGTCAGAATGAAGGAAGAGCATCTTTGGCTTCATGACAAAGATGGAAAGTTGCTGATTAAAGTAGCAAGATCACCAAACAGGTTGTACAAGGTACACTTGAATATTGGACTACCTATGTGTTTCTTAGCAAATCTAAGGGATACTTCATGGCTTTGGCAAGGCCGGCTGGGCCATGCAGGCTTTGAAACACTCAGGGAGATGTCACACATGAACCTAGTTAAAGGTGTACCAAAAATTAAACACATCAAGCATGTCACATCCTTCCATTTTCAAGACTTAAACCTAAACCCGAATTCGTTTGAGTCTATTTTAGAAATCAAACTCACTAGTTAGCAATTTATTTATTTTAATCTTTCAAATACAATAATCATGTCATTTATTTAAAAATCTATTTATTAAATTATTGTAGCATTTTTGTAAAAAATTTTGTAATTTTAAAATCTATATATAATTATAAAGTTGTTGTCATTTATGAGTTCCAAATATAATATAAAATTAAATTGTAAAGTTTTATAAGTATTAAAAGTTCATAAAGATTTTCTAAATTAGTAAGTTAATTAAATATGGCTTTACAAACTTTAGGGTTGATTTGCAATCTTAAAACTTAAATTAAAGAGTTTTGCATAAAATAATAACCTTGATAAACTACAGGGACCGAATATGTAATTTATTTAAACTACCCAAACCAACCCCCCAACCCCGTTTTCTTGGCCAAGTTCCGGCCGCAAGTCCCGCGAACTCCGACGACTCCCCAAACTACTTATAACCCCCGAATATTATGGCATAATCGATGCTAATCACCGCTAGGAGCCGTTTCTAACATTAGTGACACTTCAATTTCAGTTAAAATGGTCGATTGAACTTGTAACCGATCACCATTAATCCACAAAGCCGTTCGACCACAAAAACCTGATTATTATACAATCAATCGAACCTTAAGTGATCGTTTAACCATTACTAAGCTATAACTAGACTCAATTCCACCCAACACACGCTTAATCATCTCCAACGAATCGCACATTCTACCCGAACTTGCGTCTTAGCCGAACTCAACCTTCGGGGCAACTAAGATCGAAATTGATAGAGGGCTTTTGCTTTACATCTACCCTATAAGATATCTGCAAAGTTAATTTGAATAGCAACAACGTTTACACCTTGAATCTGCATCCAAGTAGTCGCGATGGTTCTTGCCATCGTCTTCATCAAACCCGAACTCAATCACGTAAGTTATGTGTCTCAACATACTCGAAATTACATGGGGAATCAAAGCCCCATGTTTATTTCAGTAAATGATATCGAATCAAACCTCAATTTGATTAATGTGAAATTGGGGGAAATCAAAACTGATATTTTTAAACATTTAAAGGAGCACCTTATCAGATCTGGGCTTCTAGCCCAACCGGTTATCATGTCACCCTTGAATGCAAGAAGTCCCGGGTTCGAATCGGGCCTCTGCCATTTTTGTTTTTAATTAGTTTTTTTGTATAATTTATAATTCAGAAAATTAATATTATATTAATAAATTACAATAAAAATTATTTTGTTAATTAAATTATTACAGAAAATATCAAGTAATTTTTAAAAGTTTTAACACTTATAATTCATAGATTTAATTAATTTTTTTTAAGAATAAAAAGTTACAAAAAATATTACTAAGTCATTTATGTTATAATATATTATAATTCAATGATTATTTGAATAATTAATTATGCAAATGACTATTTAGTTGATTATTTAAATAATTAATTATTCAATTATTTATTTAACCATGGTAAATCATAAATAGTTAATAATTTACTCGTTAACTTTTATTTACTTTATTCTTATATTTTTAGGGTTTTGTATTATAAAACCTTTGTGTTAAATCATTTAAAAGCCCAAAACTTTATAAAATCATTTTAAATAATTTTAACGTCATTTAAATAAGTATTTAATTAATTCTCATTAACAAGCTTAAATAATTAACTGTTAAATTAATTAGTTCTTTTAACATATTATACTTAATTTGTATTAAATAAATAACATAAATTGTTGAGACGTTTTTTTAACTATTCTTAAATTTAATTGATTTATTTTATCTTTATTAAACCAAAAACGATTCATTATTTTTCTTAATTAATTAAACCCCCAAATTTCCAATTGAAACTCTAGTTCACGTTTATTCATTAATCTTACCTTTAAACTTAACCTTGGAATATATATACGTTAGGTATCTTGTAAAATAAATCGTTGGAACCTCGTTTAATCTCTTATCATCATTCTTATATTTATTTTTCCATGTGAATTTTCCAAGTGAGTATTTCTATACCCCTTTTTATATTTTTACACTTTGGGATGAAACATGTTACATTATAAACTTTGCAATTGTAAACACGTTTGATTCTTGTAAACTTATGGCATTTCACTTGTATGTTGTGGTTAGTTGAACCCTGTAGCTACCATGTAATGTCGAATATATGTACAATCATTAACTATTGCTAGCCTGGCGACGTCATAGATCTATGGGCCTGACAAGCCTGCTTGGTTGATCCAAGTACACTTAGCTAATCGTATATACTTGTAAACGTTTGAGACTTGTAAAACTTTGTCAAGGTTTGATTGTGCATTCTGTCTTACATCCTTAGTTATTTTGTTCTCTAACTTACAACATGAATTGCCATCTTTTATATACTTATGTAATGAAAACTATAGAAATCTCACAAACTTTCAAAGTTGACCTTTTATTTTTAATATGTTTCAAGTTTACTACTTGTGGACTCTCTTCGTACTCATATAAGACTTGGACCTAGTTTAACTTAACATGTTATTTATTTGTTTGAAGCTTTTGTATTGTATGAACTTATTTGTCTTGTAATGTTTTAATAAATAATGATATTTAATAATATTTCAATTTAATTAGTTCCATGTGCTATGAGCAATCGTCTCCTATTCGTCCGCCCCGATGATTCCATCGTCGGTCGGGGTGTGACAAAGCAGGCATGTGAGGCGTGTTTGGCAGGGAAACACTCACGGCAACCTTCCCCCTCCCATACACCATATAGGTCACTAACACCGTTTGAATTGGTGTCAATGGATTTGTGCGGGCCAATATTCCTACAGCTCCACCCGGAAACAAGTACTACATGTTACTTTTTGATGACTGCACGAGGTTCATATGGGTTTATCTACTCAAGTCAAAAGATCAAGCTCTTGATGTGTTCGAAAGGTTCTTGAGCAAGATTGAAGGGGAATATAGCAAGAGAGTAAAGACAATCAGATCTGATCGTGGAGGGGAGTTCACCTCACATAGTTTTGAAGAATTATATGGTAAGGCAGGTGTAGTTCACCAACTAACTGCCCCTACTCACCACAGCAAAATGGTATGGTGGAAAGAAGGAATAGAACTATTCTTAACATGACTAGAAGTATGATGAAGGCAATGAGTATGTCTCAGAATTTCTGGGCAGAAGCTGTACGACATAGTGTGTATTTGCTCAATAGGATTCCCACAAAAGTTCTAGTTGATTCAACACCTTATGAGAAGTTGAAAGGAATAAAACCACACTTACAACACCTTAAGGTTTTCGGTTGTGTTGGGCACGCGAAGATTATAAAGCCAAATCTACAAAAGTTAGATGATCGAAGCATTCCTATGGTATGTATTGGAATTGAAGAAGAAACCAAGGCATATAGGATGTTCAGTCCAAAGGAGGGAAGAATTTTAATAAGTAGAGATGTAAATTTGAAGAAAATAGGAAATATGACTGGGAAGAACATTCGAAGATGAATGATAGAAATGGCTGTGAATGGGCAGAATTCTGTGTTCATGAAGAAAATTTCGTTGTACAAGAAAGCATAGTTGAAAGTACAAATGAACCAACTACAAGTGAAGAAAGGCAACGAGAAGAAACAATCGTTGGAGAATATGAGCCTTAGAGTCAAAGTGCTTCGACGAGTACTGAACAACTAAATGTAAGAAGATCAAGTAGGCATATAGCAATGCCTAAAAGACTGAATAATTACGTCTTAGATGGAAAGGTGCAGTACAAAACCGGAAACCAACAAGAAGAAGATGGGGAAGAGCTGTTGTTGGCTCAAGAAGGAGAACCAACTAATTTTGAAAAAGCAATTAGACATAGAGCTTGGAAACAAGCTATGGATGAGGAGATCCGAGCCATAAAGCGAAATAGAACTTGGGTGCTTACAGATCGTCCTATGAATTATAAAGCTATAGGTCTTAAATGGGTGTTCAAGTTGAAAAGAAATGCTAAAGGTGAAATAACAAAGCGCAAGGCTCGATTGGTTGCTAAAGGATATGTACAAAAACAAGGAATTGACTTTGAGGAGGCATTTGCACTTGTAGCAAGGATAGAAACAATATGATTGATTCTTGCTTTAGCAGCCAAGAATGGATGGAAGGTATATCACTTGGATGTGAAAGCAGCATTCCTGCATGGAGAGCTGAAAGAAACTGTGTTTGTTCAACAACTGGATGGTTATGTTAAGCATGGTGAAGAACACAAGGTCTACAAGTTGTCAAAAGCTTTGTATGGTCTTCGGCAAGCTTCGAGAGCTTGGAATCTGAGGTTGGATGGAGTATTAAAAGAATTGGGCTTCAAGAGGTGTAAACGTGAGCATGCGGTGTATATAAAGCTAAGTGGTGAATCTATGTTGTTTATAGGAGTCTATGTAGATGATTTGCTTATGACAGGGAGTAATCACAGTAAAGTAGAAGATTTCAAATAACAGATGAGATCCTGATTTGAAATGATGGATTTGGGAATGTTGTGTTATTATTTGGGAATAGAAGTGATTCAGAATAATGAAGGAATTCTGATAAAGCAGGCTACATATGTAGGAAAAATAGTGAAAATGGCAGGAATGGAGGGGTGTAATGATACAAAGTTTCCAATGGAACTGGGTGTTCGGTTGTTGAAAAATAAAGGTGGCGAAGAGGTAAATGCAACCGAGTACAGAAAGTTAATTGGTTCATTGAGATACTTGACCCAGACAAGATCTGATCTGAGTTTCTCGGTTGGGTATGTAAGCAGGTTCATGCAAGCTCCAAGAGAAGCACACTTAAAGGTTGTAAAGCAAATAGTTCGATATATAAAAGGTACATTGCATTATGGTATTAAGTTCAAAAATAAAGAAGGTGGAACACTGATTGGATACAATGACAGTAGTCACTTAGCCAGTGGGGATGATGGAAGAAGTACCACCAGAATGTTTTCTATTATAATGGTTCACCGGTAACTTGGGTTTCACAAAAGCAATCGACTATTTCTTTATCATCTTATGAGGCATAATTTATGGTTGCAGCAACTGTAGCTTGCCAAGCTATTTGGTTGTAGGGATTGCTTGCAGAGTTAATTGGACAAATGGAAGAAGTAGTGGTTTTGTTTGTGGATAACATGTCTGCTATTGCTCTAATGAAGAATCTCGTATTTCATGGTAGGAGTAAGCACATAAGTATGAGATATCATTTTATACGAGAGTGCATTGAGAAAGAGCAAATTCGTGTTAAACATATTAGTGGAGATATGCAAAAGGCAGATGTTTTAACAAAAGCATTACATCGGTGAGATTTAATAAGATGAGATTCTTGCTTGGAGTTGAAGATTTAGTTGGAGTAACTTGGAATTAGAGGGGAGAATGTTGTAAAGAATTAATTCCAAGTGTGACAATAAATATATAGTATAGGGGTTTTTTTGTAAATGATTTGTTAGTTAGTAGAAGTCGGTTATAAAACCAGATGAGTTGTTGATAGTTTGTATTCACAATTTACATATCTAATAAATTTTCTGCGAGTTCTTGTTCTTGGTACATGTTATCAATATTGTACGACGGTCAAGAGCAGTGGCATCTGTTGTTCAATGTTTGATGATTTGCTATGTAACTTGGAAAGTTTGTAAGATGAAATGAGATGTGTGTTTGAGCGGCTTTGGTTTATTAATACGTATATGAATACATTATATATTCAAAAATAATAAAAAGTTTAACAAGTATTAACAGGTTAACATGTATCTAACTTGTTTACACATTTTTATTGTGTCTAAATGTGTCAACCTGTTAATGACATGATATCTATTAAGCTCAAACACGAAACATGTTAATTGTATGACATGTCGTGTTAGCAGGCCAGTGTTAAAAGTTGTCTGCCCTAAGTTAAGCAAGAGCATTTGATTTGGATAAATGGTGACTGGAGATAACGCTGGTGGGTTGATGGTCGATGTGATTTCCATCAGATCTATGCATATATATCGAGATTAGTGAAAGGTGGGTTGAGGTTGCGGGCAACAATGATGATGGTGGTGGGTTGAATGTAGAGGTGACGGTTGTGGTCGGTTGAGGGCGGAGCCGACGTTTGTGGTGCGCTGAGGCTGAGGGTGGACAACTTTAATATGAAGTTAAGAAAAGAATGATTATGATTAATTATCTTTTTATTATATTATTATATTAAATATAATGTCGTTTGCCTATGGTATAGAGGTTTTCGCCTCTACAATAAAGGATTTTGACTTCATTCTTCTTATAACACCTTATTTGCCCTTTTAAGCTTTTTGTATGTTGACGTGATGATGTATGCTTTTCTTGTTATGTAATGTTTTCTTATAATTAATTTTTATAATGTAATGAATGTTTTCTTATAAATTACTTTTATAAATAGCAATCGAAATAAGATAAATAAATAAATAAATAAAATGATGATTGCTTCCACAAAACCCTGTCACTAAATAGACATACATATTATGTATTTTAAGTATTATGCAATATATATTTAAAATAATAAACACTAATTGTTTAAAAAAAATTAAAAAAATATCTCTTTCACCAACTATTTTTCTCATGTTCATTTGATCAGCTCATCCTCTAAGCTGTCACCATACAACACGAGCGTCCCGACCGCAAATAGGTTCGTCTGAACCCACAATGAGTGGTTCAGATAAGCCATGTGTCTAAATTGGGTTGTTATGAAGGTTCAGACGAACTTATGAATATTCAAACTACTGTAAGTTTGTTCTGACGAACTTACGAAGGTTTCAACGATCGTAAATTTGTTCCGACGAACTTTTGTAACGACCCTATTTAGCCACGTGTATTCATCCGAGCAGCTCATCATGGGTTCGAACGACCCTGTTCTATGATCGAAGTTATTGGATGAATATAATTTTGAGTAGTTGGTTAAAGTAAACATTACAAAAAATTAATCAGACATAAAAAAAGATATTAGTTAAAGTTATTCGACCCAACCCGACCCGATCCGAAATCGTTAACCGTTTCCGATTCAAGTTAGGGTTTATAACCACGCTTCCTTCATCACTCTCCATTGTTAGTTTAGAAACTGTTGCAGGTCCTCTCATGGCGATGGAGTACGACATTCAATTCTACAGACATCGTACAGTTGATGGCGCTGAATATGACGTGATCGTCGACGGTGAACCCTTTGAAACTTGGGTGACACGTAATCCTCTTCGTGTAGAAACATGGATCAGAGAAACCGAGAACTGGAACAGTGCTCGACTCCACCGTCTGATCGTAGGTCTCGACGTCGTTTGTTGGAGTTGGAATCGAAGACGATAAGCAGAAGTTGCTTAGGGATCACTCTCTGGAAGTGACGAAAACGATGGATCTGCGTGAAATGGCAGCACGTGAGTTGGTGGATAACGATCTTCGTAACGCGGGATTGAAGAAATTGACGAAGGTGATTTTGGGTAAGGATGTTGATCATAAGGAAGTTTTGAAGGTGAAGATGAGCGATTGGGGCAGTGATCCATTCTCTAATGAACAGGTATTGTATGCGGTTCTTGATGCTTATCTTTCGTTTGCGATCGGGAGGCAATTGCAGTCGGTGGTAAGATTAATCGCTGTGAATTGAGGGTTTTGGGTGCGTGTTAATGCAATTAATTAGACAATTGAAAGCATAACACAAGGATTTGATCATCTGGTTTGTGATTTTGATTTGTGTGTATAATGTTCATCAGTTCATGTTCAAATGATCATGCTTTTAGTGAAATTTGTTATTGGGTTTTGATTTGTTTGTTGATCCGTTTAAAGTTAAATTTAGGTTTTAAGATATGATGTATTTGTTTATGGATGTTCTTGATATCTGAAATTTGGAACTGTATCTGATGCGTATGTTCATGACTTCAACTGAATTATGAATGCATATCAAACTTTTACGGTTTATTTTTCGTGATTTTAATAGTTTCTAATGATATTAAGTAGATTCATTTTTTAACCCAAAGTTCACTTAACCAGAGAAAAAATAATTTTTTTTTCTTTTTTTTCTTTTTTTTCTTTTCTTTTTCTTCATTTCTCTTTCTCTTTCTTTTTCTTTATTTCCTTTCATTTTTTTTTCTCTCTTTAAATAAACTCAAGAATACAATTTCTTAATTTACTTTCATTTTCTTCGTTAAAAAAATCTCTGAAACACAAAAAAATTTTTATTTCCTTCCGATTCCTTTCTTTTATCTTTTTATACGAACTTGGGAACACAACGTAAAAGGTGAACTTCAACACCACTAAATTTACATTATTTTTCACTGCTTGTAACGATATCATTTCAACACCATGCCCTTTTGTGAGGGACAGATAACCCAATGATGGGATTCATATATAGATTTACTAAGATCGTGAAAGATGCATGAAAAAACAACAATGAACTTGATGTTAATGTTTTTAGAACCGGTTCGAACAGTGAGCTTGACGTCTTACTTATCCACTAGTTGGATCGGATTTAAAAACCGAATAACATCATATATATATAATATATATATATATATGTGTGTGTGTGTGTGTATTTATATATATATATATAAATATATATATATATGTATATATATAAATATATATATTTGTATGTATATATATATATTTATATATATATAAATATATATATATATATGATATTATATATATAATTCAATTTAAGTATTTTATATGTGTATTTCATAATTATATATAAAATTTAATATTTCAATTCAGCGTTCAACTCACCCGTTAAAACTATTAAAATTCAAAAAAAATGAAACCGGTCAGACCATCGAACCAGGACGAACTGCCAGGCGAACCCATCGAAAACAAACCAGGGTTGCTTGGATCAATCACCGCCCGACTCCTGGTCGGACCGGCTGAACCAATCCGATCCTAAAAACGTTGCTTGATGTTGATTTTCTTTTTGTTTGATAAACGTAATCTTGTTTCTTTTTTTTAACTATCAACTAGTGCATAGGCTTAATGTTGTCACTTTTGTATTAGATATAATTTTTCTTGGGACAATAATACTAATGACCTACTTGAGTTATGCATTAGGATTGCACATTACACATGAATGGTTGTACTTCATATAAAACTAGACCCATGATGATTGGACCACTTGGCAACTATTCATTGGTTTTTTTTGTTTATTAGATTTTAATAATCCTAAATTTTATTTATTGATCGTGATTAATTCCAACTCATTAAATGTTTACAGATACTTTCAACTTTGAGTTTATTTTCCTTTAATGATCTCTTACTAACTAAAAGTTAATCCCATTAGTTTTTTATGAGATGGACTATTTTTGTGGCAAAAACATTAAATAAAAAGTTGAAATCTATAATCAGGTACGTCAATTTGAAACTTCCACACCAAAAAACCCGCCAATCTACCTCTTGATTTGAATCACTAAACTCGTTGGAGGTAGATTTCAGGTGATAATAAAAGCTAGACAATAAAAAACGTACCTAACCGAGACTAGGTTGTGTTGAAATTGAAAATGGCTCAAAATTGGCCTTATTTCATCAAAAAATCATCTTTATTATATGTATGAATGTATGATATCACTATACCATAAACGATTCGGTAACCAAGTAGTTTTTTAGGATCATTAATAATCCATTGATTCATCTGATCATATTTATTATTCGAAAAACAACTTATACCAAGTGAGAAAATCTAAAAAATAACCTAAAAGCTTTTTTTCGTTCGAAGATTAAGCTTAAGATTTCCTCTTAGAGCATTCACAGCCCATTCCTATATTTCTGTGAGTATGTTTCTTATAATTTTGATATGTTTTATATATTCCACCCATATATAATACATAGACTCTAACCTAGTTAGATATAAAGTATAAAATATATTTGTTCGCTAATAAAAAAAGCTAAACAAAACATCTTTATTATATGTATGAATGTATGATATCACTATACCATAAGCAATTTGGTAACCAAGTACTTAATTTTAGGATCATTAATAAGCCATTGATTCATCTGATCATATTTATTATTCGAAAAAAAACTTATACCAAGTGAGAAAATCTAAAAATATAACCTAAAAACTTTTTTTTCGTTCGAAGATATATTTCTTCTTAGAGCATTCACAGCTCATTCCCTATATTTCTGTGAGTATGTTTTCTATATTATATGGTATGATTATAAATGGTTGTGAGTGAAGGATATGGTAAATTTACTGTTTAATTTGAATTTTGGGGAATTATTGTTCAAAACCATATAATAGTTTTAATATTTTTTAAGTGGTTGTAAGTAAAAAAAAAAAATAAATAAAATTAAAAAAATAAATAATTTTTAATGTAATTATATTACTAAAAATAAATTATTATTACCATTATTAGAATAAAAGAGTAAAATGTTTAGTCTCAACCACACGAGTAGTAGTTATTATCTAAACGAAACTCATGATTTCCTCCGTCCATTCTACACAATCAGCCAAACGAACACCCAACATCCATGTTAAGTTGTTAACAACCTAACACATAACATATCCCTTCAAAACCCACACACACACACACACACCTGCAACAATGGCAACCACCGCACCACCACCACCACCACTCACCACCTCCAACCTCCCTTCCGCCACCACTCTCCGCCGCATTTCCGCCACCACCTCCTACTCCCTCCGCCCATCCACCACCCTCCGGCACCGCCACCGCCTCCGCCTCAAATCCACCAAAATCACCGCCACAATCGCCGTCGGCGACACGCTGCCGGAATCCACCTTCTCCTACTTCGACTCCGACGGCGAACTCCAAACCACCACCGTCTCCGACCTCACGAAATCCAAAAAAACGATCCTCTTCGCCGTCCCCGGCGCCTTCACCCCCACATGCTCCCAAAAGCACCTCCCGGGGTTCGTGGAGAAGTCCGGTGAGCTCAAATCGAAAGGGGTCAACACCATCGCCTGCGTTTCGGTCAACGACGCCTTCGTGATGAAGGCATGGAAGGCTGATCTGAAAATTGGGGACGATGTGATGCTGTTGAGCGATGGCAATGGCGAATTCACGAAGGCGATCGGGTGCGAAATGGATTTGAGTGATAATCCGATTGGATTGGGGGTTAGGTCTAGGAGGTATGCGATGATGGTGGAAGATGGGGTCGTGAAGGTGTTGAATCTTGAACAAGGGGGGGCTTTTACGGCTAGTAGCGCCGAGGATATGCTCGCGCTTCTTTGAGAATCGCGCGCGTATGCCGTAGCTAAGCTACTGGGATACGCTCGCGGTTCTTTGAGAATCGCGCGCCTATGCCGCGGTTCTTTGAGAATCGCGCGCGTATGCCGTAGCTAAGCTGCTACTGGGATACGCTCGCGGTTCTTCGGGAATCGCGCGCGTAGTCCGGCAAGATTTGGGATAGGTTGTTTGTGGTGTTGGGTTTTGGGAAGTTAAAGAGGAATAATGCGTTGATGACTTGTACGGCTGAACTTTGTACAATTGTTTTGTGTTTGTGTGGAATATGATGTGTTCTTGTTTGTATGAGTTACCGATGGTGTTTTAGTGTATTTGATTAATTTGTAGATTGATGGAATAACATTAAACGAGTTTATGAGTTACGGGAGTATGAGCTCAATTTAATCAATGGCAGAGCATTATAGGAGCTTGGGGCCGCCGCCCCTCATATTTTTTCGTCCGTAGTGTTAAATTTTAGTCCGATAGTGTAATTTTTTGACCCGGTAATATAAATTCTTATACAAATATCAAGTCAGCCCCCTTAAAAAATTAATTATACCCCCGCCCCTCATACGAAAGAGTTAAAGCTTCGCCACTGGATTTAATTGTACATGTTATATAGGGGGTTTGTGATTAACATTGGGCTTGAGTTAATAATATTTGATTAGTAAAGCATTGGACTATTAGTTATTAATTTGTTTTTCGGCTTTAAGAGTTGGATTTGGCCTTTTATTAAATCTAAATCACAAACGAAAGGTTTAATCTTTTCACTCTAATCTTGTTACTCTAATAAAATGATATCTAAAAGACACATGAGAGTGTGAGTTTGATTTAGTTTTGCATGTTATATGGGGCTTTATGATTAACATCAAACTTTTTTGAAAATAAAAAATATTTTATAATTGGTGTTTTTAAAAAGTAAAATTGTTATAAACAAAAATTAATTAAAATTGAGAGTTATAAGAAGAAAACTATCCAGTATAACATTTTTTAAAACATTTATTTTGAAATAAAACATTATTTTATTTATTATAAGAAAGATTTTAATTATATCTTATTTTAGAATATTGATTTTTAATTAATAATTTTTCATTCTATTCAATATTTTTTTATTCAACCGGTGTAATACATATGTTTACTAAAGCTAGTGGTTTAACCCTATATCCTTGTGGTTAGTGGAGAACAGCCATCGGCATACCGAAGCCATACCCAGGTCATACCCGAACTCACCTCCCATCACCCCTCCTGTATTCCCTGTGGTTTTCTTGATTACCAGATAAGGAAAGAAAAGGACCAAAAGGTTATTTGGGTGTTTTTCTTGTTTTTCTCGATCATGATTTTGTGGTGGCTTTTAAAAAAAAACAATAGAAACTAACGGTTACAATGGTTTTTTCAAAAATCCTCTCAGATTCAATCAAAATGTTACCCCATTACAAATATTTTGTTTAATCCAATATTCGTATGTAACTCACAAAATATGTTTATTTGATAGTGGATTCCAATAACCATTTTTAATAACTCCTTTTACTTGGTCGGTCCCTTTATGGACTACATCTGCAACAATTTAATATGAATCTAATAATAACTAATTTTAATAAATCTAAATGAGCCCCAATAGCCCCACTTTAATAAATCCATTGGGCCATATCTACACGAAATCAAAATAAGTCCACCAGCCCACATTAATACATCAAATCCACCCCTGGAAGCAAAAACACCAATTTCATCATTTGTAAGATAAATTTATACATCGAGAATGCATTCAAGATACACCTACAAAGTACCCAAAACACCTTTGTGATGTGACTGCAAGCACGAACATCAATCTGGAGAATCATTAAACTCCTTCATACCCAATTTAACCAAGAAACACATCAGTGACCCTACCCAATAGACGATCGTATGAGGGCTAGACGGTTTCTTCTGTTTCACCTTTGTGGTTTTTCGATCTGGTATATTTGCTAATCGGTATTTTTGTTATTTTGTTATGACTTGAAAGATCATTTGCATCCATGCAATGGTTGAGTAGAACGGGTGAGTGTGGGAGATGAACAGATATGTTAGCTTTTTTATTTTGGTTATTAGATTTTAGTAATAAGGAAAATGAGTAAACTTATTTAGATATAATAAAAAAAGTTAACCTATGTTAATTAGTAAAGCATTGGACTATTAGTTATTAACTTGTTCTTATGCTTTGAGATTTGAGATTTGATTTTGGGCCTTGATTAAATCATAACCAAATTTTCTCGATTACCGGATAAGAAAAGAAAAGGAACGAAAGGGAATTTGAGTGCTTTTCTTTTCTCTCGTTAAAACAACAAAAAAATCGATCATGATTTTGTGGTGTTTTTTTTAATCATGAACAAAAAAAACTCACGGGTTACAATTATTTTTTCAAGAATCCTCGTAGCTTCAATCAAAATATTACTCTATTACAAATTTTATGTCTAATCTGATAAATCATTCAAATATAATTTACAAAATAGGTTTATTTGATAGTAAATTCACTATTCAAATGATATTCCAAGTTATTTTTATGTTTAAAGATTGAACCTAATCCATGTATGTTTTGGTTCTTTTCACGCTTGAATTATTATTCAAGACTCTCAAATTTCTCTAGTTACTTGGTGATGTGAGAACAAAAAAAATATGTTTATTTGTTTTTATTTTAAACTTCAATTTGTTTTTCTAAGACTTACGCGTTGCAATAGAGTCGTAGAAACATATAATTAAAAACAACATCGAAACATTTCATGAACCCCGCGTTGAAGTTGTAACATAATATCTTTGTAATATAATAAAAGGGTAACTAAGAATGCCACATGACAAAAAATGGTAATTAGAGATGCCACATGACAACATTACATTCACTCTTAACAAAATTTTCCCGCTTCTCTCTCTCCTATTAAATAACTCAACCAACTATTAATTATATTATTTAATTCTATTTTTTGATTATAAGCTATTTTTAAAATTATTAAGAAATAGATCTTTTTATTAATGTTTATTTCTATAGAAACAATTTTTTATAAAAAAGAAAATTTTCTAGAAAGTACAACATACTTTTTTTAAAACATGAATTATTTTAAAAGTGTCATTTTTTTAAATGTGTTTTTTAACAAATTGTTTTATTTTATTTTTAGTAAAAACAAAGAAAGTATAAACTAACTTTTAAAAAGTTGATATCATTATTTTATTACTTATAGTACTTACTCACACATAATTTAATCACATGTTATTTAATAATTAATAAAATTTTATTTTATTTAATATTATATTTATTCAATCCGTGTAATACACGAGTTTACTAAAGCTAGTGCCTTGATAAATTTATAGAAGTAATTGATCAACCCAAGAACAAACATGTTGTCATTTTGGACCCAAAATGTCAAGTTGTAACATAATATGCCTTGATAACTTATTTAGCTAAATGTGTTAATGCGGTTGATTCAAATTAAATTTTTAGACCAAACCCAAACCCATGTTTACTTTTATTTTCAAACGTAATTATTTTGTACGGTGCATAACTAAGCTTTGATTTCTGGTTTCAAACCTTTTTAAGAAGTGATATTGTATCTTTTTCAATAGAATAAAAGTGGTATTCAATAATATGTTTTTAAGTATTGTTGTAATATTCGTGTACCAAAGCACCCGGCGATAATATTGTATGTACAATACGATTCATATGTTTAGAAACCGAAATTCATGTAGAAGAATAAGAGTGGTGTAAAAAAAAATAACAAATGAACAAAAAACTAAAAGAACAATCAAGCACCCGTTTTCAAAAGTTTTCATTTGAGACACACATATATGATTTAAATCCAGGCATGGTGTAATTCAGGAGTAGGAATAATAATAAATTTGCCGTTAAAAAAAGCCTATATTATCATATCATTGTCAATTCAACTAAACAAAAATAACATGACAATTAAACATGATCGGTCAAATAAGTTAGAAGCTATAACACATCAAAAACAAACTCGATCAGAAATAAAACAACAATTCACTTAAAAATAAAACAATTTACACATGGTAACATATGTTTAAAAACTTTATTATATATATTAGGTATCACATACCATTCAATTCCAACCTCTTTCAAAATGCCAATCAGAATTAGGAAAAGGCGAGTTATGTTTAGATACATAAAAACCTTCTGATGTTATTAACCAATAACAATGTACGGTACCTAATGGAAATACATAATGGAAACACACATTCTTGATATGCTTATCATACAAATTCAAAGTTACATTCTTTGAACCCGAAGTGAACTCGCCGGTGTAATGATCAATTTGACAAAAGTACCAACCATAAGCATTCCCAAACGAAAAGTAAATATTTTGGTCCATATCAGTTCCTTTGATATGAAGTTTGATATCATCACGAAAGTCGCTAGTAATAATCATATGCCATTTGGCATTGAAAAAACAATTTTCTGAAGAAGAAGTTATGTGACCTAATGAAATGGTGGGGATGAAGAAGAAAACAACGACGAGAAAGAGACTAGACATTGTCTACTTTATTTATAAGAAAACGACTAATGTTAAATTTATAACCTATTAGAGATGATTAATTTTATTAGTTTTAAGTATAATTTGATTATGACCAAAATGGGAGATATAATGACTGAAATGACAAAGTAGCATTTATTATACTATTTACATTGTCATGCAATTGTATTTTATTTTAAAAAGTTATACCAAATGTGTAAAAAGTTACATGGATACAATACTAAATTTGAAGTAAATTACATATTGTTGAAGAAAGTGAAAAGAATATTAAGTTGGTGTGGCAATTTCAAATAACTTAATGATGTATGATTAGTGGAGAAGATGTGATGAACTTGAAAGGCTTTAAATGTAGATGTGTTCAACAAGATCAATTATCTCTTGATCAAGGCGAGTGAGAAGAAACTAGTTTCTTATAAATTGATACTAGATCAAAAGCAAATAAAAAAGATTGGTCACGTTAGTGTAACAATAATTTGTATTTATATTCTGCCTAATCGGCTAGTAATCGTCATTGTACTATCTATCATCCTAACTCCAAGCTAGGTTTTTAATTTATACATGAAACTTTTATAACCATTCAAAAATAATACATGATATATAGGTTATAGCATAATCTAATGTCGTTCATGAAAATAATGTAACTTAAAGTAATCTTATAATAAGCCTTAGTTAGGGATATTAATCATGACCAACGTTGTAAAAATCAGTCTTAGGTGTTCATTAATCGATTACTAATTATTGGTTGGCAGTTAACATAGGAATTACTAGTAATTATGAGCTAATCAACCAATTAATCGTCAGGCGTTCATCATCCAACGATGATAAAAGTCGGGCCTAGACAGTCCTAAACAACCAAAAATAAAAGATACTTAGCAACTTTTTATGAGATTCCAACAATTTCTACAACCATGATTATGACACATAGTTCATAATCACCTCATTTTACAGACATATAACTTAAATAAATAGACGTTGTTTGATTAATTCATAATTATTTGAAGTTTTATGTCATCATTATTTTGAAGTTTTACTCGCTCAATAAGACTATGGAGTTAATCAATGTTTAACTTATATTGGACATTAATTAAAAAATTTTAATAACCAACTAATTTATTTATCTAGTTGATCAAATTTAAATTCTAATATATATTATTTGTTTTAAATTGACATTTAATTTTTATTACTATATTACTATGCATTTGGAAACAATGGGAATGGGTTGGGTATGTTAGATTTGTTCAACCGCCATTCGTTGTTATTTCTGTCATCGGTTTCTCGCCCCTTTTGTCGAGTGTCACACCTTCATTTCATGCAATCTATTTTAAGTTGGAATGATTATAAAGATTGCCTCATTTTTACTTTTATACAACTTAAGTAGACTCAGATTAATACATTTTATAGATCCTAATAGACTCAAATAATCTATATATGGTCATTTTATAAATCCTAATAGACTCAGATTAATACAGTTTGAGCTCGAACCTAAAGTTAATAAGTTAGTTTGATTCGATTTATTTATTCTCATCATCTTGAAATTTAAGCTCAAGTTTGGTTTATGATTTTTTTCAACCCACCCTTTGAGCTACGAGTTCTTTTAAACATTATTAGTGCACTATTTGTAACTAAAGAAAAAACTATTTTCCTCATTATATTAAATAAAAAAGACATTTGTTCAATTGTATATATTTTTTACTAATGTGTTATGTGTATTAACATTGTTTATGCACGTGTAACAAATAAGCCATGAAAATGAAATAATAATGACTTAACGAGTATCAATGAACTTAATAACGAGCCTTTGCCATGCCTCCTCGTGGAGATTTATACGAGTCAATGCAATTAGCAGTTTTACCAAGAGCCAATGAGTGGAGTTAAAACTATCATATCTGTTTCACATCATGTAATGGTCAGACCATGCTTTGGGTTTCTGTTTTTTAACGTGGGCTAGTCGCCCAAGGTGTTAACCTATGGGAGATTAAACACGGGTCTTCACTAGGTAGCCCAAACCACCTACCACTAGATTATCTTGTGATGGTTCACATAAATTAAATAATGTTGTATTTAGTAGATTTATGAGTGTGCTTTCGAAACTTATGCTTAAACATATGCACATTTTGATATTTGGTAAGAGGATATGATAGGGATAATTTCATTTATATATTTATAAGTTTGTCAAATATTATATATATATATTATATATATATCCAAATTAAAGTGAACATGGTAAAATATGTTAGAAGCTAGAACACATCAACAACAAATTCATAAACAAAACAACAATCCACACATAATAAAATATTAAGAAAAAATATTATTATATATATTTGGCATCACATGATTTAGTTCCATCCTCTTTCAAAATGCCAGTTAGAATTAGGGAACGGTGAGTTATGTTTAGATACATAAAATCCTTCGGATCTTATTAACCAATAACAATGTACTGTACCTAATGGAAATACATAGCTGAAACACAAATTCTTGATATGCTTATCATACAAATCCAACGTCACATTCTTTGAACCCGAAGTGATCTCGCCAGTGTAATGATCCACTTGACAAAAGTACCAACCATAAGCATTCCCAAAAGAAAGGTAAACATTTTGGTCCATATCTTCTCCTTTGATATAAAGTTTGATATCTTCACGAAAATCACTAGTAACAATCATATGCCATTTAAAACTCAAAAAACAATTTTCTGAAGAAGAAGAAGTAGTTACATGACCGTATGAAATGGTAGGGATAAGGAAGAGAACAACAATGAGAAAAAAAGTAGACATTGTCTAGTTTAATTTTAAGAAAACAACTAATATTGAATTTATAACCTATCAAAGACATTTAATATTATTACCTTTAAATAGAATTTATTTTTTTACCTAAATGTAGATATAATGAATTTAATGATGAAATGGTAAGTAGCATTTATTCTATACTTTATATTTTCATGCAATCATCATCGTTCTATTATAATAATAGTGTAACTAAAAAGTACATGTCACAACAACATATTCATTCCTACAAAAAAATGTTTCGGTTCTCTTTCATATTAAATTAATTACATTAATTCTTTTTATATCTAGAATAGTTTATAAAATCAATCAAGAAATAGATCTTATTATTAATGTTATTTAGATAAAAACAATTTTTTATAAAATAAGAAGTTTTTCTCAAACATCAAACTATTTAAAAAATATGAAATAACTTAAAATTAGTGCTCTTAAAAAGTAAAATTTTTATAAATGGAAATAACCAAAAGTAGGAGTTAGAATTATCAAAAATAATAAATTTTAAAACTGTATGTTTTGAAACAAAATAATTAATATTTTAAAATAAAAAAGTTGAAAATGTTGATATCATATATTAGAATATAGTTTTATAATTAACAAAAAAAATTTCTATTTAATTTTTATTTATTTAACTCGTGTAATTCACGGGTTATATAAAGCTAGTATTATAGTATAAGAGTAACTAAGAAACACGTGTGACAACTTCATATTCATTCTCATCAATTTTTTTTTGTTTTTCTCTTATGTTAGATGATTATATAAATTACTAATAATATTATTTAATTATTTTTTAGATTAAAAATAGTTTTTAAACATTTAAAAACGAAATCTTTTTATTAATTTATCTCTAAAGAAATAAAGTTTTATAAAATAGACATTTTGTTCAAATTTCAAACTTTTTAAAAAATTGGTGTTTTTAAAGAGTCTATTTTTTATAAAACAAAAATAATTGAAATTAAGTGTTATATCAATCATATCTTATATCAAATATTATTTTTATAATTAAAAAAATTAATTTTATTTGATCTTTTATTTATTTTATTCGTGTGCTAGAAACGATTGGTAAGATGGTTTTGGTTAGATGGTGACACTAGGTACGTGGTGAGTAGATGATGCCATCATGGCATACATGGAAAGGAGGAGGGTTGCGTCTTATTTCATATTTTAATTATTTTATATATATATTGAGTTATACAATTAGTTATTTTAGGTGATATGATTACATTTACGGTCCCTCTTGAATTTAGTTTTAAAGTTAAATAGTTATTCATATTTTCTTTTTTTTTTTATTATTATCCGATTAAATTTTCAATAGTAACATTAAAATATTTCAATCACACATTGTTTAATTAAATCATTCAATGAGATATCCAAGTCATGAAACCTACAAGTTCCCTTGTACCCTTCAAGCATGAAATCGAACTAGAGAGTTTAGTTTTATGAGAAATGGAATGAAGTATCAAATGCGTTCTCCTCTTGATTTTCATCTCCCTTACCTATCTTTAAATTGTACCAATATATTCTTTCTAATGTTCTTGCGATAAAAATATTAATTGCATCGAAACAAAATTTTCCGTAGTAAAATGAAATTCATTATGTTAAATGGTTTAACGTGCGTATTAGAGCACTCACAGTGGATTCCTTAAAAGTATGTGAGTGCATTTGGTATATTATATGGAATGGTTTTGGGTGTTTGTGAGTGAATGAGAGAGAAAATGTTATTGTGGATTGGTATATTTGAAGAATTAGTGTTCAAATCCTTATAAAATTTTTAATATTTTTTAAGTGTTTGTGAGTGAAGAAGAGAAAAAAATAATAATAATGGTATAAAAAGTATTATTTAATTGAATAGGAGAGAGAAAATATAATGATTTTTAATGTAATTATATGGATAAGAATAAAAAAACTACCGTGAATGCTCTTATGACATAAACTTTAATAGATAAAGTGGAAATAGGCTACTAGAATAGGAAGAATAAGTTTCGTCATGTGTTAAATTTAAATGATAGTAAGAACATATAGTTTGTATTAATTAATATTATGTTACCTGTGACTGATTCATGTTATTATACATATCAACCATTCTAATCAACTTTAAATATCTTAATTATAAAGTTACGTTAAACATATAGAGAATATGTTTAGCCAACCCCTAAATTGATTCCTTATGATCATGAGTATATTAATCATGTTATGTGATTGAGATAAGCATGACGATCAATCGATCATAAACTACTTCATACATCTAAGTTCTCAATTCTTTGTTCTTTTGCTTTAAATGGATGCGCTTCTTTATTTTATTTTATAATGTTTTTTTATTTTATTAGTTTGTTGATAGATTAATGTAATACAAGAGATGTCCTTTTAAATATAACCCGGTCTCTATTAAATATTGTTTGTTTTAAGTTAATTGCTATTAAAAAGAATAAACATTTCTAAAGTAAACGACAACTAAAAACACTCACACATGCTTGAAGTTACAAATCATCAACAACAAAGAATACAATGCCAATGTCTTGAAGAAATATTATTTTATTCATTCTATATCACTTAATATTCAATATTCAATTCCAACCTTTTTCAAAATGCCAATCAGAATTAGGAAATGGCACATTATGTCTCGATACATAAAATCCATCGGGCGTTACCAACCAATAACAATATTGGGTACCCCAAATGAATCTATAATGATAGCAAATCTTATCAATGTGCTTATCATACAGATCCAAAGTTACATTTTTTGAATGCCAATTGAACTCTCCGGTGTAAACGCCTGACGAATGACAAAAGAAAAAATCAAAAGCTTCCCCGAAAGAAAAGGTATAAGTCCGGTGGACAGCGCCTCCTTCGACATGGATTTTGAGGTCATCAGGTACATCACTTGTCACATATATATGCCATTCGGTAGATAAAAAACAATTTTCTGAAAAAGTTGTATTACCATATGATATGGTGGAGGTGAAGAAGAGAACAACAAAAACAAAGAAAAAGAAGTTATTAGGCATCGCAAAATTCTTAAGAAAACAACATCTCATATGCCCCATTATATTCACTTGAAGACTTTAGATATTTAGTAAATTTAAAAGTCTTTATGCCCTAAATGCTACATATATTGACTGAAAATCTAAAATTAAAGTACCATTTATTACGTTACTTTATTTATTTACAAATATTGGTGGGGTACCAAATATGGGTTAATTGAGTTAATACATTTCTTCTTAAATATATGCTATTTTATTGTTTGTATTATAATAATATAATTACATTTACATACACATATACAACTAAATAAAAATGAACTTTGTGAAATTGGGTGTAAATATCGATCAAATTCAATTTAATGCTTATACAAATGATGCGATGATAAGATTACAACTAGTGAAAAGTCAAGTACGACAATAATGGAAAAAGTGGATTAAATTTTTTAATCATGAGTCATGACATTATATCATAAATTTCATTGGTTTTTTTACCTCAAATAACCTTTTCATACCGGATTGTTTCCATAAATCCTACCATGAAACCAAAATTTCATCATTTTACTATATAATAGTCTTTCTATACCTTAAAAGAATGATTATAATAAGTTAACAACCCATTTAATTTTGGGTTTGTAAAACGTTTTTGGAGTTTGTTCGCTTCTGATTTTGTGAGTTTGATGAACTATTTCGCTGATCCGGTGCACCTTGGTGAATATCGTCCTAATACTCTCATTTGATTAAAACTTAACAAACGGTGTTCGGTGGTTGATCAGCTTGATGTGGTTAATAATCGAACGGTGATGAACTGTGCTTTATGTGGCGATTCGGACGAAGAGTCGGATCATTTATTTTCAGCTTGCAGCGTGTCTAGTCGAGTATGGCATGGTATCTCTTCTTGGTGTAATATTTCGCCTTTCTTCTTGTTCTCAGCTAAAGATGTGGGGCGGATAGTGGAGACGATGGGTGGATCGGATTTAAAGAAAGAGATTGGGTATGGTATTCTTATTGTTACATGTTGGCGTATTTGGAAGGCTAGGAATGAGATGGCTTTCTCTAGTGTCAAACCGAACGTGCCCCTTATTATTGCCGATATAAAATCATTGTGGTACCTTTGGTATAGAAATAGAAATAAGAAGGCTACGGTGTGTATAGATTGACGTAAGTTCTCTTGTAATACGATGTAATATTGTTTTAGGCTGTTATTTCCTCCTTGGAGTTTTCGTTGGCTTGTGTTTTAATGAATTTCGTCTTTCAAAGAAAACCCATTTAAACATGCGTAGATAACAACGAGTATTACTCATTATATTCATCTCATCCAACTAACAATGCTTTCTAACTTTGCAATGTTACTTTTATTATGAGTTTTAATACACTATTGATTACAAAACTTTCCAAAAAAAAATAATACATCAACTTAAAATATCACTATTAAAACCACAAATACTTAAATAGACGTAAATACTTTTTTCTTTTAAAACACAAATGCCTATGTGTGCTTGTCCAGAATACTCTACACTTTTTCATTAAATCATTTTTTAGTGTATTATGAACATCCCATAAAATATTATTATCAAATAATCAAACTTTTCGTGACGGACAAAAGTGGTCGTTATGTTAGCCTTTGGGTTTGGGATGCTGATATATATCGCATTTGAACGATCCAAACAATGTTAGAACCTATGAACAGTTGTGATTTCATCCCTAATTGTTACATATTTGTAAACAATGATTGAATTCATGGCTATCATCCCATTTGCCACAAGTTTTCCCACATTGTTTCTTACGAAATGTCTACAGGTTGCTGTCAAGAATCAACCCTTTGGATTTCCCAATTTTGATCCAACAAAATGCCACATTGTTGCTTTTAAAACTGTATCCAATTCATCTCTGTTAATGTTGTTTGCATCTTGCTCAGGATATTCATGGTGAGTTTCAAGATTGCACACCAATTGTTCGACGATTTGTTTGTTACTTCATTTGGAAATTTCTATTGGGTCTGTTGCACAACATTGTCATTTTTATTGCAGTGCTTGATGAAATTACTGATTTTGAAGTTGAAAATGTTGGTGAAATAAGATTCATGAAATGGGTTGAGCAACATGTGTTATCATTCAGTTTGTCCCACAATCTTGATTGTGAATGATTGATATTTGTGATTTTGGTCCACAAACCTGCTCTATGTTTTGAATTCATGATAGTGTTTAGCTTTTGAACTTGTTGTTGTTACTAATTTTCATACTTTTGGTGTTTCTGTAACATGTTATTCAAGACAATGAAAGATGCATCCTGGTTTGCTACTATATTAAAAATTCTACACAAAAACAATGGTTTTGACCATGAAAAACCGATAATTGGGATCTTATCGTTTGAAGTCTCAAGATTAATGTCGAAAGTAGCCAATTTATGGCATTATTTAAGTGACAGACAAATGTCAAGACTAGAGGAAGAACTCAGATGTTCACTGGGTATTCGTACACTTATTTCTGATAATCATGCTTATCTTGTTGATCTTGCGCTAGAAGAGGTCATTGATAACTTAAAAGGTGTGGCGATATCAGTGGCCAGGCTCGGGAAAAGGTGTTTAGATCCCATATATCATAATCTTGATGATGTTTTCGATAACCCTTTTGAGATTGATCTCAAATGGTGTGGATGGGAATATAGGTTGAAGAAAATGGAGAAACGGGTTAAGAAGATGAAGAAATTTGCTGCTGTTATGTTACAAATGTATGAAGAACATGAAGTGTTGTCTGAGCTAGAGACCTGGTGTACAAGAATGCAATCAAATGGACCGAATCAAGGGCAAATGCAAGAGTTTCATCAGAAGGTGGTGTGGCATCATGAGGAGGTAAGAAGGCTCCGTGAAGTATCTCTTTGGGTTCAATCTTATGATTATATTGTCAGATTATTGCTTAGATCCCTTTTCACAATAGTCGAAAGGATCAAGGTTGTTTTTGGAAATACAACTGGACTTGGTTCTTCTGAAGTAGCATATTTGCGTCATAGTGGTTGTTCAGTGCGCAAGAATTCGATGTCCGCCCTTACACGAGCTTCAGTCTATCCGTTTGAAGGTTCTTTTAGGAGGTCCACGTCAAATCCTGGTCATACACTAATTAAACCACAGAGATTGGGTCATCCTGCTACATGTTCTATTAGGGTCAACGATATTTCCCATAATGATGGTTTCAACCCTGTTAAGAAAGCTACTTTCTCCCTCAGTTCCAAGAAAAGACTGATGAATGGTCAAGAACCAACCCTTGCGAACGCTGGTTTAGCTCTGCAATATGCAAATATCATCATTCTTATCGAGACTCTAGCAAAATCTCCTCGATTTATAAGTCCTGATGTGAGAGATGACTTATATGATATGTTAACAACAAATATTAAACAATCTCTGAAAGAAAAACTTCTTTTATCAACGAAAGAAGATGAATGCATTCCATTAGACCCAAGATCATCAGTGCAAAGGATTCTGGATCGGTTATCTCCACTTGCTCATAATATGATAAATGGTATTCTGATAGAAGTTTCATAAAGCATCCTATGAATTCAGAAGGAAATGTTCTTTTGGTCCAAACATTGTACTATGCAGATCAAGCAGCAACTGAAAATGCAATCACAGAACTAATCACGGGACTTCATTACGTTTCGAAGGCTAGTCAAGAAATAATTGACAGATCTTTCTTGATGTATGCATGATATTATACATTATGCCCTTTACATTCTGTTTTCATTTGATATCAATAATATGGTATTGTATTTTGATGTTTAACTCACTCATTAAAAAGTGAATAATGGTGGTTATCCATGTGTATGTCCCTCTTACCGGGCCAGGTTCATTGTAACTAATGTTTATATTATAAGATAATTTTGGTATCTTAAAAACCATAATTAAGAGCATGCTCTTGATTGTTGAGATGTTTATGTATTATCCAACATGTATGAATTTTTTGTTCAACCCGAAAGACCCAAAATTGGAGCCTTGATTTGGACCGAGCCCAGGACATGACCAGGTGATAACACGACTGATTGGGACAAACGGGTCAACCATAAATTCTTGGTTATGCTGAGAAATGTTGAGAGCACACAATAAGGTTAGTAGGTGTTAGTTAGATTAGTTGCATTATGCAGTTAATCAGTTGGGTTTGTCAGACTCTTAGTGGTAGTTAACTTTTCTACTTAGTATAAATAGGTGAACCATTTTCATACAAATCATAATTTACAACGCAAGTTTACACTTGTATTCCTTTTCTATTTTTTTCAGTAGATTAGTTTATATCATAAACTAGAACTCTAAACAAGCTGAGTTGAGGCTCCGATCCACTCATTTACACCCCTGCTATCGGCCTATTATTAGGTAAATATGCCTTGATTAGCATATAAACAGAAGTCACACAAATATGAACTTATATAAAAGTTTAACATTTGACTTTCTTGGGTATTGCTTTTAGGGGTTCCAGTTTCCTTACAACAATCCCTATTTTATCTCTCATGTCTAACGCCTCGGCCTTCACACCGGTTTCAATCTCCCAATCAAACTCATGTAGCAACGAACCTAACACGAGGTGCAACATACGATGCGCAAGTGGTACCCCGGCACACATCCTTCTGCCTGCACCGAATGGTATGAGCTCAAAGTGTTGACCTTTATAGTCAACTTTTGAGCCCAAAAACCTTGCAGGCTCAAATGAGTTCGGGTTCTCCCACACTCTGGGTCTCGCCCTATGGCCCATGCGTTGACAAACAGTTGGGTGTCTTTAGGTATATGATACCCCATGAAATTTGTATCATGAAGCGCCTTTCGTGGGACCAAGAAAGGAATTGGAGGGTGTAAACGTAGAGTTTCCTTTATAATGGCTTGTAGGTAAGGAAGGTCATCGATTGACCCCTCTTCTAGTCTGTGGTTCGGGCCAATGACTGAGGCAAGCTCACCTTTGGCCCGAACCATTTTCTCAGGATGTTGTAGTAGCTCCGTAAGTGCCCACTCGATGGTGCTACTTGTTGTTTCTGAACCGGCTAGAAATATCTCCTGTATAATATTAATAAAAAGTCAAATAACATAACATCAAACCTTAAGAATTTGTCAATCTGTTAATCTCCAAGCATTCAAAGACTAAAGAAAACTCACTAGAATGAAAATGGTGATGTCTCTCTCGGACATCTTATCCGGCCCATCATTTCCGGTGCCTTCATAGTCCAATAACACGTCGAGAAAGTCCTTCCTCCTCTCACCACCGCGTTGTGCTGCCTCGATCAACCGCTTCTCCACCCGCTCCTTCACCCACACTGTTGCTATCTCTATCGCCTTTCCAACATCTCGGTCCATTTTCCTTCTCAGCCCTTGCAAATCAAACCGCTTTAGCCACGGGTATAAATCCGAGATATTCGGAGTCCCACCCCACTGCATCATCCCTATCATCGCAGTAAAAAACTCGGACCCGAGTTTGGAATCCGGATTCACGAGGTCGCGGGAGAGCATAAGGTTCCCTAACAAGTTAAACGACGCGAGAAAAACAAACTTCGCTACATGAACCCCTTTCCCAAATTTAGCTGAATTGGCTTCTACTTCAATCCAATCCAACATATTATCAACACACTGTCTCCTGACAGCGGTTGACTCGTTGATTCTTTTTGCAACGAGCATCTCAACTGTACAAATCTTCCTCAACACTCTCCAGTACATTCCATATGGAGCTAATGCTAAGGAAGATTTGTCATAGTCATGAGACTTACTAGTCTCGGTCACTGTGCGCTCCACAAAAGTCAAATCATGGTTTTTGAATAACTTAGTGGCAGCCTTGGCACTCAAGATCGCCACTGTGTTAACTGAACCAAGCTTCAGTCTAATAATTGGACCGTAGCTGGGGGCTAGCCCAGCCACGGTCCTATGTGGCATGGCGCCAAGGTTGAAAAGGTTGCCGAACACAGGCCATCCCGGTGGCACCGGTGGTTGTCGTTTTCCAGCAACCGCCGAGGTTTTCCCGAGTGTGAGAATAATACAAAGAAGAGTGATGAAAGAAACTATACAAAGCATCAAATTAAACTCCATTGTCTCTCTATTTTGTATCATATGTTCAACATATTTCAAGTGTATATATAGATACGATTGCCGGCTTTTATGAAAAATAAAGATGTGAAAGCATATTATAATATTACTCCACATGTTAATGAAGTTTTTAACACAGTAATCAAGTTCTTCTAATTAATAAATTCCAAAAAACCACTGATTTTATAAATAATATATTCTATTATTTATACTATCGATAAAAGATTATACTCTTTGAAGTAATCTTTTTTATTATTAAATTACTGTAAATTTCTTTAAACCGAAGAGAGAAATTAGGATTAATCTTCTTTTATGCTTACAATTGAGAGGATTAAAACAATGTAATGACTTAAAATATTCTCCATCTTCTCATTAGATTTTTATGTGTTACAAATGAGAGAAATCAAGCTAGTATTTATACTAGATCTAAGAAGAATCTAGAACTAGAAACTAACATCTAACAAACTCAATCTAACTCAACAACCATAACAAACTCAAACTAACTCAACAACCATAACAAATCAACCTCTCAAAATATCTCTAATATGCCCCCTCAAGCTGAACGGGGAGACAAAACGTGAAGCTTGGATCGTAAGTCATCAAAACGAGAGGAGGAGAGACCTTTGGTCAATAAATCCGCCAACTGCAAAACAGTAGAAACATACCGAACACAAAGTTGGCGAGATAAAACATATCTCGTATAAAATGAAGATCAATCTCAATATGCTTGGTACGTTGGTGAAAAACAGGATTAACTGCGAGGTAAGTGGCACCAATATTATCACACCAAAGAGTAGGGGGTGATGACTGAGGAACCTGCAACTCCTGTAATAAGACATAATCCAACGAATCTCAGCAGCTGTGTGAGCAAGAGCACGATACTCAGCCTCAGTGCTAGAACGAGCAACAGTATGTTGTTTCTTGGAACTCCAACTAATAATATTGGAACCCAGAAACACACAAAAACCCGTCGTCGAACGACGATCATCAGGACAACCGGCCCAGTCTGCATCAGAATAACCATGAATATCAAAGCAAGTGGAGCGACGAAAAGTCAGCCCATGAGTAAGAGTACCACGAAGATAGCGTAAAATCCACTTGACAGCAGCCCAGTGACGATCAGTAGGAACCTGTAGAAACTGAGACACCTTACTAACCGCATCAGCAATCTCTGGACGGGTAAGAACAAGATACTGCAAAGCACCCACTGTGCTACGATAAAGCACAGGATCAGGTAACAAAGTACCAGAGTAGCGGGATAACTGTCTCCCAGATACAATAGGGGTGGAGAGAGGGCGACACTGAGTCAATCCAGTACGCTGCAGTAAATCAAGAAGATAACGCTGCTGTGATAAGTGCAAACAATCATCAGTAAAGGTAGCCTGGATACCCAAGAAATAGGAAGAGTGCCTAAATCCTTGAGTGTAAACTGAGAGTCCAAACGAGTAATCAAAGAAGCAACAAACTCTGATGAGCTCCTAGTAATAATAATGTCATCCACATACACCAAGACATAACAAGAAAGGCCATCACGCTGATAAACAAACAAGGAAGTGTCAGATACACACTGGATAAAGCCACTAGTCAGAAGAGCAGAAGAAAGCTTAGAGAACCAAGCACGAGGAGCCTGCTTGAGACCATAAAGAGCCTTGCGAAAAAGGCAAACATGATCAGGACAAGAGGAGTCAACAAAGCCAGGTGGCTGAGACATATAAACAGTCTCAGAGAGATCACCATGAAGAAAAGCATTGTTGACATCAACCTGACGAATAGTCCAACCACGAGAGAAGGCAAGAGATAGAACAAGACGAATAGTAGTGGGTTTAACCACTGGACTAAAAGTCTCAGTATAATCAATGCCCTCTGTCTGATGAAAGCCCTTGGCAACAAGCCGGGCTTTATAACGACTGACAGAACCATCAGGATTATGCTTAATCCTGTAAACCCACTTACTACCAACAATATTGGCAGAAGGAGGAGGAGGTACAAGATCCCAAGTGTGATTGGACTGCAGCGCACCAAACTCAGTACGCATAGCATCCCACCAAACAGAATGACGTTGAGCCTGAGAAAATGAAGAAGGCTCAGTGGTAGAGCAGTAGTAGTGTGAAAAAGAACATGATCAGGAAAGTGTTTAGGCTGACGAGTATGATCACGAGAGCGAGTGACCATAGGATGTACAGGAGGAGGAGGTGGGGAAGAAGAAGGAGGAGGGGAAGGAGGAGGAGGAGGGGAGGAGGAGGAGGGGAGGAGGAGGAGGGGAAGGAGGAGGAGGAGGAGGGGAAGGAGGAGGAGAGGGGAAGGAGGAGGAGGAGGGGAAGGAGGAGGAGGAGGGGAAGGAGGAGGAGGAGGGGAAGGAGGAGGAGGAGGTGTAGTGGAAGAGGAAGATACAGTAGGATAGGAAGGTGAAGGAATAACAAAATCAGAAAAGATAGAAGCGGAAGAAGCAGAAGGAGGAGCAGAACCAGGAATATCAAACACAGACTCATGAAAAATAACATGACGAGAAGTGATAGTACGAGAAGTACTAGGATCATAACAGAGATAACCATGATGATTAGGAGCATAGCCAAGAAAGAAGCAAGGAGTGGATTGGGTGAAAGTTTATCCATACGAATATCACCAAGATAAGGATAACATAAGCACCCAAATGTACGAAGTATGGAATAGTCAGGACGGGTACCGAAAAGAACCTCGTAAGGTGTGGAGAAATGAAGAACCGGTGTAGGAAGACGATTGATAAGAAAGACTGCAGTAGCATAAGCATCATACCAAAATTTTTTTGGTAAATGACCATGAAATAATAAGGCACGAGCAACCTCAGAAAGATGACGATTTTTGCGCTCAGCCACCCCATTTTGTTGGGGAGTATAAGGGCAAGAAATCCGATAGGCAATACCAGACTCAGAAAGATAACGAGCCATATCACCGTGAACAAGTTCAGGAGCACCATCACATTGAAGATTTTTAATAGTGCATGAGAAAAGATTTTCGACCAAAGGTCGAAAATGACGAAAACAATCAACAGCTTGGGAGCGACTGGTCAGAGGATACATCCATGTAAAACGACTATAATCATCAATAAATGTGATGAAATAGCGATAACCACAACGAGACATAGCTGGGGAGGGACCCCAAATATCACAATGCACAATATGTAAGGGAGTTGTAGAGTGAGATACAATAGAATGAAATAGTAATCGAGTAGATTTGGAAATACAACAAGAATTACAAGGTTTATTTAGAACTTTATGAGACATTGGTAAAAAAGAAAGTCTAGATAACACTGGATCAGAAGGATGTCCTAATCGAGAATGCCAGAGCTCCCGTGAGACAGAGAAAGTAGCAGAGAGAGAGTAGAGCTGATGAGGACTAGCTCGCATGTGATGGAGCAGCCGCCCTGTAGGAGTCTGTATGGACAAATCAAATTGTGAGAATAAGACAGATATAGGATGATCAAGAACAAGCTGAGTAATAGACAATAAGTTTTTGCAACAAGCACATAACGAAGTAATAAAGTGCAATGAGATAAACGAAGATAAGAGAAACCAACATGGGAAATGGTAAGAGAGGTACCATTACCAACAATCACACATTCTGAGCCAGTATAAGGAACCGAGCCAAAAACAATGGACGGATCAGAGGTCATATGAGTTGTGGCACCGGAGTCCGGAATCCAAGAATCAACATTTGCACATGTTTGTGTAAAATCAGCGTGAAGGCCATAAAATTGTGGAGGCCCAAAACCTGTATTTGAACCATTATCACCAGCAGGTGGGCCAGAATAAGTCATGACAGAGATATGGTCGCCGGAAAAGGTCGCCGGAAAAAGTCGCCGGAGAAAGATTACCGGTGGAAGATGCCGGAATCTCAGAGCTTAGCTCTGATACCATAAAACAATGTAATGACTTGAAATATTCTCCATCTTCTCATTAGATTTTTATGTGTTACAAATGAGAGAAATCAAACTAGTATTTATACTAGATCTAAGAAGAATCTAGAACTAGAAACTAACATCTAACAAACTCAAACTAACTCAACAACCATAACAAACTCAAACTAACTCAACAACCATAACAAATCAACCTCTCAAAATATCTCTAATAAGGATAATTATAGTGAATCTTTTAAAACTACTTACATTACACGTAAGTTTTCAAAGCATACCTCCAAGTAGATAGAATTATAAAGAAAATATAATATGACTATACATTATATTGCATGTAGGTAATAACATAACTAGTATAAATCACTTAATTTCTCTAGGTTGGATGAAAAACATAAAACTAAAATTGGGTTAATATATCCCACTTATATTTGTATCACAAGCAGATATAATGTTTTTTTTAATCAGGTCTGATAACTAATAAAGTTTTTTGTTACTGCGTATAGATATTTACTTAATTAGGCAGTACTACAAATATTTAGAAAAAAAAACTTAATGTTATAGCCGGTTATATTACTTTATTTCTTCATTCTGCCAACAAAACTCATTTGTATACTGTGATAAAATCAAACAGTACCAACTAAAATAGTTGGTTTATCAGAAGTAAAAATTTTTATTATTGTATTTAATATTAAAAGGAAACTTCCCAGATGTCCATTTTTACTAATTAACATTTCTCTCAGAAATGTCCCAAAAAAATTATTTCCCAAAATGTCTCTTTTGTACAAGACACTGACGGCCTAACACCTTTACAAATAGGTATGAACGTTTTTCTAGCAGAATCAGTCAAAAATAGACACGTGTGCCTAAGCATGTAAGCGTCTATACGAAGCAAGCAGGCGCCTGTACCGAGCAGGCATATGTCTGCATCGAGCAGACAAACGCTTGTTCACTACAAGCGGACGCCTGCTTAGGAGACTTGTTACTGGTTTTTGATATACAGACGTCCACTTCTACCTATAAAGACGCTGACACGTTTTCTGATACCAACATTTTAAGCAATTATTTTTGATGGGTCCATTTTGAAATTTAAAAATTAAAAAATAAAGGGAACATTTTGGGACTCTTGCTAGACAGCTACTATACTTGTACTTGTTTGCTCAACGTTGAATAAAATATTAAAATTATGTTTTCTAAAACGAGTAAATTTTCAAACCAATACAACTAACACCCTCAACAAGATATAATTAATAATGCATGTGTTCTTAATACTGTAACCTTAAAATGTTAAATAAATGGAATCTTATAAGGCATATATAGAGAATATTTAATTTACAAAATGTTTTATAAAACTCAATTACACTTGAAAAACAAAATTACAAATCATTTAAGTTAGGCCCCTAAACATTTTCAAAAGTTTAGTTTGTATATATAACTAGCCTATAAGTTCGTATGATACACAAGTTGATATAATAATATTTGCGTAAACTAATAATAGTATAATTCTTAGCCTTCATTACTCATCACGCTAATTTTACATGAGAAAAATGACTATTTTGTATATTGTAGTTAAATTAGTGATAAGATTTGATTATATAAAACAACCCAAAACAAAAAAAAAATGTTTAGTGTCGATCTTAAAACTAAAATACATTACATAAATGGTTATTATTTGTCACCAAAAAAAATATTCTTGTCAAATTTTGATGTCAAGTAACTTACTTTCCACTTAAAAAGTCAAACTTGTATTCATTTATGAAGAAAACAACCATGTACCTAATCTTTTGTGACAATAAACGAAGTTGAAAACTACGCATACGAATTGCACTTAAACTTCATGTCAATTTTTGAAAGTGTTAACATGTGTATACTTCATTTTATTTGATAATTTGAATATGTGGCAATAAATCTTCAAAACCTCCTTCAATTAATATGTTTCTAGTATTACATTTATTAATCAGAAGATACGAATCTCAGCTTAAATCCACTTAGCTTTTATCGAAAATATTTTTTTCTTGGAACTAAAATTACATAATCACATGTTAATTCATATATCTTCCTTCCTTCATATCTTCAATGAAATCACAAAATGTATACAAGACTTTGACTAAATCCCAAAAACATACATATTTTAATCATAATTAAGATGTCATTCAAACCTGTCTAATTAAAAGATCAAGTATAAAATATTTATTGAAATAATAAAATATTAATTTCAAGTGCTAGCTAACCGTTTGAGGCGTTTTATAGAGCAACGAATATGCAAATGCTTCCCATCACTTCCTGTAGAAACATTAAGAAATAATTGCATACAAAATCAAGCCTAACTGTTTTGTCATATTAGTAAAATGAAAACACAAAATTTATAATAGTTGTTGTAAAGATGCCATCTTA
Organism: Flaveria trinervia; assembly: GCA_025506515.1. Classification (NCBI taxonomy): domain Eukaryota; kingdom Viridiplantae; phylum Streptophyta; class Magnoliopsida; order Asterales; family Asteraceae; genus Flaveria; species Flaveria trinervia. The sequence continues at coordinate 100,928,974 of CM046443.1, read as the reverse complement.
TGCAATTACAAAGATATCAAACATAGTTTCTTACCTTCCTATGTTCTATTTTCTTTATAGGATTTGTTGAAAAATAAGCATAATGTGTATTTGTCATGTGCACTCTCACCAATATGCTTCGCATCAAAAAAATAAATCTTGAACCATTATGAGTTTTGCGTAGGTTTCTCTTCTGTTCATGGAAAGAAGGTAATATTAGAATGGCAATTCTTAAAATTATAAATTAAAATTTCATGTGACAATACAATTAATATTTTTTAATTGCACATGCATCAAATAATTAACTGATATCCGACAAAACTGAACAAATACACAAATGAACAATGGATTCACGCATTTAAGAAATATGAACCCTTTTAAGATACTTAAAATTCCCATTTAGTATCAGAGTAATTCAGAATCGAGTAAATTTTTAAAACCAGTACAATTAACACCGCTCAACCAGATATAATTAATGGTCATGCATGATACAAGTGATCTTAATAGTGTAACCTTTAAATGTTAAATAATTGAAATCTACATAAGACATATATAGAGAATATTTAATTTACAAATTGTTTTATAAAACTCAATTACACTTGGGAAAACAAAATTACAAATCATTTAAGTTAGGCCTCTGAACATTTGGTGAAAAGTTTAGTTTTAATATATAATAAGGAACAAACATAAACAAAAACTTTTTTCATCTAATTAAAGAAATAAACAAATATTCCGTTCAGGAACGCTTGTTTAGATATTCATTTAAATATTATTTATAAGTAATAAGTAATACTAATTGAGTCATCATTTATCAGTCTATTCAGATTTTAAAATCATGCATTGTGTAATCGACTAATTAGGGCATCACGTAACATTTCAACTTTTTGCAAATATGCTTGGTAACAACTAATGATATTAAATTTTCATTTGGATATATTACTTTTAATTGGTATTTATTTACATTTGTTTATTTTCGTTCTATTAACTTGTATTCGTTTACGTTCGTAAAATGATCGTTTAAAATTTTAACGAAACATACATAAATAAAAACAGATATGCTTGTTTTCTTAATAAAAACACTAACAAGATGGTATATTTTTTCATAGATTCTTGATGCCTAAGTTAAGTATCAAATATTGCTGTCCCAAAAAAAAGTTAAAGTATCAATTTGATTTTTGCATGTCAACCCTTAAAATGTATTTTAAAATAAATTGTTTAAGTCTTAAAGGTGATAATTTTAATATCTTAACTGATGGAAGTGACAAATGGGTATCTAAGATCAATAGATTACGACTAAAATTTTAATATTGTTTCGACATCTTTCATGCACACATCATTCACAAATGGTATATTTTTCCTAGATTCAAAAAAAGACCTTTCGTCCTGTAGCGACTTTCTTTAATTAGCGTTATTTATTAAAGTAAATTATTTAAACTATTGTTGTTAAGATTGTATTTTGCTATAGATTTTGTCTGTCACAAATGTTGCTATTTCATATCGTAATTAGTGTTGAACGACAGTAAGCACCCTTTAGGGTGCACCTGAAATCGATATTCGATATATAAACTCAATGAGATATATATCTATTAATGTTAAATATTTAAGTAATCATAATCCGGACACGTTTGAGCTATGTAATTTAACATGACTCGTGTAACCAGTTTATCTAAATGAATTAGTGGAATGGTGGGTTAAAAGTTAAAACATGTTGGTGTGTGGTAAACGCGTTGAGTTAAATTCTAAACGACTCAATGGTTTATAAATCAGTTGTAATAAACTTTTAAGAAAAATAGTCATTGACTATAATCTCTTGAAAAGAAAGAGATAAATGAGAAAGAGTAATGTGTCCGACTTGTGTGCCTATCGGTTCATGCAACTCGTGTTTGTCCATCACTTGGGACATCCATCAAATGGCACAGATTTAGTTGTTATGAAACAAGCAAGTATCACAGGCAGATGTTTATTTGATATAATATAGTTTTCCTCTGGTAATTTATAATTTGTAATAAGAGTCGTTTTCAGACATAATTGAAAACATATAACATAACATAATTTATTAAGATGTTTTATCTAAGCAGGCCAACACATTGTTGCATTTTGTTAATGTAGTTGTGAATTGAATTAAACAAGTAAAAAGCTAGTTGACAAGATGTAAATTGGTTGTAATAAGCTTAAATTGGTAGTTAGGTTACGTTATAAATACATATTTTCATATTTAAATTTAAAATATAAAAGAATCTATGATCTAATCATACAAACATGTTTATAAAGAAAACTACACAGATATATCCATCTACGGCTCGAACACATAGAAACCTAACTCATAACATAATTTATTCTTTTAGACTTATTTTCTCCTAAAAGAAACTATCATTATGGTTTTAAAATACAAGAGAAAATGGTATTTGTTGCAAGACTTGAAGGCATAAGCATTACAAACATGAAGCTTATACGTTTTTGACTTTCTTAACCAATAAAATATACAATGTTTAATATTGTTTGACTAAATAACATATCTATATTATTATATAATAGTAGATAAATATGATGTTTGTTTTAAAGGGGTTTCTCTCTTTGTTCTATGGCTTACTTTATTATTTTTAAGTTTTTAACAGCTAATTGAATCATTGACGGTCCATTAACTCATTTGATTATTTTCATTACTCAAATACACATCCCGAGATCATCATCTGAAGAAAACTCATCATATTTGAGAGAAAATTTATAGCTCAACCTGATTTTTTTTTCTTTTGTTACAGATAAGACTTGAACTCTAAACATTTTATTTATTTTAATAAAGTCTTGAAATAGTTTACGTCAACCGGTTGGGCTAAGGATCATTGGTCTACGCCTTACTCTATTACCCATTGCTATCTAAATTATTGATTTTAGTTGTTTTACTATTAACCAACCACTTTAATTATGGATTACAAATATATAAATGCTTATTCCTTTTGACATTTTTGTCCAATGAAATATATGTCTTTTTATATAATTACTCAAAAAACACAAATAAAGTAGTTGATTAATAAGTAAAACAACCAAAATCATTTTTGAGTAATTATATAAAAAGACATATATTTCATTGGACAAAAATGTCAAAAGGAATAAGCATTTATATATTTGTAATCCATAATTAAAGTGGTTGGTTAATAGTAAAACAATTAAAATCAATAATTTAAATAACAGTCAGCAATGGAATAAGCTTAGACCAAAAAACAGCTAAACCCAAATAAAACAAACACAACATTTATCTATTATTATATAAACAAAGGGAAACAAAATTTATATAAATAGTTTAACCAGAAAACTAAAATTGTTTATAACCTATACATCAAATTAAATATTAGATTTACAATAAAAGTGAGCATCAAGTAATAAAGTTTTTACTTTTAATCATGCACCAACTTAGGTTTATTAAACATTCTTATAAATAAAACGGGGATGATACTTTTTATTCTTTTGAATACGATATATGTGATATTTTCGTCTATAATATTTTTGTTTGTGTTAAATATTTTATATCTACATATATAGTGTTCATGGTGTCATTAAGTAACAAACATCGATTAAGTTGTCTATAGGACCCGACGATTTGTGAAGTCATCATGGTGCTTATGTTCCATTATAAGAATGTTTGTGATCTATATTAGTATTGAAATGGACTAATGAAGTTTGTTCAATAGGTTTGTCTCAATATGTCTCAATAAGTATTGCGGTTAATACACAGTTAATTATGGGGCGATCAATTTTGTTTTTGGAGAAAAGCAAGTATTGGAGTTAAACAATGGTCAAGAGTTGTTCAAGTAGAAAAATATTGTGCTAATATGAAAGCAAGTACACCGGATTGAATCAGGTTCAAACCTAACTCAAAAGGGTTTTCTTCATGGTTGTTAGGACCGGATCGGACAGGCTGGTCCAACCACCGTCTGGGGTCGGCCACCGAGCCGGTCCGGTTCGCATTAGATCGTTTTGGGCCGGTTTGTCCCGAATCGGTGGTTGGACCGGAAAACCAAATCGGTTCGAACCAGATTTTGGGTTTTTTTAATGGGTAATAACGAGGTGTTAACCATAAATTAATATGTTTGATATAAAAATATAATTAAGTTTTATATATAACTATAACACACATATATATAAATGACTTATATTTAAATACACACACACACATATATATATATATATATATATATATAACTAATATATAATTATGACGGCATCTAGTTTCAGTTCTTACATCCGGTTCGACAACCAAACCAGTAAGATGTCTGGTTCGACGTCAAATCCAGTTCTGAAAAAACATTGGTTTTCTCATATGATGGGATTCTTTAACGATGTTTCTAAATAAGTCAGGTTTAAAGCGTCAAAATCAATATGGAAGATTGACAATAGGAAGGTTTACTCAATTATTGTAAGCAGTACTAAACACGTTATTAAAAATGTGGACCTGATTGAGATCATCCACAGTCTAGTTCAAGTATCAATCTTTATGGATTGACGGTCTAGCAAACCCACCAAATATTGAAAGACATAGGCTACCATTCTCATTTTGAAGAACTTTTTTCAAAACCGATTGAATACGACCATCAACAACAGACAGGCTACCATTCTCATTTTGTATGCTCTTTCTTAACAAATTATGATATCTTGGGGTAGCATCCTTTGTTTGAATAATATCAAAAGGGTTTGTTTAGATTACAAAATATAACCCGTCTGAGATAACACGTTTTACGTGTAATGAGACTCAAACCTGTGGAGCAGTAAGGAGACTTAAACCCGTCCTCCACGCAATATTACAACATGGAGAAAATAAAGCAGATTTGTTACCTCACAATTACATTCCCACAATAACATGACAATGTTACAATATCATACTTTAGACCTCTACATCTATGTAATTAACACAACCATGACTATTTCTAAACAGGTCAAACTGTCACCTATATCGCAACAAGAGGTGATTTGTACACTGCCCCTTATAGCCATACACCGTTACATTAATTTAAATTTTTTATCGTTTTACCCTTCATAATGGTACAAGAAAGTTTAGTCAGTGGAGGGTAAAATAGTCAAAAGTGTTAATCCGGTGGTGTACGGCTAGAAGTAGTAATGTACAAACACCCACTGTGTGTGCAAACCTAAAAATTCCTAAGCATTGTTAAGAGCCTAACCAAATCTAAGAGCAAACCAGTAGGTGAATCTGTGAACACACTGGTACCCGATAAATTGAACACATTTAAACTTAATGGTGAGCAGGGGATCCATTAATATTTAGCCCATCCTGCCTGTTTGATCGACTAATATACCAATATTTTCCCCAGATAATGCCCTTGATATATTTCCAGTCTCGTGAAGAGAAAATATCACAACTGCAAAAAAATGAAGTTGGATTCAAGTTCTGAAGGAGACAATTACATCATCTAGAACTTCAATAACAAAAACTAATCTTCTGAGACGATTCATGACCATCATCTCAACCATCTTAAGGTCATAACATGAAGATATTCACAAAGAACTTAACGTACTGTGAGCTCATGGTATCAATAGATAGTTATATCCGTAAGGGTGTATATCGTTTGAACATATACACCCATAAGGCCATAACTGTGGGTGCATAGTGTAACTGTTGGCAGTTGAACAAAAAAATATCATGAAAAAAAGGAGTGAGAAATGCTAACCAGGTATCGAATTCTCTTCACAAAAAGTTGCAGCCATCATGTCTATCTGAGACGGACCTCTAGAAGCTAACTCCCTAAAAGAAATGTGCTCATATGCAACACTACTAATGGTGTCACATTCGTAGATACCATTTAAGTTAGTACCTTTAATTACCGCATCAGCATGAACTACACAAGAAAAATATACCATTGGACTCAAAAATAGATTAAAAAACAACTTAAGAAAATATAATTGACCATACGTTCTGAGGCTCTTAGGGCTGCAGCTGTGTCAGTAGAGAATAAGGGATTCCCTGTGCCAGCATTAATACCACCAAATATTACAACTCTTCCCTTTTCTAAATGCCGGATTGCTCGTTGTCTGTTGTACGGTTCAGAAACGTCTGGCAAACAAAAGGCAGATTGCACACGTGCCTGAACTCCCAGTTTCTCTAATGTTGATTGGAGTAATAAGAATTCATCATAGTTGCCATCATACTGGTAAACATATCAACTTAGTGCATATTTGAGTTTAAAGAATAACATGAAGTCATGAACTTCTAAATCTACATCATTACATAATAGTATTATACTATACAACATTATTATCACATAAAATAAAACTAAAAACATTACCCAATTTGATAAGCAGTACTTCTATCAATGTCGGTGGCTGCTACCCACGAGTCACCACAAAAGAAATTCCGGCCCCCAACTACTATCGCGACCTGAATGAGGATGCTTAAGTGTTGCAGGTCATATAAGAAACTGCACATGTTACATTGTTATTGAAGTGCAAAGTATCTAAAACTAAAGAATACCTCAACACCCATTTGGCAAGCAATTGATACTTCTCTCGCAATCAACATTGCCATCTGTGAAGCAAAAGAAACCAACTTTGAACTTAGAATCTTATCCCTTCAAAGGCTAATTAACCTACCTTAACCAAACTCCTACAGTTGAATGTACCTTTGGATCAGTGCTTTGGGAGCCCGTTCCAGCCAGTGCAGTACCACTAATTTTGAAAACGACCCTCTGCCATCTTGGACTTGTCAATGATTTTGGCTCCAAGTTAGCAATTTGACCACTTGGGCTCGACGTTGCTGTTGTATATCTGCATAAACATACATGAGTCAACTCAACTTAATCAGAATTACCATAGGATCAAATCCATTAGCCATGGAGCTCCATGCTGGTCCTATACTAGTATACTCCTATCCAACATGCCATTTCCATCTCATACAGAATTCAAGATCATTATAACGAGTTCTATCAATACTTACTGCCGCAAAACTTCATTTTTACATTTTGATCATAGTCATCTTCATCCTAAGCTCCTACCTAAATTTTCAAAGAAAATGCGTATACCTTTTGGATTGTCTACCGGAGCTACTCATTCCACCAATAGATTTCTCATCGTCCAATGCAGACTTTAACGGCAACGGATTCCCAACAATCTGCTCCATCTTCTTATACCAAGGCCAATGGCTTATGGCATTTCCACCATTGTTCTCATACTCCTATTTCTCTCCAACTTAAACCTCTTCTTCAAATTATCAACCTTGTTCTTACACTGCTCAACGCTTTTCGACTGATTCTCGCACCTCTCGCTCACCGCAGCTGCCACCTCCTCCCAATCTCTCACTCTCAAATTCCCACGGTTCAACTGAATAAACTTCTCCAAATAAGCATCTAACAAACAAGCAATTGCAGCATCACTCCACTCCTCTCTATCCTTTCTATAATCTCCTCCTGAAGAATTGCTCGCAACTTTCACTTTTTTGTAACTGTACGGCGTTCCTCCGTCGCTAAGCTCTTCACGATCACTCCGTTTATCGTTTCTCGCACCGCTAACGGCGGATCTGTTCGGATCGGACTCGTCGTATGTAACCACCACCATAGGCTGTGAACCGAAGGCGTCGTCGCTGTAACCGTCGCCATTGGCTTGTAGGATGTCGTCCTGCGGTGGCCGTGAAGAAGGTGGTGCGGTGAACGGAGAGGCTTTGGAGGATAGTAAGTGTGTGGTGGCGGTGAAGTGGTGGTGGAAATTAGGGTTGTTCTGGTGGTTGGTGGTGGTGGTGGTGGTGGTGGTGGCGGTGGTGGTGGCGGTGGTGGTGTCGTCGGTGATGAGGGTGAATTCATCGTCACACGACGCCATTGGAAGGACGTTTGGGTTAGGGTTAGCAGTGAAGAAACAGCGATTTAGACGACGTTAAGTTGGAGTGAAAGATCGTTTGAAGAACCGTCAAGTGATGCGTATATTGACGACGGCAGTAACGTCACGCCATTAATCTTTTTTCAATAATTACTCTTTTGATTTGTGATGTGGTTAGAGAGGGTACTTGGTACAGTTTCAAAAGTCAAATTTAAGATACACCTTTAAATTTAAATCGACATCCATTTATACGTCGTGTATGGGTCCATATGCGGTGTATAGGTCTCCCTCGTAAATGTCAAGAATTTCACGTCACATCAGTGAGCCTATACGTCGCGTATGGATCCATACGCGGCGTATAGGCTTTTCAGAAGACAAAACTGGCGAAGTCAAATCAGTCATTCAGCGGGCCTATACGCCACGTATGGGTCCATACACGGCGTATAGGCTGGGTCGTATGGGTGTGGAACGCATCTCCACCGACACCTATACGCCGCGTATGGAACCATACGCGGTGTATAGGTGTCGGTGGAGATGCGTCCCACACCCATACGACCCAGGCCTATACGCCGCGTATGGACCCATACGCGGCGTATAGGCCCGCTGAATGACTGATTTGACTTCGCCAGTTTTGTCTTCTGAAAAGTCTATACGTCGCGTATGCGTCCATACGCAGCGTATAGGCTTATTTCGAATTATACTGACGCGACTTAAGATTGTTTCGATGATATATAAACGCATCGAATATCAAACGAATGCGTTCATATTTCGTTTGTTACGAAGGAAACGTTAATCTTAATTGAAGGAAATTAGCGTCTTGTGATTGAACATTTTCTTCTGTCACATAATTACTCGGTAAACATTTAATGCTTATTTCATTAAGTATTTGCATATAATATATATATATATAATATATATATATATAATATATATATATATATATATATACATATATTTGAATTGCATACTTAAAAAATCGTTTCAACTAACTCGGGTTCCATCGATGCTAGTCGGTTAGGTAAACTTAATTAATTTTCAAATTTTTTTATCATAACTGACTAGTATCGTGGAACCCGACTTAGTTGAAATGATTATTAAGTAATCAAGACATTTATGTGTATGTAAGTATGTATATAAAAGAAATAAGATTATAGTTTTAGAGAAAAATTATTATTTTGAAGAAATAGTTGAACCACAAAACTCTATTTTCTTAAAAAAGATCTCATTTGTCTTATAGGGCTGCCACGGAACGTGTAGCACGGTTGAATTTGAAGTGATCCAAGATTCTTCGTTCGTTATGTCGTTTTGGGATGGTAACTATTTGTTTGGTAAATATTCAAGCGTTTCGTACGTGGCAGATAGTAATCAAGATGATTCGTACGTTCAATCTGCTTACGAATTGCCAGATTTAAACTAACCTTATGTTCCCAATGATGAGTTCGAGTTTTGTCGAGAATCAAGTCATGACCCGCAACAAAGTAATATAAACTATCTCTCGAGTGCTGAAAATCAAAACACGAAAATATCGTTTGAAACATGTCAAGAACTTTTATCACTCGATGAGCTAGTCTGTTGGGTTGTTAATAGGGGACGTGATAATGGTTACGTTATTATTACACGAAGATCGAAGAAAAAGGAAGGTCAGGTCGTAAAGGTGTGGCTTATTTGTGATCGTGATGGTGAACACAAAAGTAAAGCAACAACTAGACGATCCGGTAGAAAAAAAACCGGATGTCCTTTTAAATTAGTGGGGATATACGACAACAAACGTCGTACGTGGAAATTTGAGGTGAGAAATGACGAACATAACCATGATCCCGCTCAACATATGGAGGGGCACCCATTTGTAAGAAGGTTTTCCCAAAACGAATTCAATTTGGTGGAACAACTTACCGATCAGAACATGGAGCCTCGTAACATCTTATCAGCTTTGAAAAAACAAAATCCAAAGAACGCATCCATAACCAGAGACGTATACAACGCTCAATATAAGATAAGAAGTGAAAAGAAAGTCGGTGAAATACCAATGCAAGTTTTAGAAAACCTTTTATCTTCTAAAAGGTATGTTTATTACACCCGAGAAGATCCCGATACAAATACCGTAGAAGATATATTTTTTGTCATCCAAAATCATACGACACTTGGCGTGCATTCCCGCACGTGCTGATGATAGACGCGACGTATAAAACAAACATGTACAAACTTCCATTTGTTCAGATTGTTGGTGTGACCTCGACACACAAGACATTTTGTGTTGCTCATGCATTTATTAGTAAAGAACGAGCAGATAATTTTTAGTGGGTGCTAAATAGATTGAAAGATACGTTAAACAGGTGTATGGAGCCGCGAGTCGTAATAACAGACAGAGATCTTGCTTTTGTATGACTAAAACTCATTCGTATGGTTCAATCGCACGACTGGATTAGTTTGATCAAAACAGTTTTGTTAATGAACACATGTGTTAAAGTATTTCCGAATGCTTCAAAGTATTTATGCAGGTAGCATATTAATGAGAATATCACGAAAGATGACTGGCGAAAGTTTAAATATGCATGGGCACGTTTGTGTGAGTCTCCCACGCTGGATATTTACGAGTATAACTATAACGTTCTGTACGAACAACTAGTTGAAGCGAATCGAGAAAGTAAGTTTTTCATTACATCATACATACAATACTCTTATATAACACCTAATTTGATTTTTTTAAATATATTTTCAGGAGTATTGTCATATATAAACAAAAACTGGTTACAGAATTACAAGAAAATGTTTGTATCAGCCTGGACTAACTCAAACCGCAATTTTGGCCAACACACAACAAACAGAGTCGAGAGTCAACATACAAATTTAAAAAGATATCTTAAATCAACAAATAGCTCACTGGATAGACTTGTGGAGTTTGTTGATCAATTGGTAAACGCACAAGAGGTAAATTTAAAAGAAAGTTTTGAGACAAGCAAAATTAAAATTATGAATCATCATATCTCCCGTTGTTTGATTACCTACGAGACAAAGTGTCACACAAAGCTCTTGATTTATTAGTTGCCGAAAACACTAAATTGCATGTGATGCGCTCAGCAAATGCAACGTGTGGTTGTCAACTTTTCACTAGTTGTGGGTTGCCTTGTGCTTGTCGACTGAAAAAATATGAATATTCTGGTAATAGTCGTTCCATATTTATTATTTTTCTGTTACAGTAATGATTTTATATAGATTTATAATTTATAATGCAGACATTAAAATCCCATTGGATGCAATTGACGTATTTTAGACGAAGCTTGATACATTAAACCATCATTTATGGAGCATGAAGAAGTCGATGTTGAAGAAGAGATGGAATTGGTGAAACAACAAATAATGACACAACCCGCCCCTGTAAAATTTAGTTTGGTGGAAAAAATAAAAAAAATTGTGTATCCATAGAAAAATAACAAAAAACGCATGTTATTCAAATAGATATTCGTGGTCGTCCAACGTTAAAGGTTCAACAGCAGAAGCTAAACACTCAACATAGTATGTGTGACATACCAAGACATAGCTCATTTACCGGAATAACAACTTCAGCAGTAAAGTCTCAGAAGTATGTCATACAACGTAGTCGTTCCACATCGTCTAAGGTGTCACAAAGTACCAACGACTTTTCATCGATTGTCGGAGATCAGCAATTACATAATATAAACATGTTAAAAAATTGGATTCCTTCAATCTTTCATCAGTATATTTCACATATACGAGATATTCGACCCGATGGTAATTGTGGTTTTCGATCTATTGCTTTAGGGTTGGGGTTTAATGAAAATAAATGGATGTATGTGCGTCAACAACTTTTAGAGGAGTTGGACACATATGAATTGAGTTACGGAGAAGTTTTCGATACTTTGTACGCCGGACAGTATAATGAATTGCGTCACACAATAGATTGGCAACGTGTGGAACCTGCGCCAGAAGAACATTGGATGATAATGCCGCATACGGGAATAGTAATTGCTCAAAGGTTTGGTGTTATTCTTCATGTATTAAGCAATAACGGTTGTTAAACATTTTTCCCCTTATGGGCTGATCCGAACAGTATGATGCCTCATCATGTCGTTTCGATTGTTCATGTCAACAATAATCATTTCGTCCACGTTAAGTTAGATGGAGATTATCTGATGCCTACATTAAGTAATCTTTGGATTGTTAACCGAAACGTTCGTGCTGCAGAATGAGAGATTATGTATAGAAGTCGTATCTCGGCATACAATACAATAATAGAAGCTAACCGAGATCCCCCAGCTTATATAAATTTATTTTAATTAAAAAAATTAAAAAAATTAAAAAAAAAACTATACGCCGCGTATAGACCCATACGCGGCGTATAGCCTCCCGGACCCATTAAAGGGACATCTCCTCACAAACTCACCCTACCAAACTTTTTTAAACCAAAAAACTCTCTTGTATAGATCGATACTACGTGTATTGTTCGTTGATTTCTCTACATTCACTAGTCCAGGTATGTATTATTGTTCTTATACCTTTGTTATGTTAATCGTACGCTAATTTAAACGTTAAACTGATGTTTTATGCGGTAAAAACATGTATCTGTAAACTGTTTTAGGAACTATACGCGGCGTATAGAGCTATACGTCGCGAATAGTTCATAAGACCCATACGACACACACAACACCCATACGTGGGTACCTATACGCGGCGTATAGGGCTATACGCGGCATATAAGACCCGTACGACACACACAACACCCATACGCGGGTACCTATACGTGGCATATAGACCCTATACGCAGGTCTTAAAATTTTTCGTTTTTTTTTTGCAGATATGTCTTCCGATTCTGACGTTGAGGTTGAGGTTGATGTTATTGCCAATCATCCATGGCTACAGTTTGAGCCCGGTACTATTGAGCATGCAAAGTGCTCAAAATTCATTCGTATGAAGATCGGTCATCAAAAAGCAGTGGATTGGGAGGTGATGGCCGAACTTGGGGAGCGCGATAGACTCGCTGGGATTATCGGAGATAATACGCCATGGAGTCGATTGTTTGCGCTGGCGTTCTTACTTTCATACCGAGAGCTGACGGTGGAGTTTTTATCCACCTTTATTTATGTTCGTCCTGATGAGATGGTGGAGGACGATGAGCGATCTGAGATTTCGTTTTGGCTACGTGGACGATTTCATCAGATGTCGATTGAGCAGTTTGTCGTTCTCTCGGGACTTTATTATGAGCTGGAGACCGTTACCCCTTTATTTACAGAGGGAGTTGCTGAGATGGAGGAGACTCGATTGAGAGATTGGTGGCCTCAAATTTCCGGAGGTCCGTTTCAGAGGACTAAGGGCAGGGTCACTGGCATTAGAGACCCTCTTATCCGTTACTTGCATCGGATGATCGCCACATCTATCACGGGACGTGGTAAGAGTCGGGAGTGGTGTACCATTCCCGACTTATTTTACCTATATTGTTTGCTTACGGGGACCATGTGCAACCTGGCGAGATGTTTAGTTGAGTTTTACGCTTCATATTATCATCGCCAGGAGCGAGGAGCGGTGTATGGCGGCGCGTACATTACGATCATTGCACGTTCTCTTAGTTATCCTCCTCGCCATGCTGTTGACGTATCTCCTCCGATCGAGTCGATGAGATTAGATTGTCGTACATTATACGACATGCGTATTATACGCCAGTTTCCGGGTGGCATACGATTCTCTCTTCCACCCGGTGAGATCTGGCATCCTGCACCTGTTCAGCAGGTCGGAGATGACCATCCACACCAGCAACAGGAGCATATTCCGCATGATCAGCCGCCACACGACCCGCCGCCTCCTCAGCCATAGTTCCCTCGGCATATTTATAGAGATGTAAGGGTGCCTGCACGTATTGAGACATTTATGCAGGAGATTAATACGAGATTACGCGATCAGGGTCGTTGCCTCGATCGAGTTGAGGATCTTATGGATTGGCACGTTCAGCTTGAGATTGCACGAGCCCATGCTGCTGGTATTGATCCTCGAGATTTGTCACCGCCTCGATATTACCCAGATTCACCGTAGTTTTATTTTGTTAATTGTACTTTTATTTTGTTATGTATTTAAAAACTTTGTTATTTATTTATATTATCATTTAATGTTTGTTTTGTTTTATATGTTTTATTTGTTAACTAAAATTTAAAATTATCGATTAATATGTTACAAAATATAACTTATACGCAAAGTGTCAACCTTAACGTACAAAATAAAGCCGACAAAAATTTTTATACGTACTAACCCATACGCGGCGTATACTCCATTCACAATACATAGAAATATTGCAGAAAAAATTTAGGAAAATTATACGCGGTGTATAGCCTCATCAACACGCGTGTAACACGGGTCTTGTCAGGGTTTTGTCAGAATATACCTTATACGCCTCGTATGGACCCATACGCGGCGTATAGGGAATATTTTCGCAACCCTATATACTACGTATGGACCCATACGCGACGTATAGGGTCAAAGGGGTGTTGATTTAAAATTGGTGGGTGTCCAAATAAAACCACCCTTAATAATTTAAACTAAAAGTCAAATTTCACTTTAATAATTTAAACTAAACTTGTTAGAATATTTACAATGAAGTCTTTAAAAATATATGAGTGTGTTTGTTATATTATATGGAATAGTTTTGAGTGGTTATGACTGAATGATAGAGAAAATATTATTGTGGATAGGTATTACACCCCAACCTTGACGGCGAAAGCGTCGAGGAGTGAGAATTAAGATCGTTCACAGCCACATAACGCTATTATTAAATCCAAATATATTATTCATAAGTTTGAAAAGTACATTACAAGCATAAGCCTCAAATACAAACACAATATAAGAAATATAACAAGCTTCATTATGTTAACTAAGTCCATTTCTAGGTGTGAACAACTTCAAAAAAGGCGATCAAGTTTGAGTATTTCCTGAAACATGTTAAAAATAAAAGGTCAACAATAATATTGGTGAGATTTCCATAGTTTGCAATACATAAGTATATAAAAGATGGCAATTCATGTTGTGAGTTAGAGAACTAAGTAACTAGGGATGTAAGACAAAATGCACAATCAAACCTCGACAAAGTTTTACAAGTCTCAAACGTTTACAAGTATATACGATTAGCTAAGTGTACTTGGATCAACCAAGCAGGCTTGTCTGGCCCATAGATCTATGACTTCGCTAGGCTAGCAATAGTTAATGATTGTACATATATTCGACATTACATGGTAGCCACAAAGTTCAACTAACCACAACATACAGGTGAAATGCCATAAGTTTACAAGAATCAAGCATTTTACAAGTGCAACGATTATAAGATAACATGTTTCACCCCAAAGTGTGAAAATATGAAAAAGTGGTATAGAAATACTCACATGATATATATATAAGATGATAACAAGAAATTAATGACGTTCCAATGAGTTCCGTTACAAGATATCTAAACGTATATATTACAAGATTTTAAGTTTAATAATAAGATTGAACGATTATACGCGAACTAGGGTTCTGATAGGGAGTTTGGGGATTTTTTTATAAGTAAATAAAACTAATTAGTGAATTCATGCATATATTGCGTAGTTTAGTACTAGAAAATACCTTTTATAAAATTTTAAAAAAATTAAATCTTATGAAAATTTGAGGAATCTTATTTATCAATTATATGTAAACCGTAAACATATTTTGATGAATCCATCACTAAAGATAATATAGTGATCAAATAATAATTTAATTATTTAATTTGTTTATTTAAAATCTATTCTAAAGATAACCAAATACTTCATTTGTTAGTAAAGATTTACTAAAATATTTAAAAAATTGAATTTACATAAGTAATTAATTAATTTTAAAAATAAACAAAATTTATAAACTTATATTAAGGATTTCTAGAATTTTTACATATTTTAAAAGACTGAAACAAGGCCAAAATAAAATAAAAACAAGATTTGAGGGTCCCCGGGTTCGAACCCGGGACCTCAAGTCCAAACTGTAAGCACGTAACCAGCAAACCAGGGTCGGGGCCTTGGTTTAGGATGGTTTTTAATTGATTTAAACACAACTTCAAGGATTTCCCCCAAATCTCAAGAACCCTAGAACTGATTTAAGCCAAATTGAACTCTGAATCAGATATGTTTACAATAATAATCATGGGGCTTTGATTCCCCATGAAGTTTTGAGTATGTAGGTGTATTCAATTTACCCGAATGAAGTTAGATTGACGATGAACAGATGTAACATATGTCGCCTTCGATGCTCGAACCCCAATTACTATGTAACAGTTGATAGAAATCAAATTAACCTCGTTTGAAGCTTCGATGATGCTCGCGGTTCTAAGCCTTCAATCAATCTGAAGTTATAATGCTCGAAGGCTGGGGTTCGGTTAGACTCAGGTTCGCGATGGAATGGTAACTATGTGCAATGATTTCAGGTGTTTAGGCTGAAATTGCACTTAGGAATTGATTAGAAACGGTTAATTGATTGTGTGGGTTTAATTAATTTGATTATTATCGATCTTTAATGTTCAAACGGTTCGATGATTGGAAGCAAGTTTAATCGGGTGCTTCAAGCTTGTAACCGTAGCTTTAATTCGATTATTATACACCTTAAGTTTCGAATCATACCAACGAATCGATTGAAAACGGTTTTGGGTTTTGAAAATGAATAATTTTGGGTGTTTGGCCATCGCCGGAGCTCGGCAGGATTTCTGGCCGGAATTACGAACGGTGGGGGGGGGGAGATCTGGGGTTCACTTTTGAAAATTACACAAATGGCCCATTTGGTTTTGACTTTAACATTTCATGTGAGAAAATTATGTTTTAAGTTCTTAAATTGACAATAAAGCCCCCTAGACTTTCAAATCCAAGCTTAAAGCATTTCTAAGCCTAATATTTTTTACAAATTATTATTACTAATAAAAATATTATTATTATTATTATTATTATTGTTATTATTATTATTATTAGTTATTATTATTGTTATTATATAATAATTATCATTATAACCTTACAAATTAAAAGATTAAAAGACCAATTAAAGTATTATACATAAGCAGCCCATAAGTTTCAAATTTGACAACAATAACCCTTGCAAAATTTAACAATGTTAACTTATAATTAACCCGAAAAGACATGATGTTACAATTGGTATGTTTGAAAAATCACTATTCAATCCTTATAAATTTTTTAATATTTTTTAAAGTGGTTGTGAGTGAAGGAGAGAAAAAATAATGATAAGTTTATAAAAATTATATTTAATTAAAATAGAAAGAAAAAATATAGTGATTTTTAATATAATTATTTTGATAAATATAAAGAAAGCCACTATGAATGCTCTTAGTTGATAATAACTACGTTAAGCACTTGCATCGTAACAGGGGAAGTAAAGTCATGTCTATTAGCACCAATGACACATTATCATTAATGATCATTAACATTTAAAAAGCTTGTATTAAAAAGGGTGTAAAAAATGAAAAAAAAATAAACCAAACGTAAAGCAAAAGTAAAAACGTTTCACAGCACATGTGAAATGTAAAACATATAAACAATAAGTAATTCGATTTAGGACCAGCGCATTGTAACAAGACCGTTAAATGATAAAAAATAAGCGTAAAAACAGTGAAACACACATGCACATTGCATTGTCAAAACTGGCATATCAACATTGAAAATTAATAATTATTGGGGCTAAATTGTACATGTGGAAAAGTATTGGTTAAAAAAAGTTAAATAGTAAAAGGAAAAAAACAAAAGAGGTACGTACAACCTACTAAAACATATAAGACAATTCACGATGATACCGAAGTTGTTGATTAGTATATATCTGATTTATATTATTAGATTATTAATAATAATCTGATTTTTGTTTTATTTGCCACTATCAATCTAATAATCATAATCATCATTGTTTTATACTTCATTTTCAATCAATTTCATTTGATATTTTTTTTATTTCATTCATAATTATCGGTGTGAGTAAGACTGACTGGTAATCAAGTGTGAAATAAAAAACAATTATGCTACTAGGATTAATCTTGTCAACAAAAATAAAAGTTAAAATTATCATTGATCGAACTTCTAGTATGAATTATTATCGGTTAGTAGTTTATAGTTTAACAGAATTGTTACTAGGGTTACTCATTTATTTTTGCTTTTAAATATACAAACTATTTAATTTAATTTTATATCATTATCTTCTTAAAAGGTATTTTGACTTTTATTTTTGTACTACCAATTTAAGTGGCCAAAAATTAGTATGTACTATTTTAGCATTGATACATAAGATTATAAACTTTTTTATATGCTCCCTTTCTCTTATTCGTTGTATACATTTGTATTAATGATTCTTGTAACTTTACTTAAAATTAGCGATTGGATGAGTCTTGACCTGCATATCGGTTTCTTTACAACATATAGTGAGTTAATCATAGTACTCGATGAATATAAAATAAGTGTTCTTTGAATATAAACATGGTTTAACATCTATTTAAGATTAAAAAAATATTTAAGAACACAATAAATCGGTTCAATTCTTTTAAAACCAACGCAATCATGATCTCTTTTAAGGATGTGTCATGAATATTTCACTGCTTATAAGTTATAAAAACTTGACACCTACAACATGATAGAGACTTGACACCATACAACATGACTATGTTGTCATTTGTCATGTTCATATAGTTCTAACACACTACGTGTTAATTTAATATTTATCAATTACTTTAACGTAACCTTGTAGTTATTGACTTTTGTTTGATTGTGTCACATTAGATATTTATAGATTATAATAAAACAAGCTTTTTAAAGACACATATCATCTCTTTTAACCTATCTTTTTGCAACTTGTTATTTTTATAGACATCATCTTATTTTTCCTTTTAAAAGGATATTATAGTTACTTAAACATTAAAACTAATTTATCTCTCTTATTAAAAATCAATTTAATTAATTATAATATTTCTCTCTCTCATCTTGAATTTTAAAATCAATGTATCTTTTTAAAATTAGATTTTATTAAAAAAATAAAAAATCACATTTTTAATTAAAATAGAACTAATTATATTTTTTATAATATGAAATTTTAAAAAACACTAAACCTTTTTGAAACAAAGTATTTTAATCTGTCCTTTTTTAAATAATTATAAAAATATGAACTTTTCTAAAAACAATTTTATTAAAACATCCAGAATAATTACAAACTAGAGTTTTTAATAAACACAAGTTTTATAAAAAATAAATTATTTTATAAAAGAATCTTAATAGGAATTTTTAAAAACTAAACTATTTAGATAAGATAGTTAAAAATGATATAATTGTTTTGTTTTATTGAACTATTATGTATATAAAATTCATATCTTATATTAAAATGTCGTATTGTAAATCTTTGTGTTTATTACTAATTATAATTCGTTTAATAAATGAGTTTCTAGTCTATCTATCTATATATCTATCTGTCTATTTGTCTATCAATCTATCTATAATAAAGAAAAAATAAGATAATATGTGACGCAATCATAAGCCTCATTTTACTAGCTTTCTTATTTTTTCTATATTATTAAAACTAATATTAAATAGTAATAATATTACTCATACCATTTCCAAAATAAAAAGTATATAGTTTAACAATTGAAAATCTATTTATTTTAAATTAACAACAAACTTTTTTAAAAACAAAAAAGCAACAAACTTTTTTAAAATAACCATTTTACTTAAAGCAAAATGTAAAAAAAATACATTTTTATAAAACAAAAGTTTAAGAAAAATATATTATGTTTAACTACTTAAAATAGCTATTATAAGTAATTATAATCATATTTTATCTTCAAGCATAGTTTTTATAATTCATAACCTTTTTACTAAATATTTAATAATTTATTAAACCCGTGTAATACACGGGTA
Organism: Flaveria trinervia; assembly: GCA_025506515.1. NCBI lineage: Eukaryota > Viridiplantae > Streptophyta > Magnoliopsida > Asterales > Asteraceae > Flaveria > Flaveria trinervia. The sequence goes on along the minus strand of CM046443.1, from coordinate 100,909,286 downwards.
CTAACCTAATGGAAATATATCTCAACCTTTATCTAGAAGAATGTCTATATCAATTATCAGCACAACCATATTAAGTCTTGAACACTTAAAATTTAATTTCATCTTGTTTCTTCTTCTTCGAATCAATATCACTAATTTCACTTCTAACCCTCCAAACTTTGTAACTTAAATCGAGACATATTTAAATGCATTTATAACTTTCGTTAAAAACCAAAAAAAACAAACATCATTAATATTTAAATCAACCGTAGTAATTCCATAAAATCAAATGTATGTTACATGATATCGCAAGATGTTTTAGTATGTTTCTCTATATGTTACATGCTTCATGAATCTGATATTAAAATATAAAAAAAAATTAGTCAAACAAAAGCGCCCATGGCCTAATGGATAAGGCGTCTGACTTCTAATCAGGCGATTGTGGGTTCGAGTCCCACTGGGCGTGTTTTTTTCGTTTTTTTTAGTTTTTTAGTTTTTGCTTATTTGATTTCATCACGGTCTGAATGCTGGTTGCATCACACTTCTGCTTATCATGCACATAAACTGTTCGATGAAATGTCTACAAGAGTCGAGTTACTTTCTTGTCTACAGGGTCATGATTTTGGGTTTCAGGCTGTTACTTACGGGGTCTCTTACTCTCTTTAATGGTGATTTAAGTAGGGCTTTGATCATGTGTTTGAATATATTGGTTGCATCAAACTCATACTTATCGCGCACATAAGCTGTTCGCTGAAATGTCTACACGACTACACGAGTCGAGTTGTTTTCTGGCTTACACAGCTATTATTTTGGGTGGTCAGGTGGTGTTGATTAGTGATGAAGTGGGTTTTGATCATGTGTTTTGTTTCTTGTTGTATTAAGGATATTTTTTCTGCTGTGATCAGTCAACAACTTCATGATTGACAAAGTGAACTACTTGTGATCATTGTGTTTTTTTTTGTATTGAAGCATGCCACCATTGTTGACTAAAGAGCCCAAAAGCAACATCCCAAAGTGTCAATCTCAAAATGTGATATTTTGCCTATTGATATATCAATTTTTGAGTCATTTATTTACAGATTGTCAAGTTATTGACATAAAATATTTCTATGAATTGAGAAAAATATAAAGATTTTCTTTACTTGCGACAATTTATGAAACGAACCGCAACACATCATCACGAACATGAAATGAAACTAATCTAACCTTTTTGTTAACATGATCTTGATTTTAGCATGTGTATTGTTTAGACCAAATGATTATAGAACTCTTTATGGTACACTTTAAGAGGATATCACCTTTTTGTTTTTGGTTCTTTTCTAATCATGCTGAAATCGGTTTTGATTATTTTCAAAATACATAACGTACTTGATCAAACTAATTCATGTGTCATTGATAGTAGTTACTGATTCATATTACTTCATTTGATGGTCCATAATCTTTTAGCAACTACACGTGAGTTTAAACACAAACTATACTCGGGAGTTAAAGAAATATTTTTAATGTTTTACCATGAGACGGATAAGAAAGAGACCGTCATGATTCATAAAGGGAAGAAAAATAATAGAAAATATCTAAAAGCGGTTGTTTGATTTCTAATTTTTGATGATTGTATATATATTTTCTCACCAGATAAAAGATTCATATGTAACGTCTTTATCGAAGCTTATGAGACTGAAGTGACGCCTAACTAAAAAACACAAGACATTATATATGATCTTGGTCGGTAGTGCTTTGCCATTTTCTAAAGTCTAGAGATCCAAAATTCAATATAAATGGCTAAATGCCTAAATCCCATCACAGTTATAGACGTCAAATGAATTCATATTCATAATTGTGTTTAAAAATATTTGTTCCAAGTAAAAGTTTTTTTAATCTTTTTATAACTAATTTATAAATTGTTATCTCATTTTAATGAATAAGAAAAAAATATAATTTATAAATTTAAAAACAAGTATTCATCATATATTAAGGAAGAAAAAAGTATTTCAAATAAAATATTTCTTAGAGCATACCCCTTAAATTCAAGTTATGAATTTATGACTTATCTTTTTTAAAGCCTTTAAATTCAAGATCAAAAAGGGAAGAAAAAAAAGAAAAACTAAACTTATAGTTCACCCCTCAAATTTTATTTTGAATAAACATAAAATATTCAGTTCGAATACTTATAAAAGTATACAACTCTATCTCAAGAATCATTATATATTATTATAACAAAGTATATGCGACAAATTATTCTTTTGTAATAACTTTTTTAATATTTATACGAACTACTCTTTTTAACAACAATACTCTATTTTGAAGTCTAATATTATTTGTATTTTATCATCGGGCTACCAACTCAAAAGGTATTTATACTAATTAACTTAAATAAAAAAAAGGTTAAGTTTAATCACGACAAGTCTTCATAGTTAAATAAGAGACAATTTATGTTGGATTCACCTTATCTTAAGCATAATGGTTCTATTATTTTTTTATAACAAACTTGAAATAACTTGTTTAAGTATAGATAAAAGTTAAATTAGATAACAATTAACAAAACTAATATCATAAAAACACATATACATACGCATACATCTTAACTGAAAAGCTCAATCACTTATAAGCTCGAGTCTCCCTTATTTCCAAAGTGAATCCCTATCATAGGTTGATAAAAGCTCACCTCAATTGATTAACACAAGCTAAGTCCAAGTAGCACAATAAAAACTCAACTCACTTCCAACCTTAACAAAATGCAAACTCCAAATAAAAATAACATAAATTTATTTCCATTACACCGACGTACTTTTAGGGTCCGTTGGTTTGGATAATGTTTTGCAAAGGAATTAGAAATGAAAACGGAATTAAACGTTATTAATATTGATAACGTGTTTTGTTGGTCAATTTTAAGTATAATTGAACTTTTAATGTTAACCATTCAATTAGATTATTAAATATTTCACGAGTAAGTAAAAAGAAATACGAATTCCAATGAATATGAGAAAATATTTCAATTTATCCGTTACCAACCTTTAAAAAAAAAATTCCAATACCAGTTTTTATAATTTAGTGAATCAAAGGAGTTCTTAAACTCTTCATTAATAGTATTATTATATATGATCATACATATAAAAATGGGATTTGAAAAAACGGACACAAAAGATTACTTGATAATTTGGTCTAGTGATATATTATTTTATTTGTTTCCTTCTTTTAAAAACATTTTTATTTCGAAAACAAATCTTTTTATTGCCCATTGCCCAATAATATAAAAATAACAAACAAATCCACAACTACCCCTTTCTCCCGCCACCAGTCCACCACCGCCACCGCCACCGCCACCGCCACCGCCACCGCCACCGTCACCACCACCACCACCACCACCACCACCGTCACATACTCACTTTACTAACAACCATTACTAACTTCAATAATAAGTAGTATTACCTACATGGGAGCCTCATCGTCTACCTTAACCGACGGTGGTTCAACCACCTGCACCGGACCGGGGCTCGGCGATCTACCGGAGAGCTGCATCGCTTGTGTCTTCATGTACCTTACGCCACCGGAGATATGCACCCTAGCACGGCTCAACCGTGCGTTCCGAGGTGCAGCCTCATCGGACACCGTATGGGAGTCGAAGCTCCCACACAACTACCGAGATCTGCTCGATCTAATGCCTCCTGAGAGGTACTATGACCTCTGTAAGAAGGAGATATTTGCGCTTCTATCTCGCCCTGTGCCATTCGACGACGGCAATAAGGCAAGCGTTTGTGATTTGATTTCGTGATCTCTGTTGTTAGGGTTTTATGTTCTGTTGTTGAGTTATTTGTGTTTATAGACAGGTGGAGACGAACTGTTTAGAATTCAGATCAATGTTTTAGTTTAGAATCTAAATTGATTTCGTTGAGTTGTAGTTAGGAGGTGTTTGCCATTGGTTACTGTTGAAAGTTTTATTTCAGTTACTGTTGGCTGATGTTGTAAATTGTAATGTAAGCGGTTTGAATTCGAGGTGTTTGATATTAGGGCAGTGTGTTTTGTGTAACTGGTGTTGATGGATTATGATTAATGTGAATTACATGTGAAATTTGAATTGTTAAACCTATGTTTAAGTGGATTGTGGTGCACTGTAATGGGCTCATGATGTGTTGATTGTGTAATATGTGATATTGCAGGAAGTGTGGTTGGATATGGTAACTGGAAGAGTGTGTGTTTCGATCTCTGCAAAGGGAATGACAATAAATGGAATAGATGATCGGAGATACTGGAATTGGATTCGTACGGAAGAATCTAGGTGGGATTCTTTTCATTTGATAATGTACTAACTTTTCTATTTAACTTAATGCTTATGACATGATGATAATTGATAACCTTAATAAACTGAACATACATAGTATTGGAACTTTACCTTCAGAATATCAAGTTAGGATCCAATGTTGCACCTGAAGGCAAATGGAAGTTTGACATGACAACTAATAATCTTTTATCGAGTAAACGGAAATATATAAGTGAACTTAGGAAATTTGGTTAGTTCCCTTCAATTTGAGGCATGGCCATCTTGATTCTTCTGGAGCACTTGATCTGCTCCAGTTTTATACTCTTTTGTTCAATTGTTCATATTTTAGTGCATAATATTATAGCTTTGCTAGTGGTTCATCAACCAATAAAGGCTTTAACTATTGGAAAGTGTAGATATCATGACATGATAATCGAAATATAAGTATTTATGGGTGGGTCATCTGTAAAACATAATGTCCATGAGGTTAACTATGTGTCTTGGTGTGTATACTTCATTCAGTGATAAAGAAATCTGCTGTTTGATGCTTCTTGGTTTCTTCATGAGTATGTTTTGTGTATTTGATTTATATCTGTGCCCCATTATTTTATTCATACATGTATTCGTGGATTTGATAATGGGTTTATTAGTGTTTACGTGTTTATATTAGTAACATGACTATGCTGAAGTTGAAGTTATTGCTTGTACATTTAATATATGTTACATACCGGCTCATAACTTTCGGCTATTTGTTTGTATGCTGCATCTTTATGTGGTCAGCATGATGTCTAGTGCTCAACCAAAATATACCTCATAAAATAATACTGTACATATTATATTTGTAACGTGATGAAGTGGGAAATTAACTTATCTCTGTTAAGCATATGGGCTTTTTTCGTTACATTCCTCATGCCTTTGTATGCAGATAGAGGTGGCGAAATGGATGGTTGGGTAATCATTTTGTTCAATAATAAAAATATTTATTTTTTCATTAATAAACTAGTTTTTCGAGAAAAAGTATTATATAGGAGGTTCTATGTATTAGAAATACACTTTCAGGGACTTTTGCCCATTTTAGCTAATCATTCTGTTTTGATTGTTTGACCCATTAATTAGTAAATGGCCGAAAACTCGAAATTGCCACTCCTGCAACTTTCTTGTGCTTTATTATAAGTTATTGGTTTATAAACACTTGAATTATGTACTTATTCCCACTACTACTTTTCAGGTTTAACATTGCAGCCTATTTGCAGCAAATCTGGTGGTTTGAAGTAGAGGGTTCAGTAAAGTTCCCATTTCCAGCTGATGTATACACATTGTCATTCAGGATACACCTAGGAAAAATCTCCAAAAGATTAGGAAGACGTGTTTGCAATTTTGAACACACTCATGGTTGGGACATAAAACCGGTAAGATTTGAATCATCTACTTCAGGTGGTCAAGAAGCATCTGCTGAGTTTTTTTTAGATGATTGTGCTAAAGATGAAGCAAGTGGAAATAATAAACGTGGTTATTGGATAGAGTATAAAGTAGGCGAGTTCATTGTAAGTGCATCTGATCCCGCTACTGAAGTGAGATTTTCAATGAAACAGATAGATTGCACACATTCTAAAGGTGGGATATATGTAGATAATGTATCTATAATCCCAAGTGATCTTAAGAAGAGTAGGAGGAGGATATGTAAGAACAAGTGTGTAGTTTAAGGTTTTAGTAAAGAAATGCAACGTGATTTGGTGGTTGTATTGAAGATGCCATCTTGATTGCTGTATTTAGGTACGCGTGATCTCAATGTATATCGGTTACAGTTGTGTTAAATGTTTATGGTCTGGTATTGTTAGTGAAGCTTATACCATACACTCAGGCATCCTCCTTTTTCGTTTTTTTTTTTATAATAGTTCGTGTCATTGTGGTTATAGTCTCCTTGAATCAACCATTATCATGTGTCTGCTTTGGGTAGGAATGTCATACATCTAGGTTGGACAAGTTGGGTAACGAGTCAATATTGGTTTGGGTTGGTACGGTCATTAAATATGACTCGGCCGAAGTGGGCTAGTGACAATTCAGTCTTTTATCTACAAAAATTTGAAAGTAATTAACATGTTAATTGCAATTACTAAATCAATATAGAATAAAAGTCTATGTGTCTTTAAATAAAATGATTTGAAAGGTTTATGTATAACAATTTTCAACACATGGTCTTTTCTTAATTAGCCGTATGGATTTGAATAATTTGATCCATCTACGATAAAAACACAACACAACATTGGTATCATTAGTAAAAGAAACCGAAGGGCTTGTAGTCAACCGCTAAATATGTTTCTCTTCAACATGAATATTTATGTAGATTTAGATGTACGTTTGCTGTGCATGTAGTTTGGATGTTTTTTAAGAAATATACAAATGGATAGAAGTTATGACACATGATATTTTTTTATGTTTTATTTTTTTTCTATAGAAGAGTAAGGATTTATCTGGGAGTCTTTTAATGATTTTTTTAAAAGATTAAATCTAAATGAGTCACATGAAGAGTGTGTTTTATATACTTAAAACTCACATTCTAATGGTTTATGGAGCCCTTTATTGTGTAAGTTTCATAAGCATGTCGAATAAATCAAAGACCATCTTTTATTCAGTAAAGTCTCCTAAGCTACCGTAGAAGTTTGGACGCTTAGTAAATCACGGGCCATAGCGGAAAGAATTGGAAATTGGGATTCCTTTCCTTTCCACCAAGCCAAAATATCAAATACATGATAATCTTGAGTACTCATAGTTGAAATAAAATTCGTCGTACTATATATACCAAGTTCGCTTGTTGGAGCGTTACCCCTTTGACGTTTAGCCGTCACATTCCGAACAACATTCAACATAGTCATAACGGGGTCTTTAAACGAGATACTAGCACTTAAGGTTGATTCTCTTGGCGTAGTTATATTTACGTTAGGCCCATATTTATTTAAATAAAAATTATAAATAATTTTCAAACTTTTATTAAAAACTTCTTTTGCCTCGGTTGAAAATTTTGGGTTTTCGTCATGTATATCCAAATTGTCATTTATCTCGTCTATTAAACATTCTACCCTCGCAACATTTAAAAAAGGATTTAAAGCAGCGGCACATGTAAAAACGGGTGGTAACTCAAGAAAATATATTTTTTAAACTTGTCTTTCATTGGTTCTATCATTTCTTTAAACATACTATTTTTATTTTGAAAATTTTTAAAATTCAAAGCCATGAAATATAATTCTTGAAGCACCGAATAACTAGTGGGATAATAAACTCCCGATAATTTTGTAGTTGAGTTTTTAACACCTCAAGTAATTCGGATAAATGTTCAATATTTTTCCAACTCAAATCTGGAAACAGGTCGGCTTCGCAATTATCCGAAAGACTATTATGAAAAGCTTTTAAAGTGCCTTTTTGTTTTAAAGCACAATCAAACATATGACAAGTCGAATTCCACCTAGTAGGTACATCCCAAATAAGCCTTAAAAATCTAGATTCTGTATCTTTACAAAGTTGTTTATAATCTTGATATCTTTTTCTACTTTTTTTAAAACGTCGTGTAACATAAATCGAAAAGCTTTTATAAAGCTATCAACAAATGGTACGGATAGACCATCTTGTACTACTAAATTAATAATATGTGCAACACAACGAGTATGAAAAAAATCACCGCTTGCAATCGGAAGATATTTTAATTTTAATTTTTCAACCGCGGTTGTGTTGTTGGAAGCATTATCAAATGCCATTGAAAATATTTTATTTTGTAAATTAAAAGTAGTTATTACATTACCCAAAAAGTAAAATAAAAACTCTCCGGTGTGTGGATAAGGAAATAGATCAAATGCAATCATACGTTTCATCATTTGCCATGAACTGGGATCTACCCAATGAGCAGTGACGCAAAGGCACGATTCGGGCAAACCGTGTGGCGCCGACCAAACGACACTAGTTAAGTTTACACCGGTATTTATATTTTCAAATAATACAATTAAATCATTTTTGCTTGCTTCCATAATTTTAAACAATAACGTCTAAGTGTAGTACGACTTACGTGAGTGTAACGAGGTTGAAGCGTCTCTCGAATTAAGTTGGTTAACCGAGGGTTGTCGAAGTGATTGAAAGGCAAAGCTTCTTGAATCATGAACTTTGCCATTCGATCTCGAACCTCATTAACGTTGTAATTAAAGATTCCACCGTCTCCACTCAATTGTGTTTGTTGCGAATCCGGATTATTTTTCGACTTACACAACTTTTTGCTAATGTGTTTGTTTAAAGTTGTGTTAGAATCTTTAGCAAGTAAAGTTCCACAAAACTTGCAACGAGCCTTTACATATCTGTCACTCAACTCAACCATATTCCAATTGCACCAAACATCCATGTTACGATTGTGTGGAAGAACACGAACGATGGTTGAAGAGTTCGATGAACCTTGACCAACGGAAGATTGAGAGTGAGCCATATTGAGATTTGAGAGTAAACGAGAGTATTTTTTGCGTTTTTTGCGTATGTTTTTTTGTGTTTGAAGCTTGCGTACCTTGTCATATCAACCCACACCTATTTATTCTTATTTTAGAGGCAAAAACAACAAAAAAAGGTCAAATTTGGTCCCCAACGGCTATATAGCTGTTAAAAACGGCTACTTAAAAAAAACGGTCGAAACCGGGTCCAACCGGTTCGGGTCCGGTTTCGGGTCGGGTCCGTTTCGGGTCGAGTCCGGTTTCAGGTCGGGTCCGGTTTCAGGTCGGGTCCGGTTCTTGTAAATTCCAAAAACCCCAAACCGGGTACAAACCCACGGTTTTTTCCGGGTACACCCGGTATCGGGTTGTACCCGGACCCGGGTACGGTTCGTATATGCCGGGTCGGGTATGGACCCGGTTTTTTTGTTCACATCTACATTTAAAGGGTATACATGCCTTGGGCCTTGGCTAATAACTTGTTGGATGACCCAACCACACAAACGGCCCATTCTGGTTATTCAGTAGATCTGTCCATATGTGCTTCAACCATTTCTACAGCTATCAACTATGTGGCTTCAACCACAACAGTTTTACTAATTCTTTTAACACATAATTTTATATACTGTGTTAAGTTTTAAAGAAAGTTATACTAAAAATAAAAGTTTTATTATATAATATACTTTAAAAGCCCTGTAATAAAATGTTTAAACACATTGTATAACTTTTTTATGCATAATTTTTTTTGTCTTCTAGTCATGTGACATGAGTTGATTTTTGTTAATTATAACCCCTCAAGTGTATACGTGTACACTTTATACCTATAGTTTTGTATTTTGTCATGTAGTGAAGTCTTTAAGCACATTGTATAACTTTTTATTGTATACTTCTTTTTGCCTTCTAGCCATGTGGCATGAAATGGTTTTTTCTTTATAACCCCTCAAGGTTAGATATGTACACTTTATATCCTATAGTTATGTATTCTGCACGTAGAAAGATCTTTAAACGCATTGTACAACTATTTTATGCATAATTTTTTTGTCATTTATCCATGTGGCATGAGTTGATTTTTTTTCATTAACCCCTCAAGGTTAGATATGTACAAGTTCTACCCTATAGTTATGTATTATTTAACACTGTCACAAATCTTTCTAGTATTTCTCTAACAAGTTTTAGACTTTAGTGATGAAATTTTTTAAAAATATGTTGTTGTGACATGTTTATATTTAACTACGTTTCCGTATAAATTAAATTTAAAACGGTGTTGTGCATCAGAATATACAACTGAAGCATAAACTATATGTCCTCAAACTCATTTAAGGTTTTAATATTTTTATGGGTTTCTTTTCTCCTCCTAATTTTTCTTAAATATCATGTTTAATAAATTTCCAATTTGTGTGCGCTTATCTTTCTTGACGTTAATATTTTTAACCATTACGGTTTTTGAGGTTGTGCTACGCTTATTTTTATCGATATTTGAACGCAAATTTTATTAGTGGTCTCTTTTTATTTATATAAACTTTTGGGTATTATGTTTCAAATGACATTAACAACATAACACTTGCCTTTTTATATAAAGCTACATGCATTATCAAAGCCACTTTCGCAGCAAAGCTTTGACGTTACTTTTCGTTTTATGGGTTTACGTCTCCTCCGCAACGCGGGGTCTTAGTACTAGTAATATTCATTTTGGGTATAATATTATTATATTAAAAATAATTTGTTCTTAAAAACATTGACTTGCTTTGATTATTATGATATTTCTAAACCAATTACAATGGTACACCTAACGTACGACAATGTGTAAGGCTCCGTTCCCGGGATGCTTACAGCTGGGTTCTCATCGCACATAAAACGTATAATTACATTTGTATTTCATAAAATCGCAGCGGAAAACTAAAATAATCTTTCATTTCCATGTAAATGCTTTTGCAAATTAATACAATATTCATTACAAAATAGCTTGTTCGCATTACAATGCAAAAACATTAATCAAAAGAATGTCATCCCAAAAGAGCTGAGTAGTCGCCCGTGTCATCCTCAGCAATAATTACCTGCCAACTGGAAACACATCAAAGTCAGCGTTGCTGAGTGAGTTCTAGTTTTATAAATAAAACATACTTTACTTTACATTCGTTCGCGATCATACATCATACGTACATACAGATAATATCAGTATTATCTTCATCATTCCGTTCATTAGCTTTGCTCATTCAACGTGTTACATTATCGTTCACTTCTCTATCTAGATCCGGTCAGACTTTACCCTCTTCGTGGCACTCAGCCACGATTACTGAGGTCGAATGACCAAGATCTTGTTCTGTACATTATTCCGATAATTCATTTACGTTCATTTATACTTTCGTTCCTTCGAGTCTGTTGCGACAACAGGGTCGCTCACCTCATTAACAATCCCAACGACTTCGCGCTATCCGAGTCTGTTGCAACCATAGAGTTGCTTACCCCAATTGCCAATTTCAACGATAGCATGCTATCCGAGTCTCCTGCAACCATAGGGTTGCTCACCTCATGGCAACTTCACAATAACGCCCTGTCCGAGTCTGTTGCAACCATAAGGGTGCTCACCTCATAGCAATCTCAAGGATTGCATACCATCCGAGTCTGTTGCAACAACAGGGTTGCTCACCTCATTTATGTGCTTGCAAGCCTTTCCTTCGTTCGTTCATCATTCAATAATGCATGCATTCTTACTTTATGTTCCTCTTTCATTATCTTTCACTTTACGTTACATAATACTTCATTCATTCATTAACATGACACGTAAAGCCACCAGAAAGATAAACATACATCATAATAAGGAACATATCACACGCAATCATCATCATCATACAGGGCAACATCATACATAGGTAACAAGCCTAAACATGCAACACCATCATCGTCGTGCCCAACATGCTCTCTAAGGCCTCAATCGTCATCTTACATGCTCTTACGAAAACCTTTACGTCAAAACTTACATCTGCCCTTTCTCCCGAAAGTCAGAAGTCAAACTACGCTTCCCACGGGTGCAACAACCCTATTCGGGCGTATGGACACCCTTCAGTCACGTGGCCTCCATGCGACTGAACACAATACGAATGAGTACCCAATCGTGCGAATGGACTATGCGGATGAATACCCATGCGAATGAACGTTCGGTCGTGCGAATGGACAATGCGGATGAATACCCATGCAAATGGGATTAATGCGGATGAGCACTTATGCGACTGGACCTTCAGTCGCATGACCTCTATGCGACTGGCCTTTCAATCGTGCGAATGGACCTTCAATCGTGCGAATGGACCTTCAATCGTGCGAATGGACCTTCAATCGTGCGAATGGACCCCAATCGCACCCTAATCGGCCGTATGGCCTCCATTCGGCCTCCAGTCGGTCGCCTAGCCCTAGCTGATGCAGAATGCAGTTCATCTCGACTGCAGCCGAGGGTTTTCGGCCTCCAAACTCATCTAAACCCATTTTAAGCCCAAATCGACCATCCTAAACCTTAGGGATGCATACCACGACACCATTCAAACACACACAAGTTCACAATCAAGCCACAAACGCATCATACATACACATACACATACACAAACGGGTCAACATACACACACTCAAAAACCCGATTTCAGATGTTTTCCAGCCCCAAAATCGTTAGAAAACAAGTAAAAGCGGGGTTCTAGAACTCACACAAACGACCACGACGAGTAGAGCTTCGGTTTGACTCGTTTCTCAACAACTTTGGCTACCCGAACCAACCCGAACCAACACTTTTCCTCTTTTTCTCTTCTTTCTCTCTTCTCCTCTTTCTTTGACTGATTTGTGAGTGTGGGGGAGAGGGTAAGGGCTGCCCTTTCCTTTATATACTCACACTCACCCGACTTTCTTTCGTTGGCGAGTTTGATCCCTCGACTTTAGACTTTATTTTTTTCTTCTTTAGTCGGCTTCAAAATAAATGAATAAATAATCGGGTGTTACACAATGAGTCTAAAGTGTCTACATTTGATGCAAAAACATGCAATTACAATATCACGTCTAAACCATTATAAATGTGAAGTACTTGTAATTATACAAATACATATAAACCTATACATGTGCTGCCTTCCAAATACCTCCTAGAATTCACATGAAAACACCATTTATATATGAAAAAATTTGTCATATGTTTGACTTATCTATTACTTTACACAAAAAATTTAAAGGTCCATATCACTTTTCAATTTGATGTACTTTATGTACGTAACTTTACCCTACATTTTATACAGAAGCTTGTTACTCATGACTTGAACAAATAATCTCAAGGTCACAAATCAACAACATTACCAATTGTTTTAAGATCCGCTCTCGCCATTTTATACATGAACCGATTTCTAGATAGCGCGATAGAGATTAATATTGTGGGGTTAGAATCTTTATTGTATGTAGACGATTATTGATGCAAAAACTGCAGTGACCCTGGAGATGCAGTAGATGGTATTTGGTGATGGTGAATAGAGCCATAAATTGTGTGCTGCAAAACTAGACCTTTGGGTCGGCGCAGCCTGCATCAACATCATCATCATAATAATAATAAAATATTAGGGAGGACCCAATTCCTATATTTATGGAATTGTAGCAACTAGCAAGTTAGTAGCCCCACTAGTACAATGCATGTGCTCCCAATGTGGCATGCTCACAAATTCATGAGATTGTTTTGTATTTTAATGAAGTGGTTTGAGAGGAGGTATCTTATGACGACATGTCAATAAGTTTCAGATTAAGTGGTTTAAAAGTAGGTATTTTATAATTTTTCAAAATGGAGGTCATGAGTTGACGTCTCAGTAGATGCAATATGTTTCAAGTGGGACAAGTGTTTTACTACAGTGGGTCTTTGGGTGGTGGGTTTCCTTCGGAATGGTGGGCGAGCCGGGTCACTAGCGATGTCTGTGTTCGCGGGCGTAGGTGGCCTTACGCCAATGGGTTTACCCGGGTGACCGGACTTAAAAATTATTCGTTGGTCGTTCAAAAGAAATTTAGGGGGTGGGGGCGTCCACACCGTGAGGCCACGCATGTGGCGGCTTCAAGCGGCAACACCACCGCCACCCCCTATACATTTTTTCAATTTCTCATCATGTTGACGCCTTAAACTTTTGTGTGTGTGTGTGTGAAGGGTATGATGGTGTGGTGTGGTGTAGCAACATCACCGCCATCAGATTTGAGTTTGTGATATAATGTGACATGATAAAATGTAATTGTTGGTTGTTTGGTATAGTATGGTGTGTATGGTGGGGCAACCCCTCCTACCTTTAAAGATTTAAAAGAAAAAAATAGTTTAATCGGATCATTTTTCAAATTACTCGATAGTTAAGTAGATGGATTGATTTGAATTTAAAAAGTTTTCAACAAAGTATCTAAATTAGAAGTAAAAATATAGGTTCGTAACTCATGGTCACAAAACGGTTGGGTTCAGCTCATGTGACATATAGTGGCACTACAACAAAATAAAGATGATGTAACTTTTGTAATATGTTATATTAGATCTTGAAAAAATTACATTAGCCTTGATGCATTAGTTTAAAGCATTTTTTAATCAAAAGTTGCATTACATGAAGTTGAATTAAATTAAAAAAAACATTTTGTTAGTAATACTACCTTATTATTTACAAATACAATTTTATTATCAAATACAATTTTTTTAAAAAGTTTTTTCAATAAAGTTACATTAGGTTCATTTTTCTAGTATTGTGGAATATCTATCTCTCATATGTCACGTGATGCAGAAGCGAAAAGATAAACTAGAGAAAAATACTAAAAGAAAAGAAACAAAACACATACATCCTTATATTATATACTCAAATTGATTATTGCATTAATCTCTTCTAAATGACAAGTCTATACATGACAACCAACAATAAAACACTTAAAAGTACTAACCTATAACATAAAGATCACTTACTAAATAGATACCTGAATTACTCAAAATCAATTATTCACATGATATTACATCCAGAAGAAAATAAATAAAACAAATCTTTGACGTACTTCGAACATCATTTGAAGGTACCTTCGAGGGATGAAGCTTACCGGTACGTACCTTACGAGTTTAGTCATTCGGGTAATCAATCCCTTATCAATATGCAATTTTGTTTAATATATTTTTAAAACTTTATAAAAATACTACTCATACCAGTTGTATATATAAAAACAACTTAAATCAACTCACCTGAAATTTGAGTTAATTTTGTATTGTTAAGTAGATGGGATGCCATTCAAATAAAAGTTGCTTTGTTTATTATTAAAAGTTTAGGTGCTTTTGAGGTGAAACATTGATGGAAGTATTAAACTCTTGCAATTAATTTGGTCAAGATGATTAGCAATTTGTGTACTAATGTTTTGTGAATGCATTACTAGATTCAGCTATCTGTTAATTGCATAGATTGATGACTCAACTCTTTCATTAATAAGTTGTGAAGTACAATATAAAGCAATGCATTTCCTTTGTTGACATCTTCACCTGCTTTGTCTTACCAAAGTTTGACATGTTGTTTTGGAGAGTCAAATGATACCAAAAGTGCAAACAGAAAATAAAATGTGAACAACTTTAGTTATGTTTACCTTATGCAACGAAAGTTGTACATTAAAGCCATCCCTTCTGTTAGAAAAGGGTCGCGATATTGGCACGGCTCAACCAAATCATTTGGCTGAAATTTCGGCCTTAAACGATCAAGTTGGGGTGAACATGGTCGGTTTGGTTCGGTTTTTAGCTAAATTGAAACCAAAAACCGGTATTTCGGTTTCTAGGTTTTTAAAACCGTTCGGTTTAGGTTTTTTCGGTTTTTGGTTTTCGATTTTCACTTCGGTTTCGGTTTTTTCGGTTTTGTTTTCGGGCTTCAAGTTTTTTTTTTGTTTTTTTATTTAAATTGATTCAGAGTAATAAATTTAAGCTAGAACCTTGAATTTACATTATTTTGTTGATCTTTAAACATAATCTATAGATTCTTATAATTACTTAACATTAAAATTAATTACAATCAATAAAATACAATAACAGAAAGTTCAAAAAAAATAATTTAATCTACCAAAACAAAAAATTTATAAATTATGCTCGAAATCTAAACATCTATCTATTTTAGATAGCATAAATTAAATAAATAATTTATGGGCTAGTCATGTTTATAAATGTACAAATATACTTCTAAATTTACAAATTCGGTTTTATGGTTGCGGTTCGGTTTTTTCGGTTTCTATTACATGCAAAACCAAAACCGAACCGAAAAAACCGGTTTTAAAAAATCATAAAACCAAACCGTCGGTTTCTTATTGGTTTCGGTTTTTTCGGTTCGGTTGTGTCGGTTATTATGATTGCGGTTCGGTTATTTATTTCTTACACACCCCTATGATCAAGTTGAATCGCAGCAATATCTCGATCCTAACACTATAAAAGTCATTTAACTTTTAATTATGTTTGTAATTGATTGTAGTAGGGGGTGTGTCTATATTATATGGGTTTCAATGGCAATTGAGGCCATGAAGGTTTTGAAAACAGGACCGGCCGATCCGACTGGTTGGACCGGGAAACGGACTTCGATCCAGTCCGGTTCGGTGTTTAAAACCGTTTTAGTGTTGAACCAGTGGTCGAACCGGATGAACTGGTCGAACCGGCAGTCGGACTGGGAACCGGACCGGTTGAACCGGTTTTTTATATATATTAATATTTTTGTAATTTTTACATATATTTATAAAAAAATACATATAGTTTTATTCGGTTCTTATACACGGTCCGACTATCGGACCGATAAAACGTCCGTTTCAATATCTGTTCCGGTTTTAACATCAAGTGATTGAAAAACACACCACAATAAAGTTTTCCTGATTGTCCAAGAAACTTTTGATGTTTCCTATAATTTGCCGGCCGAAATAATATTATAGAAAAGTTTATAATATTAAATCAAAATGAAAGGTTAATAAAACGATTTTTTAAATAAAATTGTAAGAGGTTATCAAAAACTACATGAGCAATCATGTAACTTATCATGTTTTATACCATTATATTTAATTTCTTTAGTTAATAAAAGCAAAAAAATATTTACAAAAATACATCTAAATTTAATTTTATTCTATCACACAAACAACTTTAATTTCTATTTTTGTTTTCAAATTTAATGTTTTCATCAAATTTTCAAGATTTTTTAAAAAAAAGTATAAGGCCTCCCTTAAAGTTGTAAACATGGACAAATTTACCCCCAAAGCAATAGTAAACATCATAATTGTGTCCGAATTTGTTTTATGCTGTTTGTTTGCATATAAACTCTCACGCCAAAATTAAACAGCAACTGTGTAAAAGCACTTGTATCATAACTGTAAATTCTATTTGATATGTTTTAAAAAATAATCCTAGATTTTTAATGCTGTATAATTAACAAAATAAATATTACTTGTACGTGAGACCTTGTTTAAATCTTTAAGGTTTTTATATAACAACACACGAGTTTAAAAAAATTCTTTACATCACCTCTTCATTTTGTATCTTAGACATGCAAGTTAACATGTTCAAAATAATATTATTTCAACGTATGTTTAACTACATTTCATAATGTTATAATCTTAACTACAGCCTTTTGTTTTATATAATTTTAACTGTTAAGAAATGAGTAGTATATTGTTAGTGTTATTATTAATAATAAAAAATGGCATCTCAATTAAAAGTGACCATTCAATCATAATACAAAAAATCGAGGTACTAAAACACTTTCAAAAGAATAAAGAAACATTTCACAAAAAATGTCAAGAATTTAACTTTCAAATTATTTCAAGTTTCGGAAATTAATAATTAATAAGTCGATCTATCCAAATCCTTTTTTTATTATTATTTATTTGTTATGTAATTTGACTAAAATATTCTTAATGGCATTTTATTTGACCAAAATATATTACCATTTTCATTGGTGAAGACTGCTGCTGCTTGCAAGTGACAGTACACTGGTTGTTCTTCATTGTTTTAACTCATATTGTCAGCGATCGTATAGAAAAGTAAATTAACCACTTTTTAGATAAAAAAGAAGGAGCAAATTATAAACTAGATGTGAATAAAGAATGTTCATTTGAGATAATGTTTAGCAACTTTTGAATGATTAAGTGCTAAACTAATAAGAGGTCTGAACCATTAAGTTTTGAACCATTAAGTTCTGAATCATTAAGAGGTCTGAACTATTAAGAGCTAGTATATCATTTAACTATTCAAAGACAAATGTCTGACCAATTCAGATATTATGTCTTAACCATTCAGAATTGAATCTCTTAACCATTCAGAATTGAATCTCTTAACCATTCAGCATCAGTATAATGCTTAACCATTCAGAGGTGAATGTCTTAACTATTCAGACATGTGGTTACAAAACAAACAGTTTGAACTATTAAGTAGTGAATCATTCAGACATCTGAACCATTAAAAGGCTGATTAAAAGACTGTCAAACAACCTCTAAATTACTTGAATCTTTCATATTACCCAGATCTTTTGCTTTTAGTTTCTAAACAAATTTTTACATGCATACTCGGCTAGTTATTTAAAATATGATATTTTTTGTGGGAGGTATGTGAAGTCACCAATAGACGTCACATGTATCAAGGAGAGGTAAATACGTTCACTAGAGAGATTTATTTCACGTTCTCACAGATTGTCCACCATAGCTCTAAAACCTTCAATTGATTTCTTAAAATTTTTATTCAATAACAAATTTAACACGGAATTTATGTTTTTATTAGCTTATAATATTTAACTTGTTAAAAAAATCCTAAATACATCGTTTTTAGTAGCAATTGTTTTGTCCACATTTCGATATCTTTATTCAATAACTAATTTAACACGAAATAACGTACCTTTTTATATTTACCAATCGTTTTTACGTTTTGTTGGTCACCCTACACCATGTGTGGTTGATGAAGTATGTTTTGGTCTCTTATATATTAATGGATAATTTATTTTCTAAAACGACTTGATTTTCAATAAATTTTATATTTAAAAAAAAGTTGAACTAGATGGTGTATTAATTTAGTATTGTATTTCCTTAATTAATGAAATGTTTTTATATAGTGAAGAGTTAAGTGTGTATAATCACCTTAAACATGTTAAAGAATGAATAAACAACTTTGATGTAACATTAATACAATGAAGAGGGAGTTGCATGACAAGATGGATGCAAAATATGAGTGTCCTCCGTCCTAAATAACTCTCATTTGCTTCTTGGTTGATGGTCAAATGACAGAAACTTTACCTCAAAATGAATTATTTATAAGGAGGATCTAAGTTTTATTCTGAACAATTATAATACATATAAGATATAACATAAGAGTAGTATTTAAATAGAATTAATGTTCATTCAACTTCCTTTATTAACGTTACATAACGAGTCGGATTCAAACTTATATAAATTACACCACTGGCGAAGCTTATTCGGGGCCAAGGGGCCCCCGCCGCCCCTCTTTTTTCATCAGCAGTGTTAATTTTTAGTTTAGTAGTGTAAATTTTCAGTTCCGTAGTAGAAATTCTTTAATAAAAATAGAGTCTGCCCCCTGTAAAATATTTCACTTTCGCCCCCGCCCCATTTAAGGTTTGGTTCAAGCTCCGCCACTGAATTACACTCTCCGTACGCATAGAAGACATGCATGTATCTTTTAAGCATTTAGCGGGGACCGTAAGTTGTGTTAGTTTAAAGAGTACTCATTGCATGTTACCAAACCACGTCTACTAAATTCCTATCCGTTTCTATAGACCCTACACAAACATAGGTTCATGAGTGTGTACAAAACATAAATAAGATAGAATTACAAAAAGTGTATAAATACTTATACATGTGTTACATTAATTACGATACATGAGACAATTATACGTTCAAATTATACATGTGTTACATTATAACTTTACAACTACATCGATCTCTTTCAATGTGTCACTATACATTCAAATTAAACACAATCTATAAATGTCTACATGAGACGATTAATATTCTACATAAAATACATCATGTAATAAACGCGCTGATATCTGTATATTTAAATTGAAGGAAAACAGATTTTGACTCGACTGATTTAAATTCAGAACCAAATACATTACCTAACATTTTAAACCAATTTTAGAGAGATAGATATGATACATAGATGCAGTGAGTCAGAAGAGGCATGAAAAATTTAAAGCATACTGTCAGTTTGTGTTTGTGTATGATCTAACCAAACCTTTTCTTCTCTCTAGGACCAACCTTTTAACATATTCTCTTAACATCAGTACCATTGTTTATTTGTCCCACCCTTCATCAACTCAAACATACCTTTCCTTCATATAAATATCACACCTTTCTTGCACCAAAAAGCACCACCAAAAATACACACATTTATACACTATTACACCTTACTTGTTAGGTTCATCTTTAAGGGGATAATTGGTGATCAACAACATCATATCAAAAGAAGGTGATAGCATGGATTGGAATGATCATGTGAATCATAGGCCTTTATTCCTCGACCTGCTACACAGAGTTCGTTGCCTTTCTTTACAACTATAACGATGATCACTACGTATACCCACCTGGTAATTTAATCATCATTCCCTTTTATGAATCTGTGTTTAGATGGAATATCGTGTTTATTAATATTGTATATTTGTATGTATTTTGGTGTTAAGCTGAGTAATTAAGCTCATTAGAGTTTGGAAATGATGTCTGAGTATATATATATAGATAATGTCTCCAAACTCTAATACTAAGTCCTAAATTAAATACAATATTTATTATCTGGCCATAATAATCCCATAACTAAATTCTTTTATGGAAAATTCGATTTTAAAAATCAAATTAATACTCATTGGCTGATAATAATCCATACTAATAGCTTGACCAATAATAATTATAATAACCATTTTTGTTGCCAAGGGCAATTCTTTTGGCATATTCATCATAAATTTACACTTGATTATCTCTTTATTTCGTTGTGTTTCCTATTTTTTAATAATCATCATTGTGAGCAAAATCGAGTAGAGATTAAGTGTAATTAATGAATGATTATGCTACTAGAATTGTTGTTGACAACAAATATGAAAATTAGGATTATCATTGGCCAAACTATTAGCGTTGATTATTATATTGGTGAATAAATCAGAGTTTGAATTATTAATATTCAATTTGTTTTTTTTTTGTTAGAGCATTAATATGTATGCCAAAAAAAATACTCTTATATAAATAGAATCTCTTATTATTAGCATACAGGAACCTTATTAGGGTTCCATCACCTGTTATTATATTCAAGGGTTGCATTTTAATGGAAAACTCAAGATCTTCAAAGTTTGTTTCAAAGCTTGAAGCATATATGCAAGTTATAAATTTATAACATACATATGTATAATTTCAAATTAACTTCTTGAAGGCACTCGACTCTATGTGAATCGAGAGCTTGTTCGACACAATGATACACATATATACGAATAGACATAACAATACCGAATCTATATAAGGTGTCACACGTAATTATCTCTATGAAGTACATAGTATTGTACATGTGAGCTATAGTTTTTGGTATGTTTAAACACTGATTACATTATATATAAAAAGATTTTTCAAATGTAAACAGGAATAGGGGAGATGAAGCATCAAATGATGCACCATCCACTCGCAATGATCGAAACAAACCAAAATGAGTACGAAAATTACAACATTAATCAAGACAAGAAGAAAAGGTTAACAAGTGAACAGATAGAAGCACTTGAGAATACTTTTCAAGAGGAGAAGAAACTTGACCCCGATACGAAGATGAAGCTAGCCCATGACCTCGGTTTGCAGCCCAGACAAATCGCGGTGTGGTTCCAGAACCGACGCGCTCGATGGAAGACTAAGCAACTTGAGTGCTTGTATGATTCCCTTAAACAAGAGTTTGATGCTGTATGTATGGAGAAACAAAAGCTTCAAGAAGAGGTATGATTATGTATCATATTAACCTTATTTGCAAATGTTAGTTTTTTTATTATATTTACATGATATTTTTTATCCTTAAAGGTGTTAGCATTGAGAAGCATACTCGAAGAACGAGTTCGCAAGAGACAAGGGGCGGGCTCTAGCACGGGGTACGCTTACATGTCCAGTGAAGAGACTGTTGAGAACGCATCGACAACCACCATTCCAACCACCAACCAACCTCATCAGGAGACACTCGGTCAACATCATGTCGTTGCTCCCACGACAACTGCCATGGTCCCCATTGACGACGACTATATGATAAACTATGATCAGACCTCTAGAGCGCCTACTTCGTACTCGAAATGGGCAGTTCTTCCATGAATCATAGATCTAGTAGCTAGCTAATATTGCTTACTTGACTCGGAGACCATTCAAATAATATTTTTTCAAATTTGTTGTAACGAGTACAATTTAGGAAAACATGATTTAGATCAGTGTGATTCTCGCTAGATATCTTCAAAAATTACGCAAATCAACCCCATTCTTACAGATGGATCGTGATTCCACGCTTACTGTGTATGTATACATCAAGCCCAGAATGACCAGACACCCCTGGACCTTGCGTCTGCGTAAGCCTCGTGCACTAGGTCTACCCTACAAAAAATTCAAAGTTATCAAGACGTCTACATATAATAATAACCTTAGCTAAAAAGCAAAAACATAACTACTTTTGCCTAACCATGGTAGAAACATGCATTCTCTCATTTTCGACGTGTTTTCTAAGACGGTTGACTGCTACAAAACTCAAGAAATCCCATGAACTCATGGTTATGGATCATCCTGATGCTTCTGTCCACACCAATGACCCCTGCATATTGATCCAAGGTCACCAATGTACATCTTTTCAAGCACAAAGTACAAGAAAAATGGATTTAGAAAGTTACCCATTGTGAGAGCACTGGCAAAGATGACTGCAGAAAGAATGAATACTATAAGTGAAGCTCTCTGTAGAAATGCAACGAGTTTTCTTATGACGAATTGGCCCCAGAAGCCAGCCATAATAGATACCGCCATCAAGTATAAAGCTAAAGGTGAAAGAGATTCGTAATGTAAGCCGGCCGTTTTGACCAATTTACTCATGAGTGGGTCAATTTCGGTCGTGTTATTATCTCAAACAGGGCAAATGAAAAATAGCTAAAAGGGAATGGGTCCAAGGGGTCAAACATGTTAAAAGTTGACCGCATTAGATGTTTTAATGCATACACCCTCTAATCTTTTATTAAAATTTAGACTATTATTGTACATTATATGTTCTTGTAATCAAAATTGAAGCATTATTTTATATAAAAAAAAATTGAAAATGTGCAAACTAACCTGACTCGGCCCATTTCAGACCATACAAAAATGTGAACTATTTTAACATATTACCCGAATACTCTACCCACCCATAAATTCCACCTCAATGTTGATGAGTATTCGGTCAAGTTTTCATTAACAATATGGACTATGGACTGAAATCAAATTGAGATGAAGATTATACCATGAGGAATTGGGAATCGCTTTAGAAGGTAAAACTCGACCACTGATAACGATGATGAAAACATCATCACAAACGTCGCTGTTGCACTTGCAACCTATACGCACGAATAGCAGGCCTTTTAACATAAATTCTCGCATAGTATACTTTATGTTGAGACTGCTAATGGTTCACCACATGCTTCTTGTTAACAAAATTTACTCCCAAAAAATTTAACACCACTTTGTCATTTGGTATAGTTTTATCATAAGATTGATTTTTGGCGATGATATTATTTAAAATTGTATAAAAGTTGTGTACCTGGGGCATGACACCAATCTCAAGTAAGAGCGGTCCAAGAATGAACCCGCCACCAGACCCCAACAGGCCACCAACAGTCCCACCCAAAATCCCACAAAATGCACAGAACATAAGGTGGGGTGCGGTCCAGTCGATTGCAGCCTCACAAACCGATTCAGGGTTCCCTGTGTTTTTTCTTTTCTTACTTTCTTTGTACAACTTAATACATTCATACCCGAATACAGATAGTGCCACTGGGAACTGCAAGAAACATAGATAAGGCTTAATACGAATGTACAACCGAGAGTTATATATTTAGATAACATCATTTAACTTCAAATTACCTGTATTATGGTGACTACCCAATATGATTTGCTACATACTACCAAGTCATTCTGCAGGAAAGCATGATTTTTTAAAAGTCAAATGTTTTACTTCTTAAATTCCAATTTCCCATGAGCAACCGCAATATTTAAGCTTGAAATGCTTCCTGATGTGATATTCTTTCCATAGATTTAGTGTAGTTATTGAGTTTTTCCTCTAAAAACGTTTTCACGAAGATGATTTTGAAAAAAAGAACGAATATGTTTGACTTTTATAAGTCAAAACTATGCTTAAATTTCGGATGGAGATGAAAAAGAACGTGAAAACTGCGAACCTTAATGATCTGAAGAGCTAGAAAGCCGGCCCATACAACTATTAGGGCCGTAAGCATCTTCCAACGTAAATTGAACCGAAAAATTTGCTGCAGATATTAATTAAAAAAAATAGACAATTTAATAGGATGATAGAAAATGTGAAAATCATAAGTTTGAAGTTAACACTGATCACCATTGGCGTTTTCTCTTCTTTAGAAATCAGTGGCTCATACGTGTCTATCAGCACTATATACAAAAGAACATAAAGTCAAAGAATGATAGGACAATCTTATTAAAAACAATATTGAAAAGTTGCATTTTATCACTACAAAGATTCATGGGATATTCGTGGGACATACATTCCCCACGAGAATTAACGTATGCTCGTGGCCTTTCCAGTTCTTTCTGTCATAATATCAAGTAAAAGGGTAATCATAAGATCATACAAATTTTTGCCTTTTATTTGTCACTGGATGCTATAATCTAAATTCAATTATAGTCGTTTTCACCTTCATTGCTGTCTCTTCCTTCCACATATCAATAGCCTTGAAGAAAGACCTTAAAGATGTCCCTATCAACAATATCATTCAACAAAAGTGAGATAATGTTTGCCTAACGAACATTTAAGACTCATTTGGATGCAAAAGCAAACAACTAAATGATTAAAGCAATCAATGATCATTTTTTCTTTTGTTGATTTTGAGAACCCGTAGCCGTTAACAGAATCAGAAAAATCTTCGCTTGTACTCGGAATGTGGCTATCATGACAAGAAACCAGTGGAAGCAAGATTTTAACATGACACCTCTTTTAAAAGGAATCAAGTGCTTAGCTATCAGTGGTCATTACGAGGTCTACAAACAGAATTATGTTTAAACAAGTCAAACAACAATGACTTCTCTATGATCCTTAGAAAATTCATATAGAATTGTAAAGATTTAGGTTCATTATGATCAATAAAACAAAACATTTAACTGTTTTAATAAACTCAAAAAACAAAAACTGAATCTCTAATGATATAACCAATGAGAAACTTCACCTGAGAACAGAAGGATGATGAGAACAGTGATGAGCCAGTAGGGGAAAACAACACTAAGAGCCACACCAAGAGTGATTCCAAGCATCAACATAGGCTGAAACAGTAGTGCTAAATCATAATCAAGAATTGGTACTTCTCTGCATGGATGTGGTATCCTCAAATTATACCAAACTGATGATGCTGATGCCCCATTATCATACCTTCAACACAACCCACATCAAATTTCAATCACAACTCAAATCGAACTCACCATTTCACCCCCAAAACACCCAAATCAGAAACTGTAAGAAATTATGAATCAATCAAGAAACAGAGGAACAAATTCCCAATTCAGTTTTTCATCAATTCGATCAAAAACTGAAATTGAGAGAGTGAAAACCTACACTTAGAAAGAGCAGCAGCAGATTTAGTATCAAACCCCACAATCAAAGTAAGCATAGGAACAAATATACCACCACCACCAACACCCCCAACTGTCCCAAATGCAGAACCCATGAACCCTATCACCGTCGCTAACACAATTCTCCAATTGAACTCCAATTCCTAAATCAAAACAACAAAGATTAAAAAATACAATAAAACATTAATCAATTAAACATGGGTATGTGATAAAGATTGCAATGGTGGAACTTACAGGCCATATTTTATCTTTGGTTTCAAGAATGAGGGGATTTTGGGGAGAACGGAGAAAGGGTTGGTGGATTTTGTGATTGTAAATGTGAGTGGTGATGATGTAGACGGTGAGGATGACGATGGAGAAGGCGATTGAAAGAAAGAAAGCGAACCCTCGTGTCGCCATTGATGCTCTGTGTGTTTGTGTTTTGGATTGATTGTTGTTGGTGACGATGATTTAGGTGAGTGTGGTGACATGCAAGCTTTCCGCTTGCGCTTTAATGGCGTCAATTTTTCTGGAGGTGGTGGTGCAGTGCCTCACGTGTGTTTCAAAATCTAGCAAAATTATAAATAAATAAGAATGTTAAAATCTTGATTATAGATACTCAAAACTTAGAGATAAAAATAAGTGTTTCATAAGGGGAAGCTGAACGTTTAGAAACACATAATAATCTAATAAATGAAAGTAAGCATGTCTGAAGATCGGAATAAGTGGCGGAGTTTAAATAATTTTGTAAACGGGGCGGGGGCGAATTATTTTATTTTTACGGATGGCGAACTCGATATTTATATAAAAATTATACTACCGGTCCAAAAATTTACACTACCGGGTCAAAATTTTACACTATCGAACTAAAATCTAACACTACAGACAAAAAAAATAGGAGGGACGACAGCCCCCACCCAATCCCTATTAAGCTTCGCCACTGCTCGGAATAAATGTATAGCATGATTGTAATCAAATGGAAAAGATTTTAGATTAGAAAGAAAAATTAAAAATTTAACAAACATAAAAACTAAATAGACTAAAGAACAAACTGGCATTATTAAGAGTACACAGTTTTTAATATAGTATATAATATATATTAATGTTACCACGTAATAACATTGTTTGATGCTTTTTAGTACCACAACGCGGTGTTTGTTGAAATGAATGAAATGAAATAAAATTAAAAAACTAGTATAATTTTCAAATAAAATTATGTTTAAATGTTTAATGAAATGTAAAACTTAAGGGAATATTTCACCTCAAATTCTTTGGTTGTGTGATTTCAAAATTCTTCCATCTAAAAAGAGAATTTGAAATTTCACAACCAAATGAATTTGAGGTGAAATATTACTTTGAGTTTTATATTTCATTACTCATTCAAACATAATTTTACTTGAAAATTATACTAGTTTCTTAATTTTATTTCACTCCATTTCATTCATTCCAATCAAACGGCTCCTAAAATCTACTTTCAAACACAAGTGCATCTCCATTTGAAGAATAGTTTGTGAAAAGTGGGAGTGATACAAGAGCTTAAGAGTGCGGAAGCTCTACCCTTTATAGTTTTTACTTGAGTTTTTCTTAATCTTGTTTTTTGTATATTAATGAATTGATTTTTACTTGTCATGTGTCATGTTGTTGAAACAATCACAAGCGATGGTGGCATCGAAGTAGGAAACGCAAGAATGTTAAAATGGATTTTTGGGGTAGCTGGACAAAGAAGGGTGATGAGCAATACATGACCATAAAGATAGTGGTTGGAGCGAACCTAAGTAGATAGTACCGCTTGATATATTTATTAAAATATTTTTATATATTTTAATTATCAATCTGGTCGCGTATCATAGTTGTATCTTATTCTTTGTAAGTTGTATATTACTTTAAGTTTTTTTTACTTTTAACCCTAATAATTTTCATCTTTTACATTTAAACCTAATACATTTTTCATTTTTAAATTTAATCTTATACACTTTTCATAATTTTATAAAATTTCTGTTTTACATTCCGGTCTAAAACTTTCGAGTTAACATACCGCAACGTGCGCATTGTGTTTTACGTTTCATTAACACGCAACAACGGGGCGTATATGCTTCAACGTTGAACTTCTATTTTTTATTTGATTTCTTATTTTCATTTTATCTTTTTTGTTTTACAAGTTTTTCTAGTGTTAGTGGTTGTTAGTAACAGTGTGACGTTAATATTACTTAACACGGTCTTATGCTCCTGCGGCCCCGCCACAACACGTGAGGTTAATATTAGTTTGTATTTATTTTTCTTTATGAATGTCGAGTGGCGTTGTAACCTACAAGAAAAGAATGCTATCATAGCTCAACACAAATCGTATTATTATACAAGTGGTTACTCATGTCTATTGCTGTCACACCCCAACCCTGACGGCGGAAACATCGAGATGTGAGGGTTACGATTGTTCATAGCCACATAACGCTATTTATTAATTCCAAATATATTATTCATAAGTTTCATTAGTAACATTACAATCAAAAGTTTCAACAAATAATACATCATGTAAAAATGCTACAAATAACATGATCATCCATTTTATCTTTAGGTCCAATCCTAGATGTAATAAGCTTCAAAGAGTAGAACACAAACTTGAGGTATACCTGAAACATGTTAAAAATAAAAGGTCAACATAAAAATGTTGGTGAGCATTCCACAGTTTTCAATACATAAGTATATAAAAGATGACAATTCAAGTCGTAAGTTAGAGAATAAAGTGATTAGGGATGTTATGAACAATGCAACAATCAAACCTCGACAAAGTTTTACAAGTCTCAAACGTTTACAAGATTATACGATCAGCTAAGTGTACTTGGATCAACCAAAGCAGGCTTGTCTGGCCCATAGATTTATGACTTCGCTGGGCTAGCAATAGTTAATGATTGTACATATAACGCCATAACATGGTAACCACGAAAGTTAAACTAACCACAACTTACAAGATGAATTGCCATAGGTTTACAAGTCTCAAATAAGTTTACAAGTGCAATAGTATAAGTTAACATGTTTCACCCCAAAGTGTGAAAATGAGAAAAAGGGGTATGGAAATACTCACATTGATATAAGCATTACAAGATGATAAATAAATATTAAAGGATGATTCAAAGTAATCCCAAGTATTCATTACAAGACACCTAAATATGTATTACAAGATGAAGATTAATAATATGATTAAAGTTCAAATAATGATTAGGGTTTCAATACTTTTAAGGATTTTTGATAAGTAACAATTTACAAAGTAATTATTTACATTTTTAATTCATTAGAAGAATTATATATGTAAATATTTTAGAAATGAATTTAGATATAACAAAGTTGGAGTTCAATATGTAATTAATTCTTTATAGTTTTCTAAGAATAATATATTATTATCATAATTATAAAAGTAAACCTTTAAAGAATAAAAATACTATTGTGCCCATTAGTATTTTAAATGATTTTTAAATTATTGTATCAAGTCCATATTCATGTAAATAATTATTCAATTATTTTAAAAGAAACCATTTAAATATATAAAAGTTCAATGATCATAGAAAAATAATTAAGCTTTTTTAAGAAAAAAATTTGGATTAATGTTTTATTATTTATTAAAATAAACTAAAACCAAAAAAGAATCAATTGTATGTTTGAACATGTAATGTTTTTATAAGATAAACAATATTTAAATTCTATTTAACAAGATATTTAACTAATTATATTCTTTGTTTTAACAAAATAAAATAACATGTTAGGTTATTATAAAAAATAAATTTTCAGAAAATAATTGGTTAGCCTTTAAAATAACTAGAATTTATAAGATAGATTTTTAGAATTTTTAGAAAATTTATATAATTTTGTATAGGCTGAAAAAGCACCTAAAAAAATAATGAGGATACCCGGGTTCGAACCCGGGACCTCAAAGTTGGGAGATGGACATGGAACCGGTGAACAAAGGCATACAGCCGCGGTTATCATCGGTTTGTATTGAATTTAAACAAAATCCCAGGGATTTCCACCCAATCAAGAACCCTAGATCGGTATAAACCAAAATTGAACATCAGATTGATGTTGTTAATCAAATTAATGTTAGGGCTTTTGATTAGCGAATGAAATCGACTAAGAAGATGTGTTTAATTTACCCGGATGATGTTAGAACTCGAGAATACAAAATGAAAAAGTAGTCGCGACTGTAGAGAATTGATTCCATGCGATTTGGTTGATGATAAGCCAGTTGTTTGCAGGTTTAGCTTCAACAAAGGATGAGAAACGAAAGCCCTCTGTCAAATTGTGATGATGGCGTACTTAAGTTGGGGTTTGATCAAGTTGCAGGTTGCGACGCAAAGTGATGAGAGAACCCGATGATTACGTTTGTTTCAGATGGAATTGAGGGTGGTATTCGTTTAGAGGTTTCTAAATGGTTGTTTATGTGGACTTAATTAGATTAGTAATGAGAATTAATGTTCGAATGGTTATGATGATTACAGTTGCGGTTATGCTCTCGGTTGAGCTTACTAACCGATGTTTTAATTCGATTTCAAGCTACATTCAAGTTCGAGGTTGGTTCCAGAAGGTCTTGGAGCGGTTTTTGGAACTAAATCGTTGCATTTTGATGGTTTAAAGGTTGGCTGGAGCTGGCCGGAGTTTGGCCGGAAATGGTGGCCGGATTTGCGGGGTTTAAGAGAAGAAATGGTTTGGTTTTTAAAGACTTTACACAAATGGTCCCTGTGTTTTCAACAATTAACAACAAGAACTTAAAGCTTTGTTTCTAGTTTTAGCTAATTTACACTTTAGACCCTGAAGTTTTAAAATGTTATTATTTTATGCTAAAGCTAGTTAAATACAAGTTTTAAAATAATAACACTTATATTGTTTCTATTTTTTTACAAGATTTATTTTAATATGATTATTATTATTAATCTTATTATTATGATTATTATTGTTATTAATATTATTATCATTAATATTATTATTATTAGTGTTATTATTATAATAATAATAATAGTTATTATTTCATTTAAGATTATTAACACCTTAAATTTTATAATAATAAACAAACATCATAACACTTATAATGTTATTATTATTATATTAATTTGTTAATCACCAAATTAATTATCAAGTATAACAAACCCTAAAGTTTCAAAATGGCATAAAAAACCATTTTAAGATGTAACAAAGTTAACTTCTAAGTTAACAAAATTATGAGATGTCACAATTGCCATTCTTTATTTGAATTGACTAACACAACAATTAAGTTATGTTAAAGCATTCACGGTAAGTTTCTTATTTTATTCATATAATTATACTAAAAAACACTACATTTTCTTTTTTCTTTTCAATTACATAATAATTTTTATACCTTTATCATTACATTTTTCTCTCTTCTCTACTTACAACCATTTTAAAAATATTAATAAATTTATAAGGATTGAACAGTAATTATTCAAATATACAAAGATTCACAATAACATTTTCTTTCTCATTTACTCACAACTACTCAAAACCATTCTATATAATATACCAAACATACATACACATATTTTTAAAGACTCCACCGTAAATACTTTTATAAATGTATTTTTTATCATAAAACTATATTGATTAAGGAATATTATGTAGGTGTCTTCAAATTTATGGTATGTAATATAATAAGAGATTCTTATCATATATAAGAGATAGAGAAAAAAGAATCTTTGAGATTTAGCGTAGGTTACATAACATATCTCTGCACATATATACTACTAAAGGTAATTATTTCTTAACCCGAAGGTGAAGGTTCAAAATCAACATACAAACATACATAAGATTTGTGAATAACCCATGTGTTTATTATACTAAAAAAATAACTCAAAAACAGTCAATAAATACATTAACCATAACTCAGTATATATCCTCATGGCCTCATAGATACAGACTAAGCCTGACTTCATGACTTGAGATTACCGTACAAGAAAGCTAAACTCAAAAATTTAATATACAAAACACATACTAGACGTAATTATTTCTTAACCGAAAGGTTAAAGTCCAAAATCAATATACAAAACACATACAAGATTTATGAATAACCCTTCTACCAAAAAAATAACTCAAAAACCGTCAATGAACGCATTAATCATATCAGAACTGTTGGGCAACTTACCAACCTAGGTCTAGGTCCTTCAACTTTAACGACCTATGAGTTAAGAGATCAATGCCAATAGGAAGAACATGTCACTATGTTCTTTATTCATCCGGCTAGAATCAAACACCTCAAAGTGGATTGTAGTTGTTCATTTAGTTGATATATTCAAACTCCAAAACATGTTTTTTTAATGATTTAGTGCTGTCAACACATTCTTAAATATTCTTATAGAACATTTAAACCTATTTAGTCGTCAATCTTCTGTATAACCGTTAACCATCACCAAACTATCACTTCCCTCCTAAATAATTAATTTCATCATATCATTACTGGTAAATAATCCGACTTCTAACACCACATTGTTTATGAACGTTATTACGGGGTCTAGAAACCTTCATATATAAGACGAACAACCCAAAATGCACCATACGAAAAACACAACAAAATACAACAAACTAACCAACACCAAATCCACAAACCTAACATTCATAACACCCCCATTTCACCCTCTACCGCCTACGTGCTTCATCTCCTTCCATCTGCCTCACTTGGGCTTGCCGGAGCACGTCCCCGGTGACGCCCAACGGTGTGTCGTCCACATCCACCGCCATGAGCATGCCCGGTGATCGCTCCTCAACCTCCACAGTCGTCACCGTTGCCGCGGAATCGCGACCCCGCTCCTGATCTTTCAAATTCATCGCCTCCATTCGCTTCCTTGCATCCTCTCGCGTTTTTTCATCAAACATTGCCTATATATTATAGGAACCCTTGTCATTATTATTCCTCACAAATTCATTTATCACACGTTACATATGTTGGTACTTATTATGATACATTATTATTATTATTATTATACCTTCGCTAACATAACGAAAAAGAAAAATGATATTGATCACATTCTACTAACCTTTGTGGAGTCACTAGTTTCCGACATCTTCTCCTTAGCTTCTTCTTTCTTCCCCGTTAGCAAATCCATAGCTTTTCTAGCGGCTCCGGCCGCCGCATCCTTCAACTCCGTCATCTTGCCCACCGTAACATCCTTCCCCTCCTTCGCCTTCTCCCCGTGTAGTCTCTCGTCGCCGCCGCCTTCTCCGCCGTGTAGTCTCTCGTCGCCGCCGCCTTCTCCGCCGTGTAGTCTCTCGTCGCCGCCGCCTTCTCCGCCGTGTAGTCTCTCGTCGCCGCCGCCTTCTCCGCCGTGTAGTCCTTGGTGGCGGCCGCCGTGTCGACGGTGGCATCCTTAGCCTGTTTAGCCTTCTCCGCCGTGTAATCTCTGGTGGCGGCCGCCGTGTCGGCGGTGGCGTCCTTTGCCTGTTTAGCCTTCTCCGCCGTGTAATCTCTGGTGGCGGCCGCCGTGTCGGCGGTGGCGTCCTTTGCCTGTTTAGCCTTCTCCGCCGTGTAGTCCCTGGCGGCTGCTGCCGTGTTGACGGTGGCATCCTTAGCCTGTTTAGCCTTCTCCGCCGTGTAGTCTCTGGTGGCGGCCGCCGTGTCGACGGTGGCATCTTTAGCTTGTTTAGCCTTCTCAGCGGCGTAGTCCTTGGCGGCTACAGCCTTATCAACGGTGTAGTCCTTGGCTGCAGCGGCCGTGTCGACTGCATAGTCCTTGGCGGCTTTAGCTTTATCCGCCGTAAAGCCCGCGGCTTCTTTTGTTTTCTGGGCTGTATAGTCCTTATATTCGCCCATTTTCCCCGTAGTTGTATCTTTAGCCTCTTTCGCTTTCTCTGATGTCACATCAATAGTCTCTCTTGTTTTCTGAGCGGCGTAATCTTTATACTCTCCGCCTTTATCCGCCGCCTGCCGCCCTTTCTCCGCCGCGTAATCTTTATATTCTCCCGCCTTCTCCGCCGTCACATCCGCTGCTTGCCGCCCTTTCTCCGCCGCGTAGTCCGCCGCCTGCCGCCCTTTCTCCGCCGTGTAATCTTTATACTCCGCCGCCTTACCGCCGGCCTGCCGCCCCTTCTCCGCCGTGTAATCCTTATACTGCCCCGCCTTCGCCATTGTAGTGTCTTTAGCTTCCCGCGCTTTCTCGGCGGCGTTATCTTTATACTCCGCCGCCTTACCACCGGCCTGCCGCCCTTTCTCCGCCGCGTAATCTTTATACTCTCCCGCCTTCTCCGCCGTTACATCCGCCGTCTGCCGCCCTTTCTCCGCCGCTTCTCCGCCAACCTCCGACGTCTTCTCCGCCGCGTCATGGGCTTTTCCGGTGACGGCGTCTTTCGCTTGGCCTAACGTGCCCGTAACCGTATGAAAAATACTACTAATAATCCCAGGACGACCTTCATCTGTTGTCACCTTTTCATGACGTTCCACCACCACTTCACCGCCGGAGCCAGCGCCGGCGCCACCATGTCCCCGCCGGACGTCCCTGAGCTCGTCGGCAGCAGCCCTTGCGGCCTTCTCTGCAATTTCTTCTTTCCTTTTGATGTCTTGATTTGAAGCCATTGATATTGTTACTGAAAGCTGTGAAAATTGAACACCAAATTGATGGAATTTGAGTGAATGATTTGTGAGTTTGTGATTGTTTGTAGGATGATTGAATTGGTGGATGGTGAAATGTACGTGACAATTTATAGAAGGTATTGTTGAGGGATAAAAAATTATAGATTTAATTGAAGGGGTCGGCGCTAAGGAACCGAATTGTGGAGATTGTGTTTCATGGTGATGATGTAAGGTATGGTTGCTTGACACGTAGCGTTGTGTTGGACACGTGGATATCATGCGGAGAGTCGGTGGCAACTATAAAGGATATGTTTCTCGATTCGATAAAATGTGAAGACTTGCTTGAAACAAAAGTTTCTTTTAAGTTTATTGTTAAATATAAGTTTATATTATTTCATATTGTTTGTGGTTAATCGGAGATTTTGAGGGTAAATAGTACTAACACACGCGTGTTGTGACGGAGACGTATAATCATAACAAAGTAGACATCAAAAAGTGAACGGATATAAGTATGTCGACTTCTTGCGTGTTACGATCTGTTTCATGCGTTGCGGTGTAAATATAATTCGGTCCTCCGGCATAGTCATGTAAACATGACTTGGTTTTATGTATAATTCTAGACTAATATAAAAGCAACGTGTAAAATCACATAATTACGTTAATAACATTCAAAACATTGTATAGAAAATAAAAACTATTTAATAAATTAACATTGCAAAATAAAAAATGATTGAAACCATAAAAAAAGAAAAAAAGCAAAACGGACTTTTAACTATGATAAAATTTATATAAAAAATCAAAACTGTGAAAAACCAAATTGAAACGACAAATTTGTTAAATAAATTAGTAGCAAAGAAGAGGAAATAATTTAGAAAAAGATATGAAAAAATATATGCAAAATAATCAAAAAAACAAGAAGAAAAAGATAAGCACCACAAGACTTGAACCCGGGTTGAGTAGTTCAAAATGAAAAGCTCTAACTACCATCTTTGATATAATCTCAAACGTTTGATATATATATCTAAAAACTAAAGTCGTGTGACACAATTTAATTAGCCATCAATCTTTTAAGTTATAGAAGATTTGAGTTGATCATTTAAGGTAAGAGTTGATGGCTATACGAAGAATATTAATTTTAAATTCTAATAAGTGTAATTTACGAGTAAAAGTAAATAAGTGTGTTGTTCGTCATTCTAAAATTAAATTTATATGTTTTTATGGGTGTCGTTAAGACGTTAAATTATTTGATTATATTTTATGTTTACAACAATTATTGTTTAAATTCTTTTGAAAAACAACATCTTTATTTTTCTACAATAAATACATCATAATATTTACTTTAAATACATCATAATATTTACTTTGCATGATTAGAACCACTAGTAGTTGTGAGATGCACAACATAATCATGTAATATCGCCTTGGGAATATTAATAATTTATCTATTAATAACAACTAGTATTAAGGCTCATGTGTTGTAGCAAGGAGCGTAAAACCATGACAAGTAATATTAATAACATAACCGTCAATGACCATAAGGCAAAAACACTGAAAAAATATTACTAAAAAGTAATAAAAAAAACAAAAAATCAAAACTGTACGAAAATTGGACGTAAAAACGTTAAATCACGTAGGCGAAACGTAAAACTTCTAAAATAATAAATCGATATAGGACCAGTGCGCTGCTATGAGGCCATTAAATAGGGGAGAATATGCGTAAAAACGTTGAATCACAAGCGTACGTTGCGGCGTGTTAACTCGTAAAATTTAGACCGTAATTTTAAATGAGAAATTCTACCATATTGAAAGCACAGGGGACCAAAGTTGAACATAATAATATATGAAGGCTAAATTGTAAAATATGTAAAAATATTAGGTAAAATTTTAAATATTAAAAAAACAAAAAAAAACAAAAGGTGTGTATAACCCACTAAACACGTGATACAATCCATAATGTATAATTATGTTGATAACATATATAACTATATTTGTTGGCTCAATAGTATTTCACCTAATCAAGTCCACATAAGTGAAGGTGGCTCCTATTGCGAAGTTATACGTCGATAAGGTTAGTGTGGTGATTCTCCGTTTTATGTTAAGGGTTCGTGCATCACCTGTAAAAGATTAATATAAGTTAGTCATAATATAGTTAAGAGTACGTACTTTAAATAAGTGTGTGAGTTTTTATTAAGAAACGTTGTATCATGTCTTGTAGTATTCATATCAGAGTCCTCATCTTGGGCATTATATTTAGATTATAGGGGAAACATAAAAACAATGTAAATTTACTTTCACGTTAGATTATTTATCGTTATATTCATCCCTGTAATTTTAAGAGAAACTATATTGATCCATCATAGGTGAAGATTACCATTTGTACTATCATATTTGTTTATGAATATTACTTTTGAGTATTTATGAGTAGAATAAAGATAAAACACAAATATTATTAAAAATTAAAATATATAATTTAATAAAAATTTATATCTATATCTATATTTATGTCTATATTACTATATAATACATATTAGAAGGATAAGATGATAATTTCATGCAAAGTGTAACACACATATACGGCATTTTAGACATGAAATACAAGTGTTTTATGTAATAGTTAATTGTTGCCTTCATATATTAACTTCTTCTAATTATTGTAATATTTAATATACATTATTAATACATTATTTAAT
The DNA here is from genome assembly GCA_025506515.1 of Flaveria trinervia. Classification (NCBI taxonomy): domain Eukaryota; kingdom Viridiplantae; phylum Streptophyta; class Magnoliopsida; order Asterales; family Asteraceae; genus Flaveria; species Flaveria trinervia. Next base: position 100,872,557 of record CM046443.1, on the reverse strand, counting down.
AATGTGATATAATAAAATTTACTTCTATAATTTTATTTTATTTATAATAATATAAATTGACATTTAAATCTATAATTACTTATCATATTTTTATAACTAATACTGTATAAAATAATTTTTTATTTAAATATTTACATTTATACTACTATATAATACATTATTTTGAATAAAGATGTAATCTTACCAAACATACATGTTTTGAAGCAATATGTACAAAGGAGTGTAGAGCATTTAAAAGGGATATAGTAGGAAATTGATTCAGATTTTAAGTCAATTTAAGAAAAATATAGTAAATTTATCTATTAAATTTGATATATTTTAGCATTTTTGCCCTTGTATATTTTCTAATTATATTTTATAACTAAATACTATTTAAATTAAATATTATTTTATTGAATATTTAACTATAGAACTTATATATATCTCCATATTTATAATAACTATAATACTAATATTTTAGGGGCATATTGTGAGTTTAATAATTTTAATATTTATCTATATATTTTATAATAAAAGTGAAAGGATGATAGAATGATAATTTTTACATATGGATTAAGACACTCATATAAAAATCATGTTTAAATTAAAAAATTAACCATTTTATTTCATTTATGCCTTACAATAAAGTATAACATGTGATTCTTATTATACAAATAGTAAAGCATATACATGTGGCCAAACAAAACCATCATTTACTTTCAATGAAGTTCATCCATTACGATTGAACATTAATCTCTCTTTCTTTTTCTTGTCGGTTGTTAATAGCTCAATAACAATCAAGATGATAATTTGTGATGATAGTTTCTCCATTAACTTTATCCGTATATGTAATCACCACCAAAAGCTGTCATCGATAATCATAAAACTCTAACTTACATTCATAGATGAGAAACTTCATTTCGTGAAAGAACCAATAGTAATTGTAGACAAAGAAGTAAAAGATTAAGGAAGAATAGAATTCCCACAATAAAAGTTAAGTGGAATGCGAAAAGATGAGCATAATTTACATGGGAAAGAGAAGATGAAATCAAGAGAAAGTATCCCCATTTGTTTGAAATCGGTAATCAGATAAGTTTTCCTCGACTTTAGATATTACTCTCTAATAAATCTCGGGACGAAATTATTTTTACGGGGGGAGAATGTGACAAGCATAAGAATTAAAAGTTTAACAAGTTATATTTTCATATATAATACGTATTGTTTTACTAACCCTTTTATGAGTTAAATGTTTGGGCGACTGGATCGATCATGCGACTAAGCCGTGCGACTAAGCCGTGCGACTGGGTGAGCCGTGTGACTGGGTGAGTCGTGCGACTGTGTGTGTGTGTGCAATTGAGTCATGCGGATGAGTGATGCGTGCGATTGAGTCAATGCGGATGTGTGTATGTGTGCGATTGAGTCATGCGGATGAGTGATGCGTGCGATTGAGTCAATGCGGATGGGTGATGTGTGCGATTGAGTCAATGCGGATGAATGTGTGCGATTGTGCGTGTATCGCACGACTGAATGCCAGTCGCACGAATGGAGGTTCAGTCGTACGAATGAAGGTTGATTCATGCGTATGGAGGTTGAGTCATGCGATTGGGTGTTGTGTGGTACGACTGAATGCCAGTTGTGCGAATGAAGGTTCAATCGTACGAATGAAGCTGATTTGTACGAATGAGGGTTGATTCGTGCGAATGGAGTGTTGAGTTGAGCGGCTGGTCCTGTCGTGTGATTGGAGATGTTGTGTGTGTGAATTTCCTTCTTGAATGTCATGTGATGATAAGGTAACATCAACACAGTTGTCATTGCTTGACCACAAAGATTAAAGTCAACGCTATCAATATGCAAATACTATTCCAAATCAAATCAACCTAACATTTTACAATTATCAACAACCCATGTATGACTACTAATATTAACAAATACTTCTCTTATAACAATGAATCTTTTACACAAATATCATCGGCAATGGCGACTACTTCTAGTACTTGGATCTACGTAAGATCTAATATGTAACATCCGCCCATTTTCAAAACTTAACCTAAACCTAAATCCATTTTGAACTTCCGTTATTAAAATTAGTATAATAATTATAATAGATCAATGTAGTTAATGTGCATTTTATATTGTGAAATATTCATTTATTAATCATTTAAATAACTTGTAATAATTTATGATTTATATATATATATATTTTTTCATATAAAGTTATAAAGTATTACTAATAACTATAAATTTTAAATATTGGAAATATAAAAAAAATTTACAAGTTACAAGTTTTACAAAAGTTATGAAGATTAATTGATAAATTATTTATATTATGTCTTATAAGTCTAGGGTTTTATTTTTAGTTTTTAAAACTTAATTCAAAAGTTTCCAGTATAAAATAACAAACTTTCAAACAACAGGGACCAAATGTGTAATTAACTAAAACCCAACCCCCACCCATTTTCTCTCTCCCCGATCTTCCGGTCCCCGGCCGCGAAGCTCCGGCGCGGCGCCGGCAAGGTCCGAAACCCATCAAAACCTTTCGGGATCGATCCCAAACCATTCCAACTTCTTCGTATGCATGTTTCGAACGTGAATGTATGATTTAATTTCATTTAAAGCACCAGTTACTACTTGAACAATCGTGTAACCGATGGTTCAAATCGATTGAGCCGTTCAACATTGAAGACGCAATAATAACTCAATTAATCGAGCATGGACAATCTTTTAAGTATCCCTAATCTATCTGCGTTCCCAATTCCAACTTAAACCCACATAAAGTTCATATCCGATTCTCTCTGAATCCACGATCTGCAACTTAATCGTGATCCATTTTCTAAGCGATATTAATCGCAATTGAGATAGGGCTTTTCTTAATCATCAACAAACGAAGCTTTTCAAGTGGTCAATCGAATTAAACCATCAAGAATTAGCTCTGTTCGGTAATTCCACGATCGCGCTCGTTCCTGTTCTTGGTTGCTAACCAAACGAAACCAATTCAGGTAATTAAGAACATCTATATGCTCGGTTTTACTTCGAGAATCAAAGCCCTAACTTTAATTCCATTAACAACTTCGAAATCGTGTTTAATTTGGATCAAATCAAGTTAGGGTTCATGTTAATTTGGGGGATTTTTTGAAGTATGATTCTTATTAGTTAACTTGTAAATTAAAACAAGTTATGGGCTTTGGCCCAGCGATTTCAACAATGCTTCCTTGGGCAGGAGGTCCCGGGTTCGAACCGGGCCTCTACCATATTTTTTAATTGGTTTCTTGCATTTTTTTATCTAGAAAATTAATATTATATCAATAAATTACAATAAAATTAATTTGTTAATTAATTATTACATAAAATATCAAGTTAATTCCTAAAAGTTTTAACACTTATAAGTTTTAGATTTAATTAATATTTTTTTAAGAATAAAAAGTTATAAAAATATATTACTAAGTCATTTGTATTATAAATATATTATAGTTCAATGATTATTTAAATATTATTTATGCAAATGATCATTTAGATGATTATTTAAATAATTAATTATTTAATGATTTATTTAACCATGGTAAATAAAAAAATAGTTAATAAATTACTCGTAAACTTTTATTTACTTTATTCTTATGTTTTAGGGTTTTGTATTATAAAACCTTGGTGTTAATCATTTTTAAAAGCCCAAAACTTTATAACATCATTTTAATAATTTTAACGTTATTTAAATAAATACTTAATTAATTCTCATTAACAAGCTTTAAATAATTAATTATTAAGTTAATTATCCCGTTTCACTTAATTTCTATTAAATCAATAACCTCAATTTTTAAATAATTCTTAATTATACTTGGCCTTAAATGATTTATATCATCTTTATTAAAACAAAACATACACGAGTCACTATTTCATTTATTATTTAAACCCCCAAATTTCCAATTGAAACCCTAGTTCACGTTTATTCATTAATCTTATTATTGAACTTAATATTGGAATACATACATTTAGGTAACTTGTAAAAGAAATCATTGGAGCCTCGTTTAATTTCTTATCATCACCTTATTTATATCAAGTGAGTTTCCTTGCCCCCTTTTTACTTTATTTTACACTATTTTGGGGTGAAACATGATACTTATACATTATACACTTATAAACGTTTGAGACCTGTAAAGCACTTGCAATTCATCTTTATATTTTGTCATGGTTATTTGTGTGTTGTAAGTGATTATATGAGATACATAGTTTGTTTACAATCATTAACTATTGCTAGCCTGGCGACGTCTTAGATCTTTGGGCCTGACAAGCCTATTTGGTGCTAAAGCCGAGGTATTGCCGGCTCCTGATGACGTATGCTTGTTCATCATGGGAACCAAATACACTTAGCCAATCTTATATACTTGTAATCAAGTGTAGGTTTGGTTGTAACGATATGTGTTCTATAACCTTACTAACTTATAACATATGACGTGAATTGCTACTTGTAACCTTGTTATATTATGTATGAAAATCTTGGAAACTCACCAACTTTTTAGTTGACCTTTTTATTTTATCATGTTTCAGGTTTCCTACTTGAAGATCTTCTTGTGCTCATATAGGACTTGGACCTAGACTAATTGAAACACTTATGTTTTTTGTTGTATTTTGATTGTTTGTTATTATTTTATTTGTCTTGTAATGTTTATTGAATAATGATATTTAATAATATTTCAACTTAATTAGTTCCATGTGCTATGAGCAATCGTCTCCCATTCGTCCGTCCCGATGATTCCGCCGTCGGTCGGGGTGTGACAGATTGGTATCATAGCCATGGTTATAGGGATTTAGGTTATTAGAAATGGAATGACCTAGACTATAACTAAGTACCCTTACACATGAGTCCTCTCATGTATTTTATATGCTTAGATAGGAGTTTATTTGTCTTATGTGTTTATATTTGATTATGTGGTTATATGCCTTATATGCTTATTCTTATACTTGGAATCTTATCAATGCACACGAACCTTAAATCGTATTCTAAGGCATTATATGCCTGAATCAAATGGTTTTCAAAATGTGTTTTTGAATCGTTATTCGTGGTTTTCAAAGTCTCGTCAAAGTCTATGTCCTATAATTTGAAACATGTAATGCTGGAAGAGTGGGATGCCTGTATCTCGAGGTGTTCTGTCTAGGCAAGGTATTCATATAAATCCAAATCAATCGATAGATCCGTTTACCTTACCTGGGAACCCTTGGGGTGAGTGTCCACTTATAGGTACCTATGTCTTCATTACGGTTGTAGTTGACATAAAACTTTGGTAAGTCAACGTAATGCTTTGGTTTGTAAACCGAACGTTACACTCGAGACATCTTGTTATTTTGACTTGTTTCTTCATTGATTTTGTTCCCTTGAATCTTAAACTCTTTATTCCATTTCTTTTAATGACCTTTGAAAATCTTTCTAAACATCTTTCCCTCAAAACCGTACTTATCCCGAGAGCCTATTACAACGATGCTCTCATTCTAAATTGAACCCTTAATCATAACAAACATGATTCTCGTATCAATGTTAAACTAATGAAACTTTGAAAATCTCAACGAGATAGTAAACAAGAATTGATCATCTAAAAACCTTGTTAAAAATTATGAACTCCATATTCTATCCAAAAACATCCTGAACTTATGTGTCGTATCACACTAATACTTAGTGTTTTCCTCATGACAAAACCTTCTTAACCGTTTTGAATCGTCTAAAATACAAAAGTTTATCAACAAAATGCTAAATTAATGATCTTGCTCACCTTGTCAGACCATGAAATTATAAATTATGAAACATATCAAATGTAAGCATAGCAAAACATCAAAAATTAATCTTGTTGAATTTAAACGCTTTCAAGAGTTCACGTGCAAACGTGAAATCGAATCCAAGTCTCCTCATATCCTCGAAATTAGTTTTCTTATTAAATTTCGGGACGAAATTTCTTAAAGTAGGGGAGACTGTAACATCCGCCCATTTTCAAGACTTAAACCTAAACCTAAATCCATTTTAAACTTCCGTTATTAAAATTAGTATAATAATTATAATGGATCAAATGTAGTTAATGTGCATTTTATATTCTGAAATATTCATTATTAATCATTTAAATAACTTGTAATAATTTATGATTTATATATATATATATATATATATATATATATAATATATATATATATATATATATATATATTTCATATAAAGTTATAAAGTATTACTAATAGCTATAAATTTTAAATATTGGAAATGAAAAATAAAAATTTTACAAGTTACAAGTTTTACAAAAGTTATGAAGATTAATTGATAAATTATTATATTATGTCTTATAAGTCTAGGGTTTAATTTTTAGTTTTTAAAACTTAATTCAAAGTTTCCAGCATAAAATAACAAATTGTCAAACAATAGGGACCAAATGTGTAATTAACTAAAACCCAACCCCCACCCATTTTCTCTCTCCCCGATCTTCCGGTCGCCGGCCGGCGAAGCTCCGGCGTGGCGCCGGCAAGGTCCGAAACCCATCAAAACCTTTCGGGATCGATCCCAAACCGTTCCAACTTCTTTCGTATGCATGTTTCGAACGTGAATGTATGATTTAATTTCATTTAAAGCACCGGTTACTACTTGAACAATCGTGTAACCGATGGTTCAAATCGATTGAGCCGTTCAACATTGAAGAAGCAATAATAACTCAATTAATCGAGCATGGACAATCTTTTAACTATCCCTAATCAATCTACGTTCCCAATTCCAACTTAAACCCACATAAAGTTCATATCCGATTCTCTCTGAATCCACGATCTGCAACTTAATCATGATCCATTTTCTAAGCGATATTAATCGCAATTGATATAGGGCTTTTCTTAATGATCAACACACGAAGCTTTTCAAGTGGTCAATCGAATTAAACCATCAAGAATCAGCTCTGTTCGGTAATTCCACGATCGCGCTCGTTCCTGTTCTTGGTTGCTAACCAAACGAAACCAATTCAGGCAATTAAGAACATCTATATGCTTGGTTTTACTTGGAGAATCAAAGCCCTAACTTTAATTCCATTAACAACTTCGAATTCGTGTTCAATTTGGATCAAATCAAGTTAGGGTTCATGTTAATTTGGGGGATTTTCTGAAGTATGATTCTTATTAGTTAACTTTAAATTAAAACAAGTTATGGGCTTTGGCCCAGCGGTTTCAACAATGCTTCCTTGGGCAGGAGGTCCCGGGTTCGAACCGGGCCTCTACCAATATTTTTTTTAATTGGTTTCTTGCATTTTTTTATTCAGAAAATTAATATTATATCAATAAATTACAATAAAATTAATTTGTTAATTAAATTGTTACAGAAAATATCAAGTTAATTCTTAAAAGTTTTAACACTTATAATTTGTAGATTTAATTAATATTTTTTTAAGAATAAAAAGTTATAAAATATATTACTAAGTCATTTATATTATAAATATATTATAGTTCAATGATTATTTAAATAATTAATTATTTAATGATTTATTTAACCATGTTAAATAAAAAAAGTAGTTAATAAATTTACTCGTCAACTTTTATTTACTTTATTCTTATGTTTTAGGGTTTTGTATTATAAAACCTTGGTATTAAATCATTTTTAAAAGCCCAAAACTTTATAACATCATTTTAAATAATTTTAATGTTATTTAATAGGTACTTAATTAATTCTCATTAACAAGCTTTAAATAGTTAATTATAAGTTAATTATCCCGTTTCACTTAATTTCTATTAAATCAATAACCTTAATTTTTAAATAATTCTTAATTATACTTGGCCTTAAATGATTTATATCATCTTTATTAAAACAAAACATACACGAGTCACTATTTCATTTATTATTTAAACCCCCAAATTTTCAATTGAAACCCTAGTTCACGTTTATTCATTAATCTTATTATTGAACTTAATATTGGAATACATACATTTAGGTAACTTGTAAAAGAAATCATTGGAGCCTCGTTTAATTTCTTATCATCACCTTATTTATATCAAGTGAGTTTCCTTGCCCCCTTTTTACTTTATTTCACACTATTTTGGGGTGAAACATGATACTTATACATCATACACTTATAAACGTTTGAGACCTGTAAAGCACTTGCAATTCATCTTTATATTTTGTCATGGTTATTTGTGTGTTGTAAGTGATTATATGAGATACATAGTTTGTTTACAATCATTAACTATTGCTAGTCTGGCGACGTCTTAGATCTTTGGGCCTGACAAGCCTATTTGGTGCTAAAGCCGAGGTATTGCCGGCTCCTGATGACGTATGCTTGTTCATCATGGGAACCAAATACACTTAGCCAATCTTATATACTTGTAATCAAGTGTAGGTTTGGTTGTAACGATATGTGTTCTATAACCTTACTAACTTATAACATATGACATGAATTGCTACTTGTAACCTTGTTATATTATGTATGAAAATCTTGGAAACTCACTAACTTTTTAGTTGACCTTTTTACTTTTATCATGTTTCAGGTTTCCTACTTGAAGATCTTCTTGTGCTCATATAGGACTTGGACCTAGACTAATTGAAACACTTATGTTTTTTGTTGTATTTTGATTGTTATGTTATTATTTTATTTGTCTTGTAATGTTTATTGAATAATGATATTTAATAATATTTTAACTTAATTAGTTCCATGTGCTATGAGCAATCGTCTCCCATTCGTCCGTCCCGATGATTCCGCCGTCGGTCGGGGTGTGACATAATACGTGTGTCAGCTTGTGTGTGTTACGCGCGACCTAACCAATACAACCCAAACCGATCGAACATTACTATATGCTTTATACATATCATTAATGCTTGACAATAACAGTCAATAGGTGTTTGACCGTTCATTACATACTACATTTGGGGAACTTTGATCATTCATACTTACCACTTAACAAGTGAGTTTCGTGGCCCATTTTTTTGCTTATACAACTTTTCAATCATTTACAAACATGGGGGAAAAGTATGCTCGCCCGTTTTCTATGATGTACAACTTACATACAATTTACATACTTGGAATCAACGTGATACTGTTTTTTGAGTACTTATCTGATACATGCTTGGGTCTGTTGTGTGGTTCTTTCTTTACAACCATTTAATTCCAGTATGGGAACCGACGGATAGGTATTGGTAGTACTACTTGGGTTGACACCCCCACCCTCGTTGTTGGTATACTAGTTAGTACCAATAGTCGCCAAGAACGGGCCTTGGGTGAATATATTCTGACAAGATTCTTTGTGTACGTCGTTAGGTTTGGTTGTAAAGCTCATGTCATGTGATTTTGCTTACTTATAACCGTATTCATGGTATTCCGCAACAACATTTATATAGCATCAATTACTTATTTACATTTAAACCTGCGAGCTCTGTCACACCCCAACCTTGACGGCGGAAACGTCGAGAAGTGAGAGTTAAGATCGTTCATAGCCACATAATGCTATTAATAATCCAAATATATTTCACACATAAGTTTCATTTGTTACATTACAAATATAAGTCTCAAAGGATATAAAAAAACATAACATAAAATGTAACAATTCATTCTATTTTATTTATTAATCTAGGTCCATTCCTAGATGTGCAAGCTTCAATGAGTAGATAATCAAACTTGGGCATTTCCTGAAACATGTTAAAAATAAAGAGTCAACAATAAATGTTGGTGAGCATTCCATAGTTTTAAATACATAGATCATATAAAATACGGCAATTCAAGTCATAGATTAGTGAATAAAGAGATTAGGGATGTTATGATCATGCAACAATCAAACCTCGACAAGTTTTACAAGTCTCAAACGTTTACAAGTTTATACGATCAGCTAAGTGTACTTGGATTAACCAAGGCAGGCTTGTCTTGCCCATAGATCTATGACTTCGCTGGGCTAGCAATAGTTAATGATTGTACATATAACGCCATAACATGGTAATCACGAAAGTTCAACTAACCACAACTTTTACAAGATGAATTACCATAGGTTTACAAGTCTCAAATAAGTCTACGAGTGCAATAGTATAAGTTAACATGTTTCACCCCAAAGTGTGAAAATAGGAAAAAGGGGTATAGAATACTCACTTGATCAAATAATATATATTTGTTGATTAAATGAAATAATAATAAACAACGCTTCGACGTAGACTTTCACAATGCACCTAAAACAAATATATATTTACAAGGTTACAATTTAATAATATACCTAATGGTTAAACGAGACTAGGGTTCCAATTTGGTAATTGAGGGTTCTAATAATTAAATGACGTTGATTAGAGGGGTTATGCTTTAGCCCAAAGAAATGTCATGTAACAAATTTTAAGGAATTAAATCCTTTATAAAATTTGTGAAGGTTAATTATAAAATATATAAATTCTATAATTTTCATGGTTAATCCATAATTGTATAGTGACTAAATAATAATTAAATGATTTACCAATAATATATAAAGTCTATTCTTATAAAATAAACTTTGTTAATTTTATTTTATAAGAACATTGTTAAGGTGTTTGAAGTGATAATTTTATAGAAAATAATAGAATAGCGTTTAAAAAAAATAGCAAGGTTTACAAAACATTTTTTTTAATTTTCTGAAAATTTTAAATACCTTTTTAAAGGCTGAAAAGCCAAAAATTTTAAGTTGGAGGTCGCCGGGTTCGAACCCGGGACCTCTAGTACCGAAGGTAAGTGGGTAACCAGTGAACCAAGGCTCTCAGCCGCGGTTAATCATCGTTTCCAAATCTTAAAAGCGTCTTATACAAATCACCCCCAAATCCTATGAACCCTAGGTTGATTCGAGCCAAAATTGAAGATCAAATCGATATTGTTAACGATCTAGATCATGGGGCTTTTGTTTCCCAAGTTATTACGAATATTTAAGTGGATTTAATTTACCTGTTTGATGACGAATCAAAGGTATCCAACACAACGAACAGGTCGCGAACTTCTAGTGCCCAAACGATGATCAAACGTTTACGATAATCCAATTCGTTACACAGGTAGCTTCAAATGATCACTAAGATGAAAAGCCCTCTGTTTAATTCGAGTTTTGACACACCGATGATAGTGTTCGTATAGTTACGGGTCGCGATGCAAGAGGTCGATGGAATTTGATGATTTTGTTTGTTTCAGGTGCAATTGAGTGTTGCATTCGATTAAGGATTGATAAACAACCGTTTATGCTGAGTTAATTCGATTATTATTACAGTTTAATGATTGAACAACAATCGGGTTTAAGTGTTTCGGTTTTGAAATCAATTCGGCTTGTAATCGGCGTTTTATCACACTTAAAAGTTGTATTCATGTTCGAAACGTGTAGAACGGACGGTTTGGGTCGGTTTTGGTTTAAGTTTTGAAGTAAAAATGGGTAATTTGAAGCCGCCGGAGCTCGGTTGGAGAATGGCCGGAGCTCCGTCGGATTTACGGGTTTAGAAGTGAGCGGGGGGGTCGGGTTGTAACTTTTAAAGTTACAATTTGGCCCTTGTAGTTTAACTTATTATTATTATATGCTCAAACCTTTATATTAAAGTTTGTAATTAACAATAAACCCCCTTAAACTTTGTTTCTTTTTAAGTTTCAACCATTTAAGTTTACTAAACCAATAAATTATTATTATTTATTATTATTACTACAATTCTTATTTATTATTATTTATTATTATTATTACTACAATAAATTATTGTTATTATTATTTCATTTATTAAAATTAGTTATAGTTATTTAATAGCTATAATCTTTCAAGTTAAATGATTAATAGCCCAATTATGGCATAATTAACCTATAAGTTTCATGAATGACACAACTAACTCATACAAGAATTTAACAAAGCTAACAATAAATTAACTCAAAATTACAAGATGTTACAAGCTCACCAAAAATTTTGTTAACCATTTTGAGCATATCTTTTCAGGTGATCATGCTAATTGAAGATCTAGGTGTGCTGCCTTAGTGGAGACCCTAGGATGCATTTTAGGACTAAACATGCTTAACGTACATTGTCTTTTGGAAAACTTTGTTGTAGTTTTCTTTAAACAACATCATACTTTTGAAACTTGTTCCCGGGTTGTGGGAAATACATACAATGTTATCATCTTTGTTTATGTGAATCATTTAACATGTTTATGCTTATGGCTATGTTGTCGTGAATATTGACTAAACACGACACAAGTCCCCTTATTGTCGGGTGTCGTCATGACACGCTTGTCATCATTTATTATATTGCATCTCTATCGCTTACCATGTGTTATGACGATCCCGTCTCGTTACGTCCTCGTGTTTCCACTCTCAGCGGGGGTGTGACAGACTGGTATCAAAGCCATTGGTTATAGAGAATTAGGCAATTCACTTAACCTAGACTATAACCTAGGAATCTTCATGTAGATTTGCATGCTAGGGTTGTGTGCATTTTATATCTCGTGTATGTGTTCCTCTTTGCTTGATTCGTTTATCTATCTGCCTTGTGATCTTTTCACCCTATGAGATATCCCTTGTGCTCACTCTTTATGGGATGCTTCTATCGAATCTTCCGTTCCTTCTGCGCGCCAAGTTGGTTTATCAAATCCAGGAACTAAACCCGAAGAGATCTTCACAGATCTTGATCCAAGATTTGAGCTTGGAAGATCCTCAAGTCATACATCTTCAGCTCCAGTTGGAACCACTTCTGCAAATGAGGTTTCTGTCAGCACAACAATGACAAAATCAACTGATACATCTGGTATGCCTTCAAATTCCAGCTCAGAGGCTCTACAACCAGATAAGAACACCTCAACTGTGGAAGACAACAATGGTGGTGGTGACAGTGACCAAGAATTTCTTGATGCCACTAACCACACCATTGATGAGAACATCAATGATGTCACACACTACTTGGATCAAGTTTCACTTGAAAAATGTGCTGATGTGATGGGAGAAACATCCATGCCAGATCTAAATTTATCTAATTTAGATCTTTCTCAATAACTTGTTGTGATCCCTCAGCTTAGGATCCACAAGTCTCACCTTACCACAAACATCATTGGAGATGTTGTCTCAGGGGTAAAGACAAGAGGACAAACCCATGAAGCAAATGTTTGTCTTCACTCTTGTTTTCTATCCCAGATAGAGCCAAAGAAAGTTAATGAAGCTCTAAAGGATGGAAGTTGGGTTGAAGCTATGCAACAAGAGCTGCTTCAATTCAAAAGGCAGAAAGTTTGGAACCTTTGTCCTCTTCCTTCTGGGAAGACTACCATTGGAACCAAATGGGTGTTTAGGAACAAGAAAGATGATAGAGGCATCACCATCAAGAACAAAGCTAGACTGGTTGTTCAAGGATACACACAAGAAGAAGGGATTGACTACACTGATGTCTTTGCTCTAGTGGCAAGATTAGAAGCTGTTAGGATATTCCTGGCATTTGCTGCATCCAAGAACTTCAAGGTCTTTCAACTTGATGTGAAGTGTGCCTTTTTGTATGGAGTGATAGATGAAGAGGTTTATGTCAAACAACCACCTGGTTTTGTAGATCCTGATCATCCTGATTATGTCTGCAAGCTTGACAAAGCTCTCTATGGGCTGCATCAGGCACCCAGGAAATGGTATGAGACACTATCTGAGTATCTTTGTAAACATGGATACAGGAGAGGTACTATAGATGGAACTCTCTTCATCAAAGGACAAGGAAAAGACATATTACTAGTTCAAATATATGTGGATGGCATCATCTTTGGTTCAAATAATCCAAAGCTCTGCAAAGACTTTGAGAAGCTGATGAAAGACAGATTTGAAATGAGTGCCATGGGGGAACTCAATTTCTTTCTAGGAATTCAAGTGAAGCAAGTTGAAGATGGCATCTTCATAAGTCAGTCAAAGTATGTTTAGGACATACTCAAGAGGTTCAATATGACTGACTGTAAGATTGCTAAGACACCCATAGCCAGAAACCACTCCCTTAGTCCTGATCTTGAGGGGGAGTGTGTAGATAAGCACTTATACAAGGTTATAATTGGGTCTCTTATGTATCTTACTGCTAGCAGGCTTGATATCATGTTTGCTACATGCATTTGTGCAAGATATCAAGCCAACCCTAAGATGTCTCACCTTATCACTGTCAAGAGGATTCTAAGATACCTCAAAGGTGCATTAGCACTTGGCCTATGGTATCCCAAGAATTCCCACTTCAATCTGTATGCCTATACAGATAGTGACTATGGTGGTTGCAATATGACTGCAAAGTTACATCTGGGGGATGTCAATTCCTTGGTGGAAGGGTTGTCTCATGGCAATGTAAGAAACAATCCCGTGTCTCTACATCAACTGCTGAAGCTGAATACATTGCTGCTGCAAGCTGCTATGCTCAAGTACTTTGGATTCAAAATCAGATGCTGGACTATGGGTTAAACTTCAAGGAGACTCCCATTCACATAGACAACAACAGTGCTATCTCAATCATAGAGAACCCTGTGCAGCACTCAAGGACAAAGCACATCAATATCAAGTATCATTTAATAAGAGATAACTATGAAAAGGGATTAATTAAACTAGTCAAAGTTCACACAGATGAACAATATGCTGATCTGTTTACAAAGGCTTTTGATGAACAGAGATTTAAATATCTAATATCAACTATTGGGATGATAAACTTTGAGTAAGCTTTTCTTAAAACTAATTCTTATTATTTCTTAAAAATTATATGTGTCCTAAGTTGTCTAGTTCATCACTTTCATAAGCTCATGTTTTCTTTGGATGAAAATTTCTTTTTGAAGACTTTCCTTAGACTTTTGAAAATTTCTGATACTTCGGAAGTTATGCTTTTAACTTCGGAAGTAAATCATGCCTTCAAAATAAATAACTGTCTAAGAAATTTACCTTCGGAAGAGCTTTCAAATTTATCTTCCGAAGCTTAAATACTTGTCTCAGACACTTACTTATTTTCAAGGACCATTTACTTCCAACGCAAAATTAACTCTCGGAAGCTTTGTTGGTTTATATACAAAGCACTCAAGTTTTAATTTTTCTTCCGAAGCAAAATTCTCAAAACTCTCAGGAAATTCTTCCGAAGTCATTTTAGCTTCGGAAGCTTTTTAATTAAAACTTCCGAAGATAATTAACCTTCGGAAACATTTTGACTTCCAAGAAAACTACTTTTTGAGCAAAAGTAAACTACTTTTTCAGAGGTGGGACCGACATCCGGATTTCAAAGTTTATACTCTGTCATTAAACTCTATCTGAAATCCTTTTCACATATAAATCCAATGGTTTCCCCCTCTTTCTATCATCTGTTCTTCCTCCAAACCTAAAACCTCAAATTTCTCTCTGAGATTTCTTTCTCTCTTCTTTCTTTGTCATTAAGCTACTTCAAAATGGCCAACCTTGCTCATAGAAATGATCCCAACTTTACCATGCAGCTACACAAACAACACAATCAGGTTGCTCTGTTAAGCTCTGAGAAAGATCCTCATTTCTCAGAGGTTTGCCGTTTTCTAACTCTGTCAAACTACTTCACCTCCCTAACCATTGATCCTCCATTCTATGAGGATCAGTTGCTTGAATTCTGGAAGACCTGCCAAGAGGTCATTATGGACGGGGAGAAGGCACTGTCTGCCACAGTGCAGGGTAGAACAATCTTCATCACTCCGGCCATCATCAATAGACATCTTCAGCTGGATGATGAAGAAGGTGAGGTGTTTTTCCCAAAGGAAGCTGCCAATCATTTCTTTGAGCAGATGGGATATGAGGGAGATTTTTCTGTAAAGACCTTTAGGAAAGGGAAGGTCTCATCCCAATAGAGATTCCTGCTCTATGTGGTCATCCAAAGCTTATCAAACAAGCATGGTGGATGGGACCAGATTCTTGAGGATCTCTCCTTCATAATCCATGGAATGGTTTAGGGGGTCAAATTCAGGTATTCTCGAGTTGTTTATACAAATTTACTTGCTAATTTAGACTCCTTAGAATATTACATGTTTCCTAGATATGTCCAGTACATTCTTAACTGTGAACTGGGCTCACAGTTGAGGGAAACAGGTAACATTCTTAAATTGGGACAGATGAAGCCCGACATCTTTAAAATACTGAGAAAGCCCACTGTTGGATTCTCTTGGGTAGAACTGCCCTAGTCCCAAAAATGTTAGAGCTCATTGCCCAAGGTGACAACTTAGCAGCACAAGCTAGTGTTGAACCCACACCTGCTTTTTCCCAACCACTCTCACATCCTCAAATCACCATCACTTACCAAAGAAAATCCAAACGAACCCCTGCTCAGGCTATTCAGTCTGTGGAGGCCCCCATATACTCACCCATACAGGAAGAAGTGGAAACTAGAGCTTCCACTTCTCCTGAGGAGCAGACCACTCCCATCTCTTCAAGAATCAGTGCTAA
Organism: Flaveria trinervia; assembly: GCA_025506515.1. NCBI lineage: Eukaryota > Viridiplantae > Streptophyta > Magnoliopsida > Asterales > Asteraceae > Flaveria > Flaveria trinervia. Next base: position 100,856,235 of record CM046443.1, on the reverse strand, counting down.
GGTTCCTCATGCTCAGCCTGATGAGCTCATTAGCCCAACTGCCTTAAGCCATCACTCTGAGTCTTAACACTCAAGTGATTAACCTTCAGGGGACAGTTACCATCCCCAACCTATAGATCTCAACCAACCAATTCCCAACCTTGACTTCTATACTGATGAAGATATAAGTTTTAGTGAGTATAATGAATCTCTCTTCTTGTAAGGCCCCGTTCCCGGGACGCTTACAGCTGCGTTCTCATCGCACATAAAACGTATAATTACATTTGTATTTCATAATTCGCAGCGGAAAACTAAAACAATCTTTCATTTCCATGTAAATGCTTTTGCAAGTTAATACAACATTCATTGCAAAATAGCTTGTTCGCATTACAATGCAAAAACATTAATCAAAAGAATGCCATCCCAAAAGAGCTGAGTAGCTTCACGGTGTGCCATCCTCAGCAAACATTACCTGCCAACTGTAAAACATATAAAAAGTCAGCGTTGCTGAGTGAGTTCTAGTTTTATTACAAAACATACTTTACTTTCATATAAAACCATTCGTTACTTTTACATGATCACACATCGTACGTACACATAGATAATATCATTATTATCTTCTTCATTCATTCATTCGTTCATTCATTCTTTATGACTTTACTAGCGCATCGGACATCATCCATACCAATACCATGTGCTACACCCCGGTTAGTCGTAGCTACCGGGCCAAAGTCAATAAATGAACAGCTAAACGTATGCAACGGTACTAGGAGTAACCATCAGTCTTAGCTACTGGGCCGAAGTCAGTAAATGAACAGCTAAACGTATGCCATAGTACTAGGGGTGAGCGGTAGAGGTTCTACATTAAGGGTCAATCACAAAGAAGGACCCGTTATCCGATGCGTGCAAGACGTTTCATTCGTTCATTAATGCATGCATTCAACATCGTGTTCCTCTTTCATTATCTTTCACTTTACGTTGCATAATACTTCGTTCATTCCTTATCATAACACGTAAAGTTATGGGAAAGATAAACATACATCATAATAAGGAACATAACACACACAGTCGTCATTATCATACAGGGCAACACCATACATACATAACGTGCATAAACTTGCAACATCATCATCATCATCATGCCCAACATGCTTTCTAAGGCCTCAAGCGTCATCTTACATGCTCTTATGGAGACCTTTACGTCAAAACTTACATCTGCACTTTCCCTTGAAAGTCAGAAGTCATTCTATACCTTCCTCGGGTACAACAGCCCTATTTGGGCGTATGGACACCCTTCAGTCGCATTGCCTCCATGCGACTGAACATCATACGAATGAACTAATACGGATGAACACCTATGCGTATGAACATCCCGTCGTGCGAAGGGACAATGCGGATGGACCTCATGCGAATGGGATTAATGCGGATAAGCACTTATGCGACTGGACCTTTAGTCGCATGACCTCCATGCGACTGGCCTTTCAATCGTGCGAATGGACCTTCAATCGTGCGAATGGACCTTCAATCATGAGAATGGACCCCAATCGCACCCTAATTGGCCGGATGGCCTCCATTCTCCAGTCGGTCGCCTAGCCCTAACTGATGCAGAATGCAGTTCATCCCGACTGCAGCCGAGGGTTTTCGGCCTCCAAACTCATCTAAACCCATTTTAAGCCTAAATCGACCATCCTAAACCTTAGGAATGCATACCATAACACCATACAAACACACACACGCCCGGAAACATACACGAAATGCATCACACACATCACACCCAAATGGGTAAAACACATACACATACAAAAACGGGTTTTTATGCTTTCCAGCCCCCAAATCGTTTGAAAACAAGTAAAAGTGGGGTTCTATAACTCACACAAATGAGCACAACGTTAAGGGCTTCGATTTGGCTTGCTTCACGACGATTTTGGCGACCCGAACCGACCCTTTTCCTCTTTTTCTCTTCTTTCTCTCTTTTCCCCTTTCTTTGGCTGATTTGTGAGTGTGGGGGAGAGGGTAAGGGCTGCCCTCTCCCTTATATACTTCCCCTCACCCGACTTTCTTTCGTTGGCGAGTTTGGTCCCTCGACTTTTGGACTTTATTTTCTTTTCTTTCTCACCTGCTTCAAAATAATAAATATTCGAGTGTTACAAGTCCACCCCCCTTAAATAGGTTTCTTCCCCGAAACCTGTTATTCGTCGAGCAAACATGGGTAATGCTGTCTCATTTCTTCCTCAGTCTCCCACATTGACTCGGATCCCTTCCTGTGCTTCCACTGTACACGCACAAGAGGAACCACTTTATTTCTTAGCCTCTTCTCCTTTCGGTCGATGATTGCCACTGGTTGCTCCACATAATTGAGCCGTTCATCTATTTCAATGTCCTCCAGTGGAACAATCATGTCTTCATCAGCTATACACTTTCTCAGATGAGATACATGGAATGTCGGGTGAATCCCACTTAACTCATCTGGCAACTCCAATCTATAGGCCACCTCCCCTACTCGAGCAATGATTCGGAAAGGGCCTATATATCTTGGGCTCAACTTGCCCCGCTTTCTGAATCTGATAATACCCTTCCAAGGTGAGACCTTCAACATAACCTGGTCACCCACCTGGAACTCAATTAGCCTACGTCGCTTATCGGCATACGACTTCTGTTTATCTTTGGCTGCCTTCATGAAGGCTTTAATCTTTTCAAGCTTCTCTGTCGTAGCCTCGATTACCTCGACGCTCCCCAATTCCTTCTGACCAATATCACCCCAACAAACGGGTGTTCTGCATCTCCTACCGTATAGCATCTCATATGGTGGCATACCAATGCTGGCATGATAGCTGTTGTGTATGAGAATTCGGCTAACGGTAAGTGGTCATCCCAACTTCCACCAAAATCGATCACACATGCCCGGAGCATGTCTTCCAGTGTCTGAATGGTCCTTTCTGACTGACCATCAGTTTGGGGATGATAAGCCATGCTAATATGTAACCTCGTCCCCATAGCGTCGTGGAATTTCTTCCAAAATTTAGATGTAAACCGAGTGTCGCGATCAGACACAATAGACACCGGCACACCATGACGAGCTACAATTTCCTTGATGAACAGATCAGTCAACCTCTCAGATGGATACGTCTCGCGGATCGGTAGAAAGTGAGCGCTCTTCGTCAGATGATCAACTATCACCCATATGGCATCATACCCTTTCGAAGTACGTGGCAGCTTCGTAATGAAGTCCATGGTGATGTGCTCCCACTTCCATTCCGGTATATCCAAAGGTTGGATCTTCCCATACGGCTTTTGATGCTCTGCCTTCACCTGTAAGCAAGTAAGGCACTTACTCACATACTCCACCACTTCACGCTTCACACCCGGCCACTAATAATCTTTCTTCATGTCATGGTACATTTTCGTGGCACCAGGATGAATGGAGTATCGAGTCTTGTGGGCTTCATCCATTATCTTCACCCATAGATCCCCAAAACGAGGAATCCAGACTCAACCGAATCGAGTTCTAACACCGAGTGTGTTTTCACCCAATTCCCCAACCAGACCTCTCATTCTTTCCGAGTTAAGGTGATATTCTTTCAATGCCTCATCTTGAAACTCCTTGATTTGCTTCATCACATCAGAGGTCATGATTAGTTGATAAGCTTTCACCTGAATCGGTTCGGGCCTTTCCTTTCGGCTAAGGGCATCCGCCACCACATTAGCTTTGCCCGGATGGTAATGGATCTCGCAATCATAATCCTTATAAGCTCCAACCATCGCCTCTGCCTCATGTTCAGGTCTTTTTGCTCGAAGAAGTACTTCAGACTCTTGTGGTCAGTGAATATGGTGCACTTCGTCCCGTAGAGATAGTGCCTCCAAATCTTTAACGCAAAGACCACGGCTGCTAGCTCCAAGTCATGAGTGGGATAATTAACCTTATGAACTTTCAACTGCCGGGATGCGTAGGCTATAACCTTCCCTCTCTGCATTAACACACACCCCAACCCTGAGTAGGAAGCATCAGAATAAACCACCAGATCTTCGCTTCCATCGGGTATGACAGAACAGGAGCTTGAGTCAGTCTTGCCTTCAGCTCTTCGAATGCCTTCTCTTGAGCTTGACCCCATACAAACTTCACATCCTTTCGGGTCAACTTAGTTAGTGGAGAAGCAACCTTAGAGAAGTCTTGGATGAATCTTCTATAGTAGCCCGCCAAGCCCAAGAAACTACGGATCTCGGATGGCGTCTTTGTGACCTCCATTGCATAACCGCCTCCACCTTCGCCGGGTCAACCATAATCCCGTCAGGATTCACCACATGACCCAAAAACTGAACTTCGCGCAACCAAAATGCACACTTGGAGAATTTAGCATACAATTTCTCCCTTCTCAACGTCTCTAAAACCTCTCGAATGTGACCAGCATGCTCAATCTCGCTCTTCGAATAAATCAGGATATCATCAATAAACATAATCACTGATTTATCCAACATAGGCCGACACACACGGTTCATCATATCCATAAAAGCAGCAGGCGCGTTGGTCAACCAAAGGACATGACAAGAAACTCGTAATGACCATAGCGTGTGCGGAAGCTGTTTTAGGATATCTTGTTCCTTTACCTTCAACTGATGATAGCCAGACCGAAGATCTATTCTAGAAAACCAACTGGCACCCTGAAGCTGATCGAACAAATCATCTATTCTCGGTAAGGGGTATCGGTTCTTCACTGTCAACTTGTTCAGCTCGCGGTAGTCAATGCACATCCTCATACTACCATCCTTCTTCTTTACGAACAGGACCGGAGCACCCCAAGGAGAGATACTCGGTCTAATGAACCCCTTATCAAGAAACTCTTGAAACTATTCCATCAACTCCTTCATCTCCGTCGGAGCTAACCGATATGGTGCCTTGGCAACAGGTTGGGCACCCGGTATCAGATCAATCTGAAATTCAATTTCTCTGTCAGGTGGTACCCCTGGTAAATCTTCGGGGACACGTCTGGAAAGTCACACACAACCGGTACATCAAGCAGTTGTGGTGTTGGTGCATCTACATCCTTTACATAAGCCAAGTAGGTGCTACATCCACGCCTCATACACTTTCCCGCCACCGCCATTGAGATCACCTTCGGGATCGTAGTAACCCGATCGCCATAAACCGTTACCAAACTTCCATCAGACGCTGTCAACCGAATCATCTTCTTGCGACACACAATGTTCGCCTCGAAGTCCGCCAACCAATCCATCCCAAGAACCAAATCAAAACCACCCAAGGTCATCACAAACGGTCTAACAGGAAACTTATGACCCTCAAGTTCCACATCACAATTCTCTATCATCTCAGAAATCCTGGTAGACTTACCTATGGCAGTTTCTACCTCAAGGGCGCATCAACACGTCTACTACTAGTAGGCAGCTTAGCACAGAAAGTGGCAGAAATAAAACTCCTACTAGCACCAGAATCAAATAGCACAGAAGCTAAGGTTTGGTTCACCAGAAACGTACCGGACACGACATCAGGGTCTGTCCTAGCTTCCTCCTGTGTCATGGTAAATGCCCTGGCGCTCGCACTCGGTCCTTCACTTCCCGTCTTCCTCACCCCTGAACCCTAAGTCCTCGGCTTCTTACAATCTCTGCTCATATGACCAGTTTCCCCACAGTTAAAACATTTTCCCGACAGCAATCCTTCGCCATATGCCCTGTCTTCCCACACTTGAAGCACACGTTCAAACCCAGCCTACATTCTCCCGCATGCTCCTTTCCACACTTACCACACCTCATTGATCCCACTCCCGATGTGGCCACACGGCGGTCATCCACCCGTGCCTTTTTGTTACCAGTCAAGGCATCACCCCGACCAAACCTCCTCCCATTCCAGTTCCGATCACCACCACCCTTCTTACTCGCTTCAGTCACCACCACCTCCCGCTCGTCATACAGCCTCCCTACCAAATCAACCACCGACCTAAACGTGCTTGGTCGGGCAACGATCATATGCCGACGAACGTCCACCGGTAAACCCTGAATGTACCTCTTGATTTTCCGAGACAGAGGCGTCACCTGATCAGGCACGAGTCGTGCCATTTCATTAAACTTGGTGGTATACTGCCGGTGTGTCATGGTTCCAGCCTCCAACTGCAGAAACTCCCTTTCCAACTTATCCATTTCCCTGTGAGGACAGAACTCCTCAATCACCATCTTCTTCAACTCAGGCCATTTCATTCTCCCGATTGCCCGATTGCCCGATTACCCTCTGCTTGGACAATGTTGTCCCACCAACATAGTGCCGAGTCCACAAATGAATGAGTGGCAAACTTCACCTTCTGATCTTCCCGACACTCGCTGATGTCGAGAACGGCCTCCATCTCTCTCACCCATCGGTGAGCAGCGGTAACATTGCCATTACCGTCAAAAGTAGGGGGATTGCATCTCACAAATGCCCCATAGTTACATCCTCGCACTGCCTCTAGCACAGGCTCTTCTTCTTCCTCTTCATCATCAGACAGGACCGTTTCAGGCTCTGGGTGTTCCCGTTCTCCAGAGGATCTGTTTCTTTCTTTTGTTTCCCCTTCTCGTACAGCCTTAATAACTTCAGTCACCACAGACGGTAAGATTGTCTGCATGACCTGATGGACTTCTTCTACAACAGCCTCCTTTACTGAGGCCCTCAGATTGGCTCTTTCGTCGCCACCCTCCGGATGGGGGGTCTCTGGTTCTTCATGAACCACCCTCTCAACTCTGGGTCTCCCTCTCTTGGGTCGCGGTTTAGCACTGTGACCTCCACCCCTAGAAGCTTTCGAAGACCTACCTCCGGCCATCACACGCACACTGAAAGATTCAAACACCAACACAATCATTCAAGGGAACAGCTCTGTTTATGTCAAGTATAGTAAGTCCCTAATTACAGTGGCCAGTTATGATTAGCCACTTACTTTACTCTTCATACCCCAAGTATTACCTGTCCTGACTACATCAGTATTTAAATCTACATACAACACATAACCACATACCATGCGCACATAAAACCGGTTAACTTTACGAAAATACCCGATGGCACGCAGCTACTCAGATTGGCATCCCATTCCCTTTCCGTCCCATTCTCAGTTTAAGATTAGGTTTATTTTGAAAATTTACCAATTTCACTTAAACTTTGGCTCTGATACCAACTTGTAAGGCCCCGTTCCCGTGACGCTTACAGCTGGGTTCTCATCGCACATAAAACGTATAATTACATTTGTATTTCATAAATCACAGCGGAAAACTAAAACAATCTTTCATTTCCATGTAAATGCTTTTGCAAGTTAATACAACATTCATTGCAAAATAGCTTGTTCGCATTACAATGCAAAAACATTAATCAAAAGAATGCCATCCCAAAAGAGCTGAGTAGCTTCACGGTGTGCCATCCTCAGCAAACATTACATGCCAACTGGAAAACATATAAAAAGTCAGCGTTGCTGAGTGAGTTCTAGTTTTATTACAAAACATACTTTACTTTCATATAAAACCATTCGTTACTTTTACATGATCACACATCGTACGTACACATAGATAATATCATTATTATCTTCTTCATTCATTCATTCGTTCATTCGTTCTTTATGACTTTACTTGCGCATCAGACATCATCCATACCAATACCATGTGCTACACCCCGGTTAGTCGTAGCTACCGGGCCGAAGTCAATAAATGAACAGCTAAACGTATGCAACGGTACTAGGAGTAACCATCAGTCTTAGCTACTGGGCCGAAGTCAATAAATGAACAGCTAAACGTATGCCACAGTACTAGGGGTGAGCAGTAGAGGTTCTACATTAAGGGTCAATCACAAAGAAGGACCCGTTATCCGATGCGTGCAAGACGTTTCATTCGTTCATTAATGCATGCTTTCAACATCATGTTCCTCATTCATTATCTTTCACTTTACGTTACATAATACTTCGTTCATTCCTTATCATAACACGTAAAGTTATAGGAAAGATAAACACACATCATAATAAGGAACATAACATACACAGTCATCATTATCATACAGGGCAACACCATACATACATACGTGCATAAACTTGCAACATCATCATCATCATCATGCCCAACATGCTTTCTAAGGCCTCAAGCGTCATCTTACATGCTCTTATGGGGACCTTTACGTCAAAACTTACATTTGCACTTTCCCCCCCGAAAGTCAGAAGTCATTCTATACCTTCCTCGGTACAACATCCCTATTCGGGCGTATGGACACCCTTCAGTCGCATTGCCTCCATGCGACTGAACATCATACGAATGAACTAATACGATGAACACCTATGCGTATGAACATCCCGTTGTGTGAAGGGACAATGCGGATGGACCTCATGCGAGTGGGATTAATGCGGATGAGCACTTATGCGACTGGACCTTCAGTCGCATGACCTCCATGCGACTGGCCTTTCAATCATGCGAATGGACCTTCAATCGTGCGAATGGACCTTCAATCGTGCGAATGGACCCCAATCGCACCCTAATTGGCCGTATGGCCTCCATTCGGCCTCCAGTCGGTCGCCTAGCCCTAACTGATGCAGAATGCAGTTCATCCCGACTGCAGCCGAGGGTTTTCGGCCTCCAAACTCATCTAAACCCATTTTAAGCCTAAATCGACCATCCTAAACCTTAGGAATGCATACCATAACACCATACAAACACACACACGCCTGGAAATATACACGAAACGCATCACACACATCACACCCAAATGGGTCAAACACATACACATACAAAAACGGGTTTTTATGCTTTCCAGCCCCAAAATCGTTTGAAAACAAGTAAAAGTGGGGTTCTAGAACTCACACAAATGAGCACAACGTTAAGGGCTTCGATTTGGCTTGCTTCACGACGATTTTGGCGACCCGAACCGACCCTTTTCCTCGTTTTCTCTTCTTTCTCTCTTCTCCCCTTTCTTTGGCTGATTTGTGAGTGTGGGGGAGAGGGTAAGGGCTGCCCTCTCCCTTATATACTTCCCCTCACCCGACTTTCTTTCGTTGGCGAGTTTGGTCCCTCGACTTTTGGACTTTATTTTCTTTTCTTTCTTCACCGGCTTCAAAATAATAAATATTCGGGTGTTACACTTCTTTCCCCCTACTTAAAGAGAGATGAGTACTCCTGAGTCTCCTACATCTATCCCACATCAGTCACCTACAATGAGGTGGACACTTCTGAACCTGTTCAGGATGTCCATATGGAAGAGGCTCTAACTTCTAAAAGTGATTACATCATTAAGACCTCAACCATGGAAACTCAGGCAACTGACATCTCAACTGAGATTGCCAATGCGCAGAGGAAAACCAGCAGCCAAGAACCTCAAGCTGGTGGTGAGAGAGAGGACTCTGGTCCAATTATCTCATCCCCCAATGAATCTTCTAACGAAGATGAGGGGAATCTGAGACTACTGGTGCAAAAACTGTCTAAAACATGCACTTACTTAGTCTCAAAGGTCAATCACCTTGAATCTCAGGTGACTATCTTACATAATAGGATCAATGATCAGCAACTTGAGATTTCATATCTTAAGGAAAAACTAGTTGGGAGACTCTTAAGAAGAGCTCAACCAGGAACACAAGAACGTGTGGATATGATTAACCTATCTTCCAGATTACCTATGCAAGTGGGTGATGCTACCAAAAAGGGTCAGAAAGTCATTACAGCCACAAAACCTAGGAGTTCTTCAGAGAGAATGGACATTGAGGACTCACCATCCTCACTTGCAACTGTGCATTCTCAGCAACCTCCTCTAGTTCATATTGATGTGGACTACACAGAATCCTTCATACAGAGTCTGTTTGAGGATAGGATACCAAGGGCTATGTCACCTTCACCATCTTCCAATCACATCATTGGGTGGAGGTATGACAACAACAAGAAGGCCCTAATCATCATAAGAGTTCAAGGACAGCAAGAAGTCTTCAATTTTCAGACCTTGGACTACTATGAAGGTCTGGATCTAGTCAACATGTCACTTGTCAATCCAAGCCAATCAAAACAAGCTAACAGACTGGCTAAAAGAATCCAAGACAGGATCACTGCAGAGTTCAGCTTAAGAAGGAGACTTAGGCAATCAGGCAATGTCATCGGTCAACTGGATGTTGAGGCAGACCCTAAAATTAGCTTCATAGGGGAAACCTTGATTGAAGGCCCAGTGACAGAACCTGAGAGCCCTGTCTCATCATCTCCAACTGCTGCAGAGATCCATATTCCTTCTGAGACACCTGCTGGTGAAGGTGCTTCTCAACCTCTCTCTGGCCTGAGCTCAGATGCTGCAACAAGCAATGAAGGCCAAAGCTCTCTCCACCCTGAGTCACAAAGGTCTGTGAGTGACAAAGGGAAAAAAAGATGACATCTGAGGAGATCGAGGAGGAGGAGAGAGAGAGAGAGGAAAATGAGGCTAAGGGGAGAAAGTTCCTACGCTGAGTCTTCAAGACTCATGGAGCCTGCAATCAGGGCTGCCCCCAGACCAGATACTCAAAATGATGAATTAAGGGCAGTCAAGATTAACTATCTGCAGACTAGGAACTATGACATAGATAGTGTCATTTCTCTTCACTTGGATGAGTTGAATGAACTGGTTGACCTGGAAAGGTCAAGGGAGAAGAAGGAAGCAGAAGATGCAGAACTCCTAGTGCAAGTCAAAGAAGAGAGAAGAAGAAAAAGACTGTACAAAGTTATGCCTACCCTCTCCCCAGTTCAAGAAAGTCCTAAACAAGAGGACGTGGTTCAACAAGAACCTCAGGTAGATAAAAAAGAAGACAGCATCAAGATGATTAACTACCTGAGTGCCACAGGCTTCTATCAGGCAGATGCACTCCTTTCCTTTCCTTATGACTATATTGAGTTTGAGTACTTAAAACAACTTGAGCTTGAGTTAGTCAAGGAAAGAAATACAACAAAGAGGAAGCTAAGGGAAGAAGCTGTAAAGTCAAGAGTCATCATCCAAAAGAGCATGAAGAAGTCTGCTGATAGGCAGAGGATGATGAGCTTCTTGAAGCTATATGGATTCTCCGGAAGGAGACTTGGACCCATGTCTCTATCCACTATGGATGAGCATATCAGGGTCATCAAGCAGAAGATTAAGAGTGGAGAGCTCATTGACTTACACTCCACTCCAAGTCAGGCTCCACCTGAAGTGGAGGTTAAGGTTGAACAACCAGAGACAACACAACCCGGACCTCATGCTCAGAAAGTTTCATCTTCTGATCCATAGCAGGGTCAACCTCCCTCTCTTCTGAACCTGAGAGAGAGGAAGTCCTAACTGAGAGAGACAACAGAGATCAATCTGGTACTACAGGCCAGTCTTCTTAGTTAAAATCTAGAAAGAGAATGAAAAGGATGGCTTCTAAACCAAAGCCTAAGAAGAAGAAGAAGCCTGCACCCTCTTCAAAACCTTAGGATGAATCAGAACAGCCTGAGGACGTGCAGCCAGAGGAAGCTACACCAACTCCAATTCAAATAGCTCCTCTAGTAATAGGAAGACCCATCTTGTCTTGGACATACACCACAAATCCAGAAAGATGGCATGTTATTAGAGATCAAGGCATTGAAGACATTTATACATGGAAAGATATGTTTCAGTTTCCTCTGCATGACCTCTATGACATGAGAATACACTTTAACAGCCTGAAGGATCCTGATCATCATATGAAGAAAGGAATGGTGATCATTCTAATGAGGACTGTTAATATCTAAAGTTTTCTAAGTGTTTTGGTAGCATCAGCCTAAGGGAGTTTGTAGAGATTAATGAAGAGGCTGATGCAACCTAAACATCTTAAGTCTTTCCTGCATGCTGCACAAGTGCATTAAAGAAGAAGCTTAGGAAGTTTCACACATTAAACAGAAAATAATCTAAGTGTGAAATCTTCCAAAGCCAAGACCAATATCTTCCGAAGCCAAACATGAAGTCTTCCGAAGCCTCTGAGACAAAGTCTTCCGAAGCTTCAAGATCATGAAGACAGATTTCTTCCGAAGACTTTTAGTAACATGCTTTATCTGATGTACTATTCCATAAAGCTGGACGCCTTTCCGCTGCACCTCTGTAAGGTCATCAACTTACATGAGTTGGTGAAAAGGTCCATGCTTTTGGTAACTGTATATTGAGGTCTTGAGTCTGTAACTTTCTACTTTATATACTTTATCCCTTTTGTAATAGATAAGGATGTGAGCTATGGCATGTCATAGTCATAAGTCAAAAGGCAATCTGCCTTTTGACTCTACAATTGATTTTGTTTGTGTCTAGTCAATTGTATCCAGCTGGCTTTCAAAGTATAGGCGGCTGTAGGATGTAGTATAAGTATCTCATGTTCTTGTATCTTTTGAATATGCTTTGTAACACTTGTAATAGAACATAGAGAAGGCAATATACTGCATTCTTGAAAACCAAATACTTGTGTTCTTTGTGTTCTGTCTCTTGCATTACTTGTGTTTTTAGTATCTTATCTTGGTTAATCCAGTTTACTGTTTGATTAAAGTTTAGTTAATCTCCTCTTTGTGTTGTTGTGTTATACCTATAACCCTTCAACAATCCTGCAGCTTGACCTTGGACATTGAGAATTTCCTTGAGGAGGTTATGTCTGAAACCTCGAAAGAGGAGGAGATGGACAGCCTTCGCTAGACTAACGTGATTATATGCATGGGTTTGCGATTAATATGATGGATTACTGTTGGAACATTACCTATACATGGTGTGAGAATTACATGACTTGTATGTGATGTGTGGTAACCACAAGTGTGATATTAACTTGGAATGCTGGACTTTGATGAGTGTTATGGTTAATATGCTTTGAAATGGTTAAAGCTTATGTGTTTACTACTTCTATGATTAGAAAATGCCGCCTCGAAGAGTTACCTGCAACAACAGTGGCGGAAGTGAAGCCCCAAGGGGCAGAGACAGAGGCAGAGGTAGAGCACCAAGAACAAATGATGGCCCTGCTAGCAACAATCAGGGAACAGGAAACGCTGATGTGGCAGCTCTGATCGCTCAACAGCTGGCCGCACTGATCCCGACTATTATGGCCCAAGTGAGTGATGCTCTTCGAAATTCCCACCCCCACGGGGTTGGTGGCAATGATAATGAGGATAATGGAAACCTGACTGGGAATGAGAGTAACTAGGAGACCGGAATGGTGGTACAGCCGGTAATGAAACCGGGGTTGTTAATGAGACTGGGGTTGTTAATGCTAGAAGGGGGTGTTCCTACAAGGAGTTTGTGGCCTGCAACCGAAAAAATTTGATGGAAAGGTCAGAGCTATAGCCCTAACTAGATGGCTTGAGAAAATGGAGGCAGTGATTGACATCAGCGAGTGCCTCGACAGCCAAAAAATCAAGTATGCCACGTGCTCACTACAGGGCAAGGCACTAACTTGGTGGAACACTCAGATACAGGCTAGGGGAAGAGAATCGGCGATGCAGATGTCATGGGATGAGTTTAAAGCCTTAATCACTGAGGAATACTGCCCCCTCAACGAGATGCAGAAACTGGAGCATGAATTCTGGAATCATGCTATGGTGGGGGCTGGGCACGCCGCCTACACTGATCGTTTTCATGAGTTGGCACGATTGGTCCCACATCTGGTCACTCCGGAATCAAAGAGGATCGAGAGGTACATTTGGGGACGTGCGCCTCAAATCCGGGCAATGGTGACAGCAGCTGCTCCTCCTACGATTCAGAGCGCAATTCTAAAGGCTGGCGCTCTAACTGATGAGATGGTGAGAATAAGGGTATTGGGAAAGGGAGAAGAGAAGAGAAAGGATGTTGGGGAATTGAGTCGGTCGAGTGCCAGGAAATTTGATAAAAGGGTCAAGACAACCAGAAAATTTATGGCCGTGACACAAGGCAGGAGAGAGTATGTTGGGCCACACCCCAAATGTGATAGGTGCAACTTCCATCATCCCCCAGCAATGCCGTTCCGGGTGTGCGCGAACTGTAGACGCCCGGGGCATCTAGCGAAAGACTGCAAAACAGCACTGAATCTGGTGGCACCAGTCAATGTGGTTAACCCCGCCGGGAATGCCAGAGGCTGTTATGAGTGTGGAAGCCCGGATCACTACAGAAACATGTGCCCTAGATTGAATCGGGTGCCTGGTCAACAAGGGAACAACCAGCAACCAGAGATGACCATAGCTGGAAATCAATGCCCGGGAAATCAAGGGAATACAGCTCGGGGACGTGCATTCATCATTAGAGCTAACGATGCCCGTCAGGACCCGAATGTTGTCACGGGTACGCACTTACTCAATAATCACTTTGCATCTATATTGTTTGATACTGGAGCAGAAAACAGTTTTATATCTTCTGAGTTTGTGCAATTGCTTGATTTGAGTCCTAGTAGGCTAGAAACTAGCTACTCTGTAGAAATGGCCAATGGTAGGATTTTTCAGGCTGATAAAATCATTAGAAAGTGCTTGTTGATATTGGAGGACCATGCCTTCGATATAGACTTGATACCCTTTGAGTTAGGAAGTTTCGATGTGATTGTGGGAATGGATTGCTTATCGAAACACGGAGCTGAGATTGTCTGTCGGGATAAGTGGCACGAATCCCCATGCCAAACGGGGAGGTACTCAGAATTCAAGGAGAACGACCAGGAAAAAACTTAAAGCTTATCTCCTTCATGAAAGCACGCCGAAGTTTACGAAAACAGTGCTACGCTTTTCTGGCTCATGCGGTAGAAAAGAAGGAAGAAGCGAGGAAACTGGTAGATATTCCAGTAGTATGGGACTACCCAGATGCATTTCCTGATGACTTTCCTGGTTTGCCTCCTCCACAACAGGTGGAATTTCGTATAGAGTTGGTTCCTGGAGCTACACCGGTAGCAAAGACACCATACCGGTTAGCACCGTCTGAAATGCAGGAATTATCTAGTCAGTTACAGGAACTACTGGAGAAGGGTTTCATTCGGCTGAGTCACTCACCATGGGGAGCACCGGTGTTATTTGTCAAAAAGAAAGATGGGTCGTTCCGAATGTGTATCGATTACCACGAGTTGAACAAGTTAACTGTGAAGAATTGATATCCTCTCCCCAGGATTGACGATCTGTTTGACCAGCTGCAAGGAGCTTCGTATTTCTCCAAGATCGACCTTCATTCTGGATATCATCAACTAAGGGTTTTCGAGGAGGACATACCGAAAACAGTGTTTAGAACTCGTTACGGGCACTATGAGTTCTTGGTCATGCCATTTGGGTTGACTAACACACCAGCTGTGTTTATGGACCTAATGAATCGGGTGTGTAAACCTTACTTGGATAAGTTTGTGATCGTATTCGTAGACGATATACTTATCTACTCCCGATCGAAAGAGGATCACGAAGAACACCTTCGGGCAATACTAGAACTGTTACGGGAAGAGAAACTTTTCGCCAAGTTCTCGAAGTGTGAATTCTGGTTGCGGGAAGTGAAGTTTTTAGGTCATGTGGTTAACAAGGATGGGATTCATGTAGATCCCAGCACGATCGAAGCGGTGAAGAAATGGGATACACCCCAGACGCCTTCAGAGATACGGCAATTCTTAGGATTGGCCGGATACTATCATCGTTTCATCGCGATTTTTTCAAAGATCGCTCAACCGTTAGCATTGCTGACTCAGAAGGAGAAGAAGTTTGATTGGGGACATGCACAAGAACAAGCATTCCAAACATTGAAAGAGAAGTTGTGCAATGCACCGATATTGTCCCTCCCGGACGGAACTGACGATTTTGTGGTATACTGCGATGCTTCACATCAAGGATTGGGATGTGTACTAATGCATAAGGATAAGGTGATTGCCTACGCTTCACGACAACTTAAGATGCACGAAAAGAACTATACAGCCCATGATTTGGAGTTGGGTGATGTAGTATTTGCACTTAAGATATGGAGGCATTACCTGTATGGAATCAAATGCATCATCTACACCGATCATAAGAGCCTGCAACATATCCTAGATCAGAAAGAGCTTAATATGCGTCAACGACATTGGGTAGAGCTTCTGAGTGACTATGATTGTGAAATCTGGTATCATCCGGGGAAAGCCAACGTGGTGGCTGATGCTTTAAGCCGCAAAGAACGCGAGAAACCACTACGTGCTCGAGCGTTGGGATTGACGATTCAAACGAATTTGAAAGCTCAGATCCAAATTGCACAAAGCGAGGCATTGAAAGAAGAAACCCTTACGGGAGAAGAATTCCGAGGGTTGGATAAACAAATGAGTTGCAAGGATGATTGTATACAGTACTTCATGGATCGTATATGAGTACCCAGATGGGGAGGTGTACGTACCTTGGTCATGGATGAAGCACACAAGACGCGATATTCTATTCATCCTGGTGCAGACAAGATGTACCACGATCTCAAGGATCTGTACTGGTATCTGGTGGCCAGGCATGAAGAAAGACATTGCTATGTACGTAAGCAGATGCTTGACATGCTCGAAAGTTAAAGCTGAACATCAGAAACCATTGGGATTATTGCAGCAACCTGAAATTCCCGAGTGGAAATGGAAGAACATAGCTATGGATTTTATTACCAAACTCCCTAGAACGAGCAGCGGGCATGACTCGATATGGGTCATGGTGGATCGGATGACGAAGTCAGCTCATTTCTTGCCGATCCGAGAAGACTAAAAAATGGATAAATTGGCGAGATTGTACACAAAAGAGGTCGTGACAAGACATGGAGTACCGGTGTCGATCATATCCGACCGTGACAGCCGATTTACTTCATGATTTTGGCAGACACTGCAGAAAGCGATTGGGCACTCGATTAGATATGAGTACAACCTATCACCCTCAGACATATGGCCAAAGTGAGCGAACTATACAAACGCTAGAAGACATGTTGAGGGCATGTGTAATCGACTTTGGTGGTAGTTGGGACACTCATTTACCGTTGATTGAGTTCTCTTACAACAACAGCTACCATACTAGCATTGGATGTGCTCCATTTGAAGCGTTGTATGGAAGAAAATGCAGATCTCCCGTTTGTTGGGCCGAGATTGGTGAAAGTCAGTTAACAGATCCAGAGATCATTCAAGAAACACCGACAAGATTTTCCAAATCAAAGACAGACTAAAAGCTCCTAGAGATCGCCAAAAGCTATGCCGACAACCGTCGGAAGCCTCTAGAATTTAACATTGGAGATCATGTTTTACTCAAAGTCTCTCCTTGGAAAGGAATTGTTTGGTTTGGTTTGGAAAGAAAGGGAAGTTAGCCCCAAGATACGTAGGACCATTCGAGATTACAGAAAGAATTGGTCCAGTGGCTTACCGATTAAGGTTATCACAAGAACTCAGCGGCATACATGATACTTTCCACGTGTCGAACCTCAAGAAGTGTTTGGCTGATGAATCACTTCACCTACCAATTGAGGACATCAAGATTAACGAAAAGCTTCATTTTGTGGAGGAACCCATTGAGATCATGGATCGAAAGGTCAAGCAATTGAAGCACAGTAGAATACCAATTGTTCGCGTGAGATGGAATTCAAACCGAGGGCTAGAGTTTACTTGGGAACGGGAAGATCAGATGAAACTTAAATATCCACATCTGTTCGAGGATGACACTCTTGGACCTAACTCCAGCTGAATTTCGGGACGAAATTCTCTCAACTGGGGGATACTGTGACATCCGTCACCACAAGGTCCGTCAATTAATGTGATTATCCGTTAACTTTTCTTTGATCGTTCATTCTCATCTTTATTAACTCCTTGTGTGGATATCCTACTTGCTATATTATCTTTGAGCTTGTGTTACCTTCGTGAATGTGTGCTATGCTTAAAACTTTCACAAATTTCATCACCATGATCACTAAATATACCATTTTATATAAAATCATTGTCATTAATAAAACTATTTTTAAGTGTCAGTTATCACTAAATATGTTTTTGACATTAATATAACAAACACTTTTAAAGTCGCTTTCAACCGAAACAAACTTTGGGAACTCGAGGGCTAAGTGCAGGGACAAAAATTGACATTTTGCAAACTTGGGATGGGTATAAAAACCCCATTTCCAGCCCTAGCCTTCATTCTTCATCTTCTTTTTCTTCATTCTCTTCTTCACTTTACATCTTCTTTTTCGCACCAAAACCGCACCGTTTCGTCTCGTTTTCGTCGTCTAGACTTCATCTACAACCTAGTCTACTCCATCCTTGCAGGTAGACGACCTTGGTTGTCCCTTTCTTGCTCGTTTTACTGCTGTCCATTTCTAGGGTTTCGATTGTTCGGGTTCAACCTGAACACAAGAGGTCGTGTGGGTGCGTGTGATGTCTTTCTGTGCGTGTTTCTTGTTTGTGTGTGTTTGTTGTGTGTTTCTGGAAGTCCTCGTGGTGTAAAACCCATGCATAGAGCAACCGGAGGCTGCTCTGCACTTCTACAATCGCGATTCTGTTGTTTGGGCGACTGGGTCGATCATGCGACTGAGCCGTGCGATTGGGTGAGTCGTGCGACTGAGTCATGCGACTGAGTCATGCGACTATGTGTATGTGTGCGATTGAGTCATGCGGATGAGTGATGTGTGCGATTGAGTCAATGAGGATGTGTGTATGTGTGCGATTGAGTCATGCGGATGAGTGATGCGTGCGATTGAGTCAATTCGGATGAGTGATGTGTGCGATTGAGTCAATGCGGATAAATGTGTGCGATTGTGTGTGTATCGCACGACTGAATGCCAGTCGCACGAATAGAGGTTCAGTCGTACGAATGAAGCTTATTCGTACGAATTAAGCTGATTCGTACGATGAAGGTTGATTCGTGCGTATGGAGGTTAAGTCATGTGATTGGGTGCTGTGTGGTACGACTGATGCCAGTCGTGCGAATGAAGGTTCAATCGTACGAATGAAGTTGATTCGTACGAATCAGGGTGGATTCGTGCGAATGGAGTGTTGAGTCGAGCGTCTAATCCTGTCGTGTGATTGGAGGTGCTGTGTGTATGAATTTTCTTCTTGAATGTCGTGTGATAATAAGGTAACATCAACATAGTTGTCATTGTTTGACCACAACGATTAAAGTCAACGCTATCAACATGCAAATACTATTCCAAATCAAATTTGGAACATTTCGTATTTTTGTTAATTAAAAGTTAACTTTGTTTCTTCTTATAAGGGTCATTACTGACAATTATGAAACTCATGTGTTATTTATGATTATTCTTTTTAGTCATCACTAACTTTTAATATATGAAAGTTAAAAATAAAAATATCCAATAATATTAATCATGTTAATATAATAGTAGTAATCATAATACAAGTTATAATAATAATACTAATAACTATAATGATAATAATAATAATAATAATAGTAACAATAATAATATTAATAATAAAATTGATAATAATAATATTATTAATAATCATGATAATTTTATTAACTAGAACTTAAAACAACTAAGCTAGGGGTTAAATTGTTTTTTTTAACTTTAAATGCAAGTTTTAAGCATAAAATAATAAAAACAAAACTGCAGGGACCAAGTGTGTAAATAATTAAAACCCAAACCCCCTTCCCCATCTCTCCCGTTTTTCCGGCGACCTCGCCGGCCGGACTCCGGCCAAGTCCGACGAGGCTCCAAACCCACTAGAACCCTTCGAATTCGACCCCAAATCGTCCAAATCCTTTCGTATCCACGTTTCGAACATTAATGGGCACCTTAATTACGTTCCAACGCCGGTTACAAGCCTCTTCAACCAAACAACCGATGCCTTTTAACCATATAGCCGTTCGACCATTAAAATTTAATAATAACCAAATTAAATGACTCATAATCGAACGTTTAACTAGTCTAAAGCTACTATCAATTCCATTGCACCTGAGTCAAACACAAACAATGAATTCAATCACCATCTTCATCGTGACCTGCACACGAGTCGAACACCACCCTCTGAAGTTCAAGAATCAAAATTGGTAGAGGGCTTTTAGTCCAGACCATCATTCAAAGCTATCTGCAAGTTTAATTGGATTATCATTGGGGATTTCTCATCCATTGAGTACCACGGTCGCGACTTGTTCTTCGATTAGGATCACCTTCAATTCAAACATATTCGGGTAATTAAATACGTACATGTACTCGATTTCACACGGGGAACAAAAGCCCTAAACTTAATTTGGTTGATAACATCGTATTGATGTTCAATTTGATTCAAGAACAAACTAGGGTTCTTGGTGAAAAAGAGGGGTACTTCTGATTTGGGTTTAAAAGAATTAGAAACCAAAATGAACCAAGGTCGAGGCCCTGGTTCACTGGTTAAGTTGTTGTCCTACAACCTTGAGGTCCCGGGTTCGAACCTGGGCTCCCTCAACTATTTTTTTAAGGCTTTTTAAGCCTTAATTTAATTATGGAAAATTTTTAATATTTATAAAAAAATGTGTTTGTAAACTTTAAATATTTTATAAGCACTAAATAATCTTCTGGAATTTTAATAAAATATCGATAATTAAATAAATTTTGATAAAATCTTTTTACAAAGGTTATTTCAAGTTTTACTCCTATTAAAATGGTTTTCAAATCTTAATTAGCAAAATGATTTTGGTCTAAACGCTACCTTTAATTTATTATCGTTTAAATCATGTTTGTTCCAAGTGTGTATTTAAGTTTTTATATGTAAACCTTATAAGTAATTTTAAATGAGATAATTACATATTTTCTATTAAAAGGCATGAAATAGTATATTTCTTTATTATTTAGCGTATTTACAAAAACCCCCAAATTCGACCTAGAACCCTAACCTCGCTAAATCGTTAAACTTACTATTAAACTTAAATCTTGTGATTATATATATTTAGGTGCCTTGTGACGTTTTATCTTGGAACGACAGTTACTATTCTTAAATAATCTCCATTATATACTTATTTCCATGTGAGTTTCCTTGCCCCTTTTTATCTTTTCACACTAATTTGAGGTGAAACATGATTACTTATACATAACGCACTTGTAAACGTTTAGACTTGTAAAGCACTTGCAATCATATTTTTGTCATGGTTATTTGTGTGTTGTAAGTGTTTATATGAGATACATATTTTTTTGCAATCATTAACTATTGCTAGCCTGGCGACGTCTTAGATCTTTGGGTCTAACAAGCCTATTTAGTGCTAAAGCCGAGGTATTGCCGGCTCCTGATGACGTATGCTTGTTCATCATGGGAACCAAATACACTTAGCCAATCTTTTAATACTTGTAATCAAGTCGAGGTTTGGTTGTAACGATATGTGTTCTATAACCTTACTAACTTATGACCTATGATATGAATTGCTACTTATAACCTTATCATATTATGTATGAAAACCTTGGAAACTCACCAACTATTTATAGTTGATCTTTTTGTTTTTATCATGTTTCAGGAAATCCCCAAGTCTAAAGTAAACTTTTGAAGCTTGCAATAATCTAGGATGTGGACCTAGTTAATAAAATAAAAAGACTATGTTTTGTTATGTATGTTTGGTTTTGTTCATGATTAAGACTTTATGCTTGTAATTCCTTTTGAAACTTATAAGTTGAATATTTACAATTAAATATAGCGTTATGTGGCTGTGAAAATCTTAACCCTCACATCTCGACGTTTTCGCCGTCAAGGTTGGGGTGTGACCGATTGGTATCAGAGCCATAACTTTAGGGATTTAGGTTATTAAAATGGTGACCTAGACTATAGCTTATGCATGAACCTCATAGAATAATATTTATATTCTTTGAAATATATATATTGTTTACATGCTACATAATGCTATACCATACTTATGTGTAACTTTATGCCTTAGCATAGGTTTGCCTTGTAATTGTTTAAACTTTGTTATATGTCTCCCTAAACTTATCTTTGACACTTTGACTCTCCCCGACAAATGAAACTTCTTAATCTTATTCTCGACGACACATGAAATCGTATACTTATGCTTAAGACTTGAATCTTTAGACTTATGTCTAATCTATGTAAATATCATCAAGGTTTTGATTTCATGAACCTAAGAAATTTGTGTGACACATAGACACCTGTATTCTGGATTTCCTGGCAAAAGGCCCTCGGGCTAAGGCAAGCATATCGCATAAATCCTACGGGACTAGTTATGCTTACCTGGGGATTTCTGGGATGAGTGATAAACTATGGTCAATATACACAAATCTCTAAGGCAAATGGGTCAACTTACCTTGACGTGTCAACATTTCCAAATGGTAATGCGTTACCAAATGGAACCATTCCAAGTGCCTTACAACTCTTGCCTTATCCTTTTTGAATTATAATCCTTGTTATTCTATTTCTCGTGTCTAACTCATTTTGCATATTCCAGCATGTATCGTCATCGTGGAAAGCGTGGAAGTCCCGATCGTAAGCTAGCCGCCATGATCGCCCGACAAATGGATGCTATCATCCTGACCATGGTTGCAGAACTTAATAGCACCTTAATGACTAACTCTAGCAACAATTGTCAAGGAGAGAATAGTGCTAACCAAGGGCGCAACAACCAAACTTGAACTTTTAGGCACTTTAGCTCTTGCAAACCCACTAGTTTTAGTGGCAAGAAAGGAGCCACTGGTCTTCTTGAGTGGTTCGAGAGCATGGAGAACACTTTTGTCAACTGTGAGTGTCCCGAGGCACTCAAAGTTCGTTATGCCACTAGCATGCTCCAACAAAGGGCTCTTACTTGGTGGAATAACGAGAAGAGAAATCGAGGAGCCGATGTTATTCTGGCACTTACTTGGGAAGAGTTCAAGAACATCGCCATCGCGAAGTTCTGCCCGAGAAGTGAATTGCAAAAGTTGGAAGAAGAATTCTGGAACTTGAAGCAAAATGATGGTGATCATCTGGCCTACTCAACTAGGCATCATGAGTTGAGTCTACTGCTACCTCACATGGTCGACACTGTCCCCCGCAACATCGAGAAGTTTATCAAGGGTGTACCACCCCAAATTCAAGATGCTGTGGTGGGTAGCCGACCCACGACTTTGAAAAAAGCCATCACTATCACCGCTCAACTCACCGAGAACCATATACGAGTGGGCACCATGTTTGTGAAGGGTGCAAAGAAGGTGGAAAAGACGGCTACCGAGGCCGTTAAGGAGACTAAAGCTGAACCGTCTCACAACAACAACAAGAAGAAGAAGCGCAAGTTTACACCGGCACGCAACTATGCCATGGCTGCACCCAAACAACCCCAAAGACAACTTGTACCTGCGGCTACACCTGTGGCACAAGTGCTTGGGGCTAGCGCTTATGTTGGTCCTCAGCCTATGTGCAACACTTGTGGTATCATCATCCGGGGAATCAACCATGTCGTATCTGCATCTTATGCGGTAAATATGGACATTTGGTGGCGACTTGCCACCGTGCACCTAACAATGCCGCCGTGGTCACAACCCGTGTTTGCTACAACTGTGGGGAACCAGGTCATTTCCGCCCACAACGCCATCGTCTTGTGGGTAATGTTCCACAAGCCTGAGGACATGTTTTCAATATCAACGCTAACCAAGCACAAGCAAACAACAATGTGGTGAATGGTATGTTAACTTACCTTTAACTTTTGTGATTCGATTCTTTTCATACATTACCTGTATCGTTAAATACCTAAAAAATTGAACAGGTATGTTCTTATTAATAAAACGTATGCCTACGTTCTATTTGATTCTGGAGCCGATAAGAGTTTTGTTTCGTTAGAGTTTGAACCATACTTTCTAAGCCACATACGAAACTAGAAAGACCTCTCACCGTTGAAGTTGTCGATGGAGAACCGATCACCGTTGATGCCGTTATCCGTGATTGCCTCTTAAGTCTTGACACACATGATTTTCTTATCGATCTTATCTATGAAACTTGGAAGTTTTGACGTCATCATTGGTGTGGATTGGTTAGCCAAACACCATGCCAAGATTATTTGTTTCGAGAAGTGCATCCGTATACCGTTACCCTCTGGTGACACATTGAAGGTGTTCGGTGAAAAATCTTCCAAAGGACTTAAACTCATGTCTTGCACTCAAGCCCGAAAGTTCTTAAGCAAGAAGTATATGGCCTTCTTGGCTTACGTGGTCACACAAAAGTCAAAGGGAAAGAACTTAAGGATGTCCCTATCGTACGAGATTTTCCTGAAGTATTTCCCGATGACCTTAGTGGTTTACCTCCCGTACGTGAAGTCGAGTTTAAAATTGACTTGATACCGGGAGCAAACCCCGTGGCTAAGTCACCATATCGACTTGCACCATCGGAAATGCAAGAACTCTCTAGTCAACTTCAAGAGCTATACAAGAAGGGCTTCATCCGTCCTAGTTCTTCGCCTTGGGGTGCACCTGTTCTTTTCGTGAAGAAGAAAGATGGATCGTTTCGTATGTGCATCGATTATCATGAGCTTAACAAGCTTACCATCAAGAATCGTTATCCCCTTCCTTGTATCGATGATATCCCCTTCCTTGTTTGATCAACTTCAAGGAGCTGCTATTTTCTCGAAGATCGATTTACGTTCTGGCTATCATCAATTGCGAGTCCATGACGATGATATCCCAAAGACTGCATTTCGTACTCGATATGGGCACTATGAGTTCATGGTTATGCCTTTTGGTTTAACCAATGCTCCTGCTGTTTTCATGGATCTCATGAACCGAGTATCCAAGCCTTATCTAGATAAGTTTGTGATCTTCTTCATTGATGACATACTTATCTACTCCAAGTCCAACACCGAGCATGAACTGCATTTGCGACAAGTTCTTGAGTTGTTGAAGAAAGAGCAATTGTACGCGAAGTTCTCGAAGTGTGACTTCTGGCTCGAGGAAGTTCAATTTCTAGGACACGTGGTGAATAGCCAAGGAATTCACGTTGATCCTGCAAAGGTGGAAGCTGTGAAAAATTGGTGTGTTCCTACAACTCCTATCGAAGTTCGTTCTTTTCTTGGTCTTGCTGGTTATTATCGGCGATTCATTGCCAACTTCTCGAGGATCGCGAAACCGCTCACTTATTTGACACAAAAGAATAAACCGTTCGAGTGAGGTTCCGAGCAAGAAGAAGCTTTTGAAGCGTTAAAGCACAAGTTGTGCAATGCTCCTATCTTGACCCTACCCGATGGAAATGACGATTTCACCATGTATTGTGATACATCTAAACAAGGCCTTTGTTGTGTTCTCATGCAACGAGGGAAGGTCATAGCTTATGCATCGAGACAATTGAAGGTTCACGAGGTGAATTACACAACACACGATCTCGAGCTTGGTGTTGTTGTCTTTGCTTTGAAGATTTGGAGACACTACTTGTATGGTACACAATGTATAGTCTACACCGATCACAAAATCCTTCAACACGTTTTCAATCAAAAAGTACTCAATATGAGACAACGCCGTTGGGTGGAGTTGATTAGTGATTACGATTGTGACATTCATTACCATCCTGGTAAAGCAAATGTTGTAGCCGATGCACCAAGCCAAAAGATTCACAACAAGATGATCTTATTCCAAGAAATTCACGATCGAAGTCAATGGTTTGACACTTTGGGTGAGTTCGATACTGAGATCCGACTAGATGTCAACGAGACTACCGTACTGCTACAAAACTTGAGAATAGATAGTGACATCGAGTCTAGTATCTTGGAGGCTCAACAAGTGGTGCAACAAGAAGGAAGAATGAAGGATGAGCTGGAGCATAATCTTTTAATCCGATTGGAAACGAAACCCAATGGATTGATGTATTTTGCAAATCGAATTTGGGTTCCAAATCGCGATAATCTTCGTACCTTTGTCATGAACGAGGCTCATCAAACTCAATTTTCTATTCATCCTGGTTCCTATAAAATGTACATGGATCTACGTAGTCAATATTGGTGGCCTGGAATGAAAAAAGATATAGCGACTTATGTAGCTAAGTGCCTCACGTGTACGAAGGTTAAGGCCGAACATCAACATCCAAGTGGGTTACTTGAGCAACCCGAGATCCCTATATGGAAGTGAGAACACATATCCATGGACTTCATAACTAAACTACCCTGAACCTCTCGAGGACGTGATAGCATATGGGTGATCATTGACCGATTGACCAAATCGACACATTTTATAGCCATACGAGACACTTACAAGACATCAAGGTTAGCTCGTATATACGTTGATGAGATTGTAAGTCGTCATGGGGTACCTCTGCAAATCATATCCGACCGAGATGCTCGTTTCACTTCGCATTTTTGTTCGTCTATGCAAGAACTCTTGGGTACTCAATTGGACCTAAGCACGGCTTACCATCCTCAAACTGATGGTCAAACCGAGCGAACGATCCAAACCTTGGAGGAT
The DNA here is from genome assembly GCA_025506515.1 of Flaveria trinervia. Classification (NCBI taxonomy): domain Eukaryota; kingdom Viridiplantae; phylum Streptophyta; class Magnoliopsida; order Asterales; family Asteraceae; genus Flaveria; species Flaveria trinervia. The sequence continues at coordinate 100,830,035 of CM046443.1, read as the reverse complement.
TTGCTACGCCTGTGTGTCCTTGACTTTGGTGGTGATTGGGATACGCATCTACCGCTCGCGGAATTTTCGTATAACATTAGTTATCACTCGAGTATCAAGATGGCACCGTTTGAAGCACTTTATGGTCGTAAATGTCGTTCACTGATCTGTTGGACTGACATTGGTGAAAACTTCATCACTGGTCCTGAACTTATACAAGAGATGACCGATAAAGTTTCTATTATTCGCAAGAACCTTGAGGTGGCGAGAAGTCGTCAAAAGAGCTATGTTGACAAACGATGTAAGCCATTGGAATTCCAAGCTGGGGAGATGGTTCTTCTTAGGGTTTCACCGTGGAAGGGTGTAGTTCGCTTTGGAAAGAAGGGTAAACTGGCTCCAAGATTTGTGGACCTTTCAAAATCCTGAAAAGGATTGGGAAAGTGGCTTATAAACTGGAACTACCTTCCGACCTTAGCGGAGTTCATTCTGTGTTCCACGTCTCAAATTTGAGAAAGTGCTTGGCTGATGAAAGTCTGCATGTCCCGTTGGAAGACATCCAGATTGACGGGTCATTGCATTTTGTCGAGAAACCTGTTGAGATCATGGATCGCTAATGAAGAAGACTAGAATCACAACAACCCCGATCGTCAAGGTTCGTTGGGAAAATAAACATGGCGTTGAATTTACTTGGGAATGCGAGGAGCACATGAAGAAGAGATACCCGTTCTTATTCGTATAGTTTCATTTTTTTCTTAATTTCGGGACGAAATTCTTTTGAGATGGAAAGACTATAACATTTCGTATTTTTGTTAATTAAAAGTTAACTTTGTTTATTCTTATAAGGGTCATTATTGAAAATTATGAAACTCATGTGTTATATGATTATTCTTTTTAGTCATCGCTAACTTTTAATATATGAAAGTTAAAAATAAAAATATCCAATAATTAATCATGTTAATATTAATAGTATAATCATAATACAAGTTATAATAATAATAATAATATAATAATAATATAATAATAATAATAATAATAGTAACAATAATAATATTAATAATAAAATTGATAATAATAATATTATTAATAATCATGATAATTTTATTAACTAGAACTTAAAACAACTAAGCTAGGGGGTTAAATTGTTTTTTTTAAAAAACTTTAAATGCAAGTTTTAAGCATAAAATAATAAAAACAAAACTGCAGGGACCAAGTGTGTAAATAATTAAAACCCAAACCCCCTTCCCCCTCTCTCTCCCGTTTTTCCGGCGACCTCGCCGGCCGGACTCCGGCCAAGTCCGACGAGGCTCCAAACCCACTAGAACCTTCGAATTCGACCCCAAATCGTCCAAATCCTTTCGTATCCACGTTTCGAACATTAATGGGCACCTTAATTACGTTCCAACGCCGGTTACAAGTCTCTTCAACCAAACAACCGATGCCTTTTAACCATATAGTCGTTCGACCATTAAAACTTAATAATAACCAAATTAAATGACTCATAATCGAACGTTTAACTAGTCTAAAGCTACTATCAATTCCAATTGCACCTGAGTCAAACACAAACAATGAATTCAATCACCATCTTCATCGTGACCTGCACACGAGTCGAACACCACCCTTTGAAGTTCAAGAATCAAAATTGGTAGAGGGCTTTTAGTCCAGACCATCATTCAAAACTATCTGCAAGTTTAATTGGATTATCATTGGGGATTTCTCATCCATTGAGTACCACGGTCACGACTTGTTCTTCGATTAGGATCACCTTCAATTCAAACATATTCGGGTAATTAAATACGTACATGTACTCGATTTCACACGGGGAACAAAAGCCCTAAACTTAATTTGGTTGATAACATCGTATTGATGTTCAATTTGATTCAAGAAGAAACTAGGGTTCTTGGTGAAAAAGGGGGGTACTTCTGATTTGGGTTTAAAAGAATTAGAAACCAAAATGAACCAAGGCCGAGGCCCTGGTTCACTGGTTAAGTTGTTGTCCTACAACCTTGAGGTCCCGGGTTCGAACCTGGGCTCCCTCAACTATTTTAAGGCTTTTTAAGCCTTAATTTAATTATGGAAAATTTTTAATATTTATAAAAAAATGTGTTTGTAAACTTTAATATTTTATAAGCACTAAATAATCTTCTGGAATTTTAATAAAATATCGATAATTAAATAAATTTTGATAAAATCTTTTTACAAAGGTTATTTCAAGTTTTACTCCTATTAAAATGGTTTTTAAATCTTAATTAGCAAAATGATTTTGGTCTAAACGCTACCTTTAATTTATTATCGTTTAAATCATGTTTGTTCCAAGTGTGTATTTAAGTTTTTATATGTAAACCTTATAAGTAATTTTAAATGAGATAATTACATATTTTCTATTAAAAGGCATGAAATAGTATATTTCTTTATTATTTAGCGTATTTACAAAAACCCCCAAATTCGACCTAGAACCCTAACCCTCGCTAAATCGTTAAACTTACTATTAAACTTAAATCTTGTAATTATATATATTTAGGTGCCTTGTGACGTTTTATCTTGGAACGACAGTTACTATTCTTAAATAATCTCCATTATATACTTATTGCCATGTGAGTTTTCTTGTCCCTTTTTATCTTTTCACACTAATTTGAGGTGAAACATGATTACTTATACATAACGCACTTGTAAACGTTTAGACTTGTAAAGCACTTGCAATTCATATTTTTGTCATGGTTGTGTTGTAAGTGTTTATATGAGATACATATTTTTTTTGCAATCATTAACTATTGCTAGTCTCGCGACGTCTTAGATCTTTGGGCCTAACAAGCCTATTTAGTGCTAAAGCCGAGGTATTGTCGGCTCCTGATGACGTATGCTTGTTCATCATTGGAACCAAATACACTTAGCCAATCTTTTATACTTGTAATCAAGTCGAGGTTTGGTTGTAACGATATGTGTTCTATAACATTACTAACTTATGACCTATGACATGAATTGCTACTTGTAATCTTATCATATTATGTATGAAAACCTTGGAAACTCACCAACTATTTATAGTTGACCTTTTATTTTTATCATGTTTCAGGAAATCCCCAAGTCTAAAGTGAACTTTTGAAGCTTGCAATAATCTAGGATGTGGACCTAGTTAATAAAATAAAAAGACTATGTTTTGTTATGTAATGTTTGGTTTTGTTCATGATTGAGACTTTATGCTTGTAATTTCTTTTGAAACTTATAAATTGAATATTTACAATTAAATATAGCATTATGTGGCTGTGAACAATCTTAACCCTCACATCTCGACGTTTCCGCCGTCAAGGTTGGGGTGTGACAAAATCAACCTAACATTTTACAATTATCAACAACCCATGTATGACTACTAATATTTAACAAATACTTATCTTATAACAATGAATCTTTTACACAAATATCATCGGCAATGGCGACTACTTCTAGTACTTGGATCTACGTCAGATCTAATACGTGTGTCAGCTTGTGTGTGTTACGCGCGACCTAACCGATACAACCCGAACCGACCGAACGTTACTATATGCTTTATACATATCATTAATGCTTGACAATAACTGTCAATAGGTGTTTGACCGTTTATTACATACTACATTTGGGGAACTTTGATCATTCATGCTTACCACTTAACAAGTGGGTTTCGTGGCTCCTTTTTATACTTATACAACTTTTCAATCATTTACAAACATGGGGAAAAGTATGCTCGCCCGTTTCTATGCTGTACAATTTACATACAATTTACATACTTGGAATCAACGTCACACTGTTTTGTGAGTACTTATCTGATACATGCTTGGGTCTGTTGTGTGGTTCTTTCTTTACAACCATTTAATTCCAGTGTGGGAACCGACGGATAGGTATTAGTAGTACTACTTGGGTTGATACCCCCACCCTCGTTGTTGGTATACTAGTTAAAAAATATATATTTATTTAAAAGTTTAACTATTTATAAAAACTATTTTTCTTATCTTAAAACTTCTAAATCATATACTATCTTAGTTCTTTATTTTTGAAAGGCCTTAATATTATGAAACCTTTATAATATTACTCAAAAGTTTAAAAAACATTATAAATAAAATTTAAATACTTTTAAGTTATTTTGCAAGTCAATTAAATGCAAGTCAATTAAATAATTAATTTTCCAATTAATTATTTTCTATTAAGTTTTAAATAATTAATTTTTGAGTAATTATATATCTTATACTCAATCATTACTTAATTAATTCTTTATAATATTTAAGTGATATTTATTATTCAATTTCACTAATGATTCATTATTGTTATAAAATCATAATTGTTAGTCGGCTTATTCCATTTTTATAGAATCAAAATATAATTGGTTATATTATTTTATTTACACCTAATTAGCAAAATCCAAAATTCCAATTGAAACCCTAGTTCATGTCCAATTAAAACCCTAGTTCATGTCCAATTGATAATCTTATTATCGAACTTAATCTTGGAATCTATACGTTTAGGCAACTTGTAAAAAAAATCATTGGAGCCTCGTTTAATTTCTTATCATCACCTTATTTATATCATGTGAGTTTTTCATGCCTCTTTTTACTTTATTTCCACATCTTTTGGAGTGAAACATGTTAACCTTATAAAATTACACTTGTAAACATCTTGATATTTGTAAATGCACATGCAATTCATCTTTACCTTTTTGTCTTGGTTATTTGTGTTATATGAGATACATATTTTGTTTACAATCATTAACTATTGCTAGCCTGGCGACGTCTTAGATCTTTGGGCCTGACAAGCCTATTTGGTGCTAAAGCTGATGATTAGTGGCTCCTGATGACGTATGCTGTTCATTATGGGAACCAAGTACACTTAGCCAAGGGTCAAGCTATTACTCGAAGATTGACTTGAGAGATCTGGTTATCATCAACTCAGAGTTCGAGAAGAAGACATTCCCAAGACGCATTTCGTACTCGTTATGGTCATTATGAGTTCTTGGTCATGCCTTTTGGGTTGACTAATGCACCTGCTGTGTTCATGGACCTCATGAACCGCGTGTGCAAACCTTATCTTGATCAGTTTGTCATTGTGTTCATCGATGATATACTGATATACTCTAGGACCAAGGAGAGCATGAAGAGCTTACGAATAATCTTAGAACTGTTGAAAAATGAGCAAGTATGCTAAATTCTCAAAGTGTGATTTTGGATAAGAGAGGTACAATTCCTAGGTCATATTGTTAATGAGAAAGGAATACACGTTGATCCTGCCAAAATTGAGGCGATAAAGAATTGGACTACACCCAAAACACCAAGCGAGATAAGGCAATTTCTTGGGTTAGCAGGATATTACCGCCGATTCATAGAAGGATTTTCTAAGATCGCACAACCTCTCACAGCCTTGACTCACAAAGGAACGACATAAATGGGCTGAGAGTCAAGAATCAGCTTTCCAATTATTAAAACAAAAACTCTGTACTGCCCCGATATTAGCACTACCCGAGGGACAGATGACTTTGTGGTGTATTGCGATGCATCCATTCAAGGATTGGGTTGTGTCTTGATGCAACGAGACAAGGTGATAGCTTACGCCTCGAGACAACTAAAGGTACATGAGAAGAACTATACTACCCATGACTTAGAATTGGGCGCAGTAGTTTTTGCCTTAAAGATCTGGAGACATTATTGTACGGTACCAAGTGCACTATCTACACCGATCATAAGAGTCTTCAACATATCTTTGAGCAAAAAGAGTTGAATATGAGGCAGCGACGTTGGGTGGAACTACTAAATGATTATGATTGCGCAATTAAGTATCATCCGGGAAAGGCGAACGTAGTTGCCGATGCTTTAAGCAGGAAGGAAACAGCTAAACCCCGACGGGTGCGAGCTTTACAGCTTACTATCAGTACCCAACTGCCCGAACAAGTTAAGGAGGCACAAATAGAGCTTTAAAGGTGGAAAATATTGGTTCTGAATTTTTAAGGGGAATGGATAAGCAGCTAGTGATGAAAGAGGATGGAATTCGGTATTTCATGGATAGACTTTGGGTGCCTGTTCATGGAAATCTGAGAGATTTAGTTATGAGCGAGGCACACAAATCTAAGTATTCTATACATCCTGGATCCGACAAGATGTATCATGACCTAAAGGCTCACTATTGGTGGCCTAACATGAAAGCGGATGTAGCTACGTACGTGAGCAAGTGTTTGACCTGCTCGAAGGTGAAAGTGGAATATCAAAAACATCCGGACTATTACAACAACCCGAGATTCCAATGTGGAAATGGGAACAAATCTCCATGGATTTCATTACTAAGCTACCCCGGACTAGTACTGGTTGTGACACGATATGGGTTATTGTGATCGATTGACAAGTCTGCTCATTTCCTTGCAATAAAGGAAACCGACAAGATGGAGAAGTTAACTCGCCTGTACCTCAAGGAGATCGTTTCGAGACATGGGGTACCGATCCCAATTATCTCCGACCGTGACGCTCGTTTCACGTCACATTTCTGGCAATCATTGCAGAAATCCTTGGGTACACATTTGGATATGAGTATTGCATATCATCCACAGACGGATGGTCAGAGTGAGCGTACTATACAGACGCTGGAGGATATGCTACGTGCTTGTGTGATTGACTTCGGAATAACTGGGAAATTCACCTGCCATTGGTGGAATTCTCTTATAACAACAGTTATCACACTAGTATACAAGCAGCACCTTTCGAGGCGTTGTATGGGAAAATGTCGATCACCGGTTTGCTGGGCAGAAATTGGTGATAGTCAGATAACAGGTCCCGAGTTAATTCATGAGACGACTGAGAAAATTATACAGATACGGAACCGTATGGCTGCAGCGCGAGACAGGCAAAAGATTTATGCTGACAAGAGACGGAAACCTTTAGAGTTTCAGGTTGGTGACAAGGTTTTGTTGAAAGTCTCACCATGGAAAGGCGTAGTTCGGTTTGGTAAACGAGGGAAACTAAATCCGAGGTATGTTGGACCATTTGAGATTGTGGAAAGAGTAGGTCCAGTAGCCTATCGATTAGCCCTACCTGATTCGCTGAGCGGAATTCATGATGTATTTCACGTGTCAAACTTGAAGAAGTGCATAACTGATGAAACGACGGTCGTACCACTAGAAGAAATTCAGGTGGATGAACAATTGCGTTTTATTGAGGAACCAGTGGAGGTGATGGACCGTGAGGTGAAAACACTTAAGCAAAGCAAGATACCTATTGTTAAAATCCGTTGGAATTCGCGACGTGGACCGGAATTCACATGGGAACGGGAAGATCAAATGAAGCTTAAGTACCCTCAAATATTCGAAGGAACGATGCCAGCAGACGAAGGTATTGATTTAAATTTCGGGACGTAATTTCTTTCAACATGGGGATGATGTGACAACTCATCCAAAACTCACACGATCGATTTCTGTGTGCCAATGCAGTAGACCAGTGATGGAAACCAGGGATGGAACACTCTCACCATGTAACGCAATTTTCGGGACGAAAATTCTTTCAACATGGGATAATGTGATATCCGGTAAATTTCCGTTACCAAGCTCCGTTAGTTCCGTAAGTCTTGTAAACACGTGTCGTGAGCACACACTAGTTGTCGTTGAACGTTGGTGACCTATTAATAATGAATAATGTTAATTTGTTGTGAATCTAAATGATTATGTGAATTTTGGGTTATGTTTATGTGTTCACACATTTATAAAAGGTTAATTAAAGATTTATCGCGTAACGCGGAAACGTGCCTATTTATTCGTATGTCTTGTGTTTTTATAAAGATAAATATATAATGATTTTCATAAGTTTATATCTTTATATTATGAAGTTAAAAACACTTTACGAAGAGTTTAAAGATTAGTTTTTATAAAATACCAATTACAAGGGTTAAAAGGGTAATTAGGTAAATTAAAATTAATTAAACAACCCAAACCCTAGCCACCCCCTTCGGGCCGCAAACCATCTCCAACACCCTCACCTTGCCAAATCAGCCAAGAACAAGCAAGGAACACGAATTGGATCGATTTCAAGGCATATAACTTGTTGGAATCATCAATTACAAGCTATAACACGTTTAAAGGTTAGATTTTTCACGTTTTTGTGAGTTTTTGTTTAGGGCCGAACCCTAATTCGTAATTGACCTTCATGGGGTCGAAATGATGTTGGTGTGATGATGTTAACATGTTAGTTAGATTGTATACATGTTAGTTAACGTCGATTATGCAAGAATTCTATGTTTTTAGTGGGTTGATCATGATTTGATTATGAACAAACCCTAATTCGAGATTATTGTTATGCATGATTGATGTTTGATGGATGATTGTTTGATGATGTTTGATGATTATTAGGTTGTATGAATGTTAGAATACATTGATTTTACAAGAAAGTTGGGATTTTGATGCTTGTTCATAGGTTACTAAGAATAGTAACTTTATTTGCTTGTAATAGTGATCTAGTGATGGATTGATGTTATGGATGAGTTCATGATGATAATTAGATGCTAGATTGTTGTTATGAATGCTAGAAATCTTTAATTTGGTTAGTTGATCATAGCTTGCCAAAAGTAGAAACTTTTGTTTATGAAGATTGTTATTGGATGTTTAGGTGTTGTTGATCAGTCTAGATGTTAGTATGAGCTTGAATTGGTATATTATGATGAATTCATGTATGCTTTGGATGTTTGATAGATTTTGGGATATTCTTTCCCAAAAGGGAAACTTTATTTGTGTAAACGTTGAAGTATGATGTTATGATCATGTTTGGGATGATAGGAACTTGCTATTATGTTCAAGGATGGATTCTAGTGTGATAGAACGTGTTAAATTAGTTGTATGGCATGTTTGGATAATCATGGTGATAATTGGAATTCGTAATCATGTATGGTTTGGATGTTGTGTAGTAGTAGGACATCATGCTTGGGTCTGGTAATTGATTGTTGTGATGTTGTGAATGCAATGTATATGCTTAAAGAATTTGTTATGATCATTATACACGCGTGCGGATCTGAGGCCCCTACTTAGTAGGATTGGCAGGGTTTAGGATGTGAAGTCGTGAGTGGCTTCACATGGCATGTGATGAATGGTTGAACTTGTATGACATGTTAGTTGTATTGTAGCTAGTGGTTATGTTAATGTTCTAGATTCGCATGACTTGTGTAGTACTTAATTGTATGATGATCTAAGTGATACCCTGGTTGATATAGCATATGTATGATACTGTTTGAATGTTAATCATGTATGTTGTATGTGCTCATTGGCTTTATTTGTATTATAACCATAATGTCACCAACGGGTCAAACGGGTCAACTAGGTCAAACGTGTCTATTTTTCTGGAAGCTTGAGTCTTTGGTTTTGGTATGATTAGGGTTTCACATGTCTTTTATTTACACGTACTTATGTACTCACATGATCTAGGTAACCTGTGAAGGTTGGCTATCCTCTCGTTTCTCAAAATAAACCCTAAGTACCTTTGCATACATCAGGTGAGTTCATGCCCCACTCTTTACTTAATCTCTTTTGGGGGAGATAGCATACTGGTATTTATACGAACGCTTTCATTATTTAAGTTGTGTAAAATATAATATAGTGCTGTTTACCATGAGAAAAGTCCTCACACTTTTGAATTGTTAATATTTAATAGCGGGGAAACTTGGGTAGTACTACTGGGTCTGACGAGCCCCACCTGTGTGACTCGAGGTCAACCGGGTGCAATTTGTCCTATTGATCATTGTCACGACATGGTAAGTCGTGACAGGAGGCAACAACTATCACAGTCAGCTTCAATTGCAAAATCACTATGTATTAATATTTACTGATAATAGACTAGCTATCTATTACCATACACTGCTTATATTTATCGCAACTGTTTACATGTTTATTGAACTCAAACTCTTGAACTCACCAACCTATGTGTGACATTTTAGTATGCTTTTCTCAGGTCCTTAACTCGCTTGCCATAGGAGCACTGCACGGTTCACTGCATTTTAAGACACTTTGCTTCAAGACAAGTTGACATTTAACAATTATAGTTTACTCTTTGGTTTGGCACTTGTTTTGCCATAAGTTATACTTATTGACTTGGGTTGTTTTCAAAAACGCTTCCGCATTGTTTAAAGTTGGTATTTTGGTTATTATGTTTAAATTATGGCATTTAGAGTCGTTCTGAGTAACTATTGACTGTGATCCTGGTTTGTTCACACAAGTGAATTTTGAGGGTGTGGACACCTCACTACTATAGTTATTAGAACTAATGATGACAACTCCTCATTAACATTACCTCTGGCTGATAGGCTGGAAACAACAACCACACATTACAACGCTTGACCACCATTCCTTCCACCATCCACCACCTTGAACCCGGTCATAATATCACAACCATTACTCCTCTCAAAAACTCTTCGGTCAACACATAACACCAACACAACCGAACACCATCATTTCCAATCGTTGTTGCAAGAAGATCGAGAGAGGAGCTCAAATCAAGTTGGATCATCAAGGAAAGAAGCTACCATCAGCTACCCTCACCCTTTCCCATATCAAATAAGATTTCAACTCTTAAACTAACTAAGATTATAAGTTATATGTGTTTAAACAACACATATAATCAACCATTATGATTAAAACACGAAAAGTTTTTATCAAACACTACAAATATTTCATCTTATTCAGAAATCAATAAGAAAGATTTGAAAATCTAAAAAATATGATAAACTATGAAATTAAACAAAAAGATAATAAATAAGGGTTGAAATTATGCATAAACTTGATAAATTTGTTATACTTAAATGACTATGATCGTGAGAATAAAAATGGTAGATATATTAGAAATATTAAGGATTAAATTTTTGCAAATTTGGTACAGTTATAATGAGTAAAATAATTTATATAAATTATTTAAGTGTTGGGAAAAGAATTTTCTACTGGAAGAACCGAACCTGAAAAGAAGCTAGAAAAATATATGTTGATTCTTATGATTTAAAAGACTTGTAGAAAAAGTTTTGTGGCTTAATTCGAAGTTATGCATAATTTATGAATTTTAGAAGTTTCAGCTATTTGAAAATCGAAAAAATACTTAAACTATAATATAAATCATGAAAAATTTGCACAAAGCATGATAATTAGAATAGAGTAGTTTGTATGAAAATTGGATTTTAGGACATATTCTATTATGTTTACCGAATATTGTTGGAATGATAAAAATCATGAAAATAGGTCTGCTATGATTGAGAACTTAAGAAAATTTTAAGGAAATATAATTTTTTTATAAATATCCTGATCAAATTTGATAAATTTTAGAGGCCAGAAGGTATTTCTACTAATTTATGCAATTAATATAAAATTTTCAAAAAAAAACTTTAAATAATTGATATATAGAATTTTGATATGTTGTCTGATTTTTGGACCCACCTTTTGTAAAAATTCATGATATATGTTTGATTATAATTTCTGTAATAAATTTTATAATCTAAGATGCTGAAAATTTTAATGAAAGATATTTCTAAACTATAAATATTTTGTTTATAGATTACCCATTAGAATAAGAAGTGAGACTCATATCCACATTTTGTTCTTATAAGCTTTTTGGAGGAAAAAACATATTGCTTTTATGATTGATGCATTTATATAAGATTTTTGAGATTTACTGTCATTTATGTTACAACCATTAGTTCGGATGTGAAACCGTTGGATAATATAGGTAGCGCTACTTAGGAAAATATTTATTGCACCAACAGGATAAATGTTGTGATGCTATATTATCTGATTTTATAAATTATGTTATGACAGTTATGAATCATTTGATTATTAAATAAGGTTTGGTTGTATTTGATGCATCAAAAATATTTTTTGGAGTTAATCTATGATCTCATCAACTTTATGTTGACCATTTTGAGTATGTTTTTTCAGGTAACCAACATGTCTAACAACATAATGTTCTCCTTTGATGTTTATAATGGTTGGAGAGAGATATGGGCAAATTTTGTGTGAATCTAACTGTAAACATGTATGATCTCAGCCTATCGGTGAACGCGCATTTCCATCATTACTGAAAATGTAACAGTTAGATGTTATCTTTATAATAGGATTATGTTATGTCAAACTTTGACTACTTATGATATAATGTAACCCTAACTTAAATTATCTATATGATAAATGTTATGTTATGACATGTTCTAATGTGTTAAATTATTTATTCTTTTTTATCAACGTATTCTGAACAAGCAGTCACATCCAACGCATTTCACGCTTACGCCGGGATGTGACACTTTCTTTTTCTTGTCGGTTGTTAATAGCTCAATAACAATCAAGATGATAATTTATGATGATAATTTTTCCATTAACTTTATCCGGTATATGTAAATCATCACCAAAAGTTGTCATCGATGATCATAAAACTCTAACTTACATTCATAAAACGAACTATCCCTAAAATCTAGGTAATAGTGATTTCTGACCACAAATACTATCCATGTTTTCACTAATCTTATAAGATAATTAGTGGTCTTAAAGATTTTTTTAATATACGTATTTTTTTCATTCGATTTTTTCAATAATTATATTTTGATTTTTTAATTTACGTCAAACGCACCGAGCCGATACTGACTAAAATTGAATTTCCAAAAAATCGCGCAATAATTGTATTGTCGCAACGCGTAAACATTTCTACTTTAGATATAAATATGGAGAATAACATGTGAAACGTTTTTTTAATATTAATATATAAAATTAAATAGATACTCACTTTTAGTAAAATAAATTTTCTTGTGTTTTTATTTTTCCATACACATACTATGGGGCCACTCTTGTGGACTTGGGCTTTTTTTTATTTGTGATCGGGAGTTTATGGGTCTATGGCTAAGCCCATTAAAATAAGACGATGATAGTATTATTAAAATTTTATAGAGGAGTAATCTCATAAAAGAACTCCTAAAATACAAGATATTATTACTTGCGACATGATTATTTTTTTGATACGTTTTTATCATGTTAAAGCAACACGATGTTTACATTCATTAAAAACAGGATACAAGTTTATAGTCATTTAACGGTTTTGTATGATACTTATTGTTACTAGCAATGATTAGTGTAATTTTAAAAGACGTGGTCATCATCTTATTATGTTATTTGAAACAATCGTCTTAGACTATATTTATTTATTTATTTTAATTATCATTTTGTTGTTGATTTTTGTCTATTACTATTTACATTCATAAACAATTTTATTCAAAACTAGTTTTCCTATCCGTATCATATCATTTGTGGTGGTTTGTACTTGGGCTTAGTGACTTATATTGAAAGATGTTTCAAGGTTTTGCTTAGATAAACTAGGTTTATTCTTAAATTTTAATTATCAAAGTTGTAGTTATTTTACAATTTTACTAATATTAAAAGGCAATTCGGTGTGTGAGAGGAGGTTATTGTAGCTAATAATACCTCTCTCAAGCACAATGTACAACAATCTTATACATCAAGTTTTAAGGGCGACATTTGCTCCGCCGATTAATGACGCTCTCCACCATCGGCAATCCCCCACCACTGAAACTTAGTAACACCATTTCCACAACGGTGACTGGCGATTGTGGGTCCCATCACCCATCACAGACGGTAAGGACCGGTACGTTGATGGATTTCGCGTTTTGTTGGTAGTAATACACACGAGTGTGTATATCGACAGAAAAAACAAGTAGTCCGAAGTTGAGAAAAAGAAGAAAACGAGAAGTTAAGGTCTGCGATGACATCCGCTCTAGGTCGTCACGTTCGTTGGAAATGTTTGCGATGGTGGAATGTGTTCATTAGTGGTGGTTAGCAATGGTTGCTATGGTAGCCTGTGGATTCCATCTCTGTACCACCGTGGCCACTTAATCATAACCCAATTTGAACTTTTCGACTTCACCGACGGAGATACCACATGAGTAAGAGGCCGGTCTTAACCCGACTTACACCCCAACGATGATGGTGGTAAGCGGCTACAAAGATGAAAAGGGGATGGAGACAGTAGGGGCGCCGGTGGTTGGCGGTTTTGAGTGGTGGTTAACGGTTACGGTAACTGAAGATGGGTGGCGATGGTGGAGGGATTTTTCAAGAGAGATGGGTTGCGACGGCGGGAGATGTGTGTTTGTAGAGAAAACTTGACATAGTAAACACAGGGGAGTTCGTGATGGTACCGTAAAGGCGGAGGCATTATTGGTGTTTTACTAATTGGAATAATAGGACGTTTATCCTATACCACACGCGACATCGCTATCGCCATCACCGCCTCTTAAAACCGAAAACACAAACCTAAGACCGCCGACCGACATACCAACGATATATTCCATGGTGGTTGCGGTCCACGTGGAACACGACAACGCAAGCGGAACACGATGGCGATATATTCCATGGTGCTTTCTCTTGTACAAAAGAATCAGTTGAAATAACATGACGTTTATCCTGTTTCGTTCCCTTTAAAACTCACAGAAAAAGCAAAATGCACAGCTCACCAAGATTATACGATAAAACCACAAACCCAATTAAGTTTACTATTGGGTTGAATGATACAAACACATATTTATGTTATTAATACATCTTATTATCTCTCTCTTTCTACGTATGTATCAAAAAATATAAAAATAAAATAAATTAGTTATATTAATAACATGTACTTATTATTCCTATCAATTGCAAAATTAATTATTATAATAATAATATATGTAACTAAGTTTACTATTCATAAACCAAACTCTTTTTAAAAGCTTTATAATTGTAACAACGGACTTAGAAAAACCTAAATAACCGAACACTCGGTAATCATGTACTCCTGAGTTAGGTCAAAGCACCAAACGCACCATGATTGCGTGATGTAGTTCCAACTTCCAACTCGTGTTCTTACACAACAACCAAAACCAGATGTATCACCTCATCGTCACATCTACGATCGATCATCTCATCTGACTCCACCACAACAGTTACTCGACACTAGCGAATTCCATCGATCTTCTGCACCAAATCTCCATGGACAAACTTCCTAAACAACAGGTCACTTTCATCTCCACTATTACCGCATACCTTCACCGTTGTTCATGATAATTCGCTACGTAGGTCTTTTCAGCTTTTAGATTGTTGATCTAAGCTCGATTATGCTCGATTGCTCGCTATCGATCATGAGTTATCACTTATCTGTGTTATATTGATCAATTGGTTGGATATTGATTGGATTGAGTATTAGGTCATCTGTTGTGAATGTTGTTTTGGTTCAATTAGGTGTCTCTTCGAGGTGCGAGTGCGAAGGAGATCACTAGGGATGCGTTACTTGAGAAGGTTGCACAAGAGAGGGAGTTTCGGAATTACATGAGGCGAGCTACCGCAGCTTCACTTTTTATTCAGGTTTTTAATTTCATTTTGAGAAGGATTTGAGGACTTATAAATTACTTGAGAAGGATATTGAGATAAACAATTGGTATCATGACATGTGATTAGTTTTTAGTTTTTATCTCACAACGTTGTGCTTATGACTGCAAGCAAGTATTCAGCTCTTCAAATATCAATGGCATTGGCATGATTTAGTAGTATTTGTCAAATTTTTTGCAGAGGGTTTGGAGACGTTATGTGTCGATGAAGAAGGTTGCTCTTTGTCTTCAAGAAGAGTGGCAGGAGATGGTGAATTGTCATCTAGTTCCTATGAGCAGAGTTTGGATTTCAAACAAACTATTGAGACCTTTTCTTTTCTTTGTTACAACTTTGGAAACTCGAGGTCGAAGGTTTGAAGATAGAGATGTAGATTGTATGAAGATCTGCTTCAGAATTCTTTTGGAGAGCATAAATTCCAGTGGTATGCGTTTATTGTATTAAATGTGAGATTCTTGGATACCTTTTAGTACAATCTTTATGTCTATACTTATCTTTAATTAGAGTTGCTTTGTTATATTTCATAAAGAAGTGTTTGAGTCCCATTAGAGTAGTAAGAGCAGTCAAAGTTAAAAATTAATAATTTAATGCTAAACAATTCAAACTGAATTCTTTTTCATATTGATCCTTTTCTTTTGAAGATCCACAGAGAAATTTTTGCACCCTGGCTACATCTAGCATCGAAGAACGAAGAACATGGAAATATCAGGCAAAGAAATTGATTTCCTTATGTGTTCTCATTCTTTCAGAATGTGATTACTCAGAGAAAGAGGGAAATCAATTTGTTGTTCTTACATCTATGGCAATGCGGTTTGTTGTTAGCTTGACTGATATAAAAAGTTGGAAGGGTCATAACGGTATCACCCTGCAAGATGCAGATACAGCAGTCAAAGATCTAGTTTGTTACATGTGCAGCGAGAAACTTCAACTTTACATTTCAATTAGAAAATACCTTAGTAGATTGGATGTTCCTTTTTCTTCACAATCAAGAACAGCTGGCCTTACAGATGATAGATTCTTGATTACTGCAAGTGCAATAACTTTGGCTCTAAGACCCTTTAATAACGACAGCGTGAACTTGCAGTTTGCTGCTGAACAGTACTGTGTGCTTCTGCTCACAATTCCTTGGTTTACTCAACGTCTGCCAGCTGTGCTCTATCTGCTATAAAACATAAATCCATATTATCACCTTGCTTCAGGGAAATATTGGTAAGGCTTGTGGGAATGCATCTAAAAACATGTTAATAACATTATAAATGATAAATTTATGTGCATTATATCACCTGTTCTCATCTGCACATGCTAGGATAAATGTAGAACAAGAAGCTTATATACATGTTAATAACATATTTACATTATATATGATGGTGTCTACCTAGTTTTACAATAAGAAGCTTATTTCCCAATCTACCTGTTCTAGGATAAATGTAGAACAAAAAAAATATGAATGTCTTCTAGCATGAAATCATGAAATAGATAGATATCTGTTTAGAGTTTAGACTAAACGCTGAATTGTGTTTTCTGTAGAGATTTAGTTGCAGGGAACTTGTTCCAAATGAGGCTTGTAGATCTTCGGATTTAGTTTCATTAAGTATGCCCTTTCCTTATATATTATAAGCTGGTTGAGAATATATATTTGATTTATATTTGACATATTCTATGACTAGGCTTATATAATGTGGAACATTTTGTGGTTATGCATTACTTTTTGCTACCAGTCACTGTTACCTATTTAGACCGAATATGCTCCCAATATTAAAAGAGAAATGCAATGTAAGAATGGTAATGAAACACACATATGTTTATATCTGTGTAGACTTCTTTAGATTTTTTCTGAAGATGCTGTTTTAGAAATTATATCGCAATATACGACTATACGCATAAATCATTCAACTTGTTGCACAAACAAAAGAAAATTTGGAGGATAAATTATCTCTTCATTTACAAAAAGCTACTATTTTCATTTTGTGGATCACATTATGAGGTGCGGGTGTGTTTTTTCCTCCCATTCACTTGATGTGGGAAAAAAGGTGAAGATAGAATTTCCTTTGGATAAACTTTGGGGACATTAGTATAGGTTCAAGCTGGTTTTTGTTTCTCTCCATAATTTCATTATGTTCATATTGGTGAAACAACAAGGAGTTAGAAGTCGGATCTGCTACGATAACCATTTGTAGGATTAAAAGTATACTGCACATCCTGTTATCCACATTTATTCCTTAGACCTGTGTAACTAAGGCTTTACGTTAAAGTTTTCGTTTGAATATCTAAGCTAACTACTTGTTAACAACAAAATATTTCTTGTCAAACTTTTATTAATACTGCATTAATATATAAAGCATGAGATTCTGATCAATGTTTGGCAGGTGATGGCAGATATCAAAAGAGAGGGTTTTAAGAGAGATTTCAAATTTGAATAATTTGGAACAGAGTTCAAATCCAAAGATGCTGCCACCTGTTGGTTGGGCACTAGCAAACATTTTTTGCCTTGCAATAGGGCCTGACAGCAATTTAAAGGATTCCGGAAGGTTCACTCAAGGTCTAGATTTTTCATCTTTCATTCGGGTTGTTATAGTTCTTGCTGAAAACCTAATTACTTACTTCGAGGAAGTTGAATGGACCCAAATTAATAGTGAGTCATTGGTTGAGTTGGCCCAGAAACAGTCAAATATGTTATACACAGATTTACTGAAGCCCGTCTGTCAACAATGGCATTTGATGAAGTTGTTGACGTGGGTCAAAGATCCTTCCATTCAGAAAGCTGACAAGAAGTGTGAATTAACAGATGTTGCATACTATTATTCTTGTATGCTTAGAATATTTACCATTCTTAATCCAGTGGCCGGGTCAATGCATATTCTCAATATGCTCTCGTTTACCCCTGGATTTATTTTGAATCTGTGGGGACCACTTGAAAAGTCCTATTTCCCTAAACTAAGTTCTGGTTCTGAGACTAACTTCTACCATAATAATAATAACGCTATTGAAGACTTGAGGGACGGAATTTCCAAGAAGAAGAAAAAGTGGGTTAATGTACTAAATAAAATAACTGGAAAATCACAAGGAGATATTGAACAGATAGAGTCCGTTAGTAACCTCAGTACTCAAATTGGGGATGACCCTTCTGATGTATGGGATATTGAGTCTTTGAGGAAGGGTCCTGAGGGTTTAACAGCTGATGATTCTCATCTAATACATCTCTTTTGTGCTACTTATTCACACTTGTTGCTGGTTACTGATGACATAGAGTTCTATGAGAAACAGGTAGTGTATTTTTTTATTCTCTTAATAATTATCCACATGTGTCCTTATTACTAGGGGTGCCCAAAACTTGGTCCAAACAACTGAAGCCGGCAAACTGAATCAAAATTGGACCACATTGGACCTGGACTGGTTATGTATAGTCTGGTACTTGTCCATGACGCTAAAAAATATTTGGTTCTTAGACCGATCTGGGTTGGTCCGTACATGCCCTGTTTGGTTCCAGTCCCGGTCAAAACAAGATTTTTTTTTCTTTTATTTTTAATGAACGATACTGTTTAGACACTAGCCCAAAATGAGCCCGATTCAGGTCTAGGTTGGGACCAAAATGGTTCCTAACATGCACCAGCCCAACACCAAACCAGCACTATATGATTCAGTTCTCTGTCCTGTCTGATATGTTTTTGGACTGTCACACACCCTAATATTACTGTTGTTATTTCTATTTGAAATTAATAATGCAAATTGGGAATCGAGTAGGTTCCATTTACACTGGAGCAGCAACGCAGAATTGCATCGATGTTGAATACATTAGTTTATAATGCTCTGTCCAATAATGTGATCCACCGAAATCGTCCTCTTATGGATGCTGCTGTTCGCTGTCTACATTTATTATATGAAAGGGATTGTAGGCACCAGTTTTGCCCCTCTGATTTGTGGCTTTCTCCAGCTGAAAGAAATAGGCCACCAATTGCTGTTGCTGCAAGAACTCATGAAATTATGTCAGCTAATTTAAGATCTGATGATCCATTGGCTCTTTCAAGCATGCATTCTGTTATCACTACCACCCCACATGTTTTTCCGTTTGAAGAGAGGTACTTGCAAGTTAATGTGGTTTCTTACATCTGTCATTTCATAATTTGCATTTAAAATATGAAACAATAACTTTGTCCTCTTGACCTGTAATGTGGTCATTCTAATGCTATATTCTTGGACACCATATTAGATACAATAATATTTCCTTAAAAGTTGTCTCTACCTATTGAATTGTTTCTTACATAACATGTGATGTTTTGAATTTTCTTGGCAAATTAAATCACTAAAAAACTCTCATTGTTTGGTAGAGTTGAGATGTTTAGAGAATTTATCAGCATGGACAAAGTATCTAGGAGAATGGCTGGTGAGATGGTTGGTCCAGGCCCACAAGCTGTTGAGGTAGTAATCCGACGTAGTCACATTGTTGAAGATGGATTCCAGCAACTAAATTCTCTTGGATCAAGATTAAAGTCTAGCATCCATGTCTCATTTGTTAGTGAATGTGGTCTCCCTGAGGCTGGGCTAGACTACGGCGGTTTATCAAAAGAATTTCTAACTGACATAGCAAAAGCTGCTTTTTCTCCAAAGTAAGTTGATAAATTTTTCTAGAGGTGTGCTGATTTTCTACCCCTTTATATGGAAATGGGTCAATTCTGGTTGCATTTGATTGATAACGGTTTTAAACTAAAATTTATCTAAATATGAATCGGTTCAGAAGTCACTAAAATTGTCTTCATTGATATAAGATATATTTGTCCTAATATTTAACACATTAATTGTTTACGAAATCCAAAAAAAAAGACCTAAAAGTGTTGGAAGGTTGACCCACCTGACCCAGCTATTCTTTACCTTGACATGAAAGTTTACTATGCATGTTTTGCTCTACTATCCGACCTGTTTATTTTGCTACCTTTGATGATTTCAACATCTTCTTTCACACTACTTTCTGACTTCTAACTATTAATTCCCCTGATCTTTGTATTTTCTTAGCTATGGTTTATTCACACAGACCTCAACTTCAGACAGACTGCTAATTCCAAATTCAGCTGCAAGATTATTGGATAATTCCATACAAATGATAGAGTTTCTTGGAAGAATTGTTGGCAAAGCACTCTATGAAGGAATATTACTAGATTATTCTTTCTCACATGTTTTCGTACAAAAGCTGCTAGGTCGCTACAGCTTTATTGATGAGTTGTCAACACTTGATCCAGAACTCTACAAGAATCTTATGTATGTCAAGGTAATCAGTTATTATAAATATATTGTGGGAGTATAAATCTTTTTTATTGCAATAAATAACACACTGCTATAAAATAAATAGTGATGTGTTTGTAGCATTTTATTGCAGCATTATGATGGCGATGTCAAGGATCTGTCACTAGATTTTACAGTTACTGAAGAATTACCTGGAAAACGGCATGTTGTAGAACTTAAACCTGGTGGTATGGATGTCAATGTAACAAATGACAACAAGTTGCAATACATATATGCTATGGCAGATTATAAACTTAACAGACAGGTATATATAGTATTAAGTTTGCTATATGGATATATGATCCTAACATTTAATTATCTTTAAGTTGATTGATATTCTTGATGCACATATGGCAGGTGTTGCCACTTTCAAATGCCTTTTGTAGAGGATTAACAGATCTTATATCCCCATCTTGGTTGAAATTGTTTAACGCAAGTGAATTTAACCAGGTATTGTTTTAGGGTTATTTGAGCTTGAATTTAAAGGGTAATACTGATAGCAGATGTTTGTTTTAAGCTTCTTTCTGGTGGAAATCATGACATTGATGTTGATGATTTGAGGAATAATACACGATACACCGGTGGTTACACTGAAGGAAGTCGCACAGTAAAGCTCTTCTGGAGGTATACTTCTCCATCTTGGAAGCTTTTATTTTTATCAGTTACCTAGTGAAATTTGCTCTTTATTGGTTTTCTAGTTCCTTAAGTCTAGAGGTTATCATATCTCATGAAGTCATGATTGAGACATCCATGAATCTGTTCTTTTTGAGCTCAGAGAGAAGCCTTAGAAACATGTTTCTTTTTTTTATCTGATTCTCAAATTAATTGTATGTTTGATATATTTTGTATGTACCCACTTTACCCATTTAGAAATGTGGACTTAAGGGAAGTGACAATTGAATGATCAAGAGGAAGACGGCTACAAGCTGTTTAACCAAAACTGGTTTTAGATTGAAAATGAAACTCAATAGAAGTTAAAAGATGTGAAATTAGTTTCAAGCTCTAAGTTGGTTACTGATTATAGAAACTACTTTCACTTCAAGTAGTTATCAATGACTTTTGTTTGCTTACCTTGGCTCAGGTTATTAGAGAATTTGAACCAAAAGAACGTTGTATGCTCATGAAGTTTGTGACAAGTTGTTCTCGAGCTCCATTGCTTGGCTTTAAACACCTGCAACCAAGTTTTACCATTCACAAGGTATTATTTGTAACTTCTATAATCTATATTGATACCTCTATGTTTCTACCCTAAGGTTTGTCCTCAAACTTTTACCAATAATAGAATGATTTAAAGAAAAAATGACTTGAAACTATCACAATTTTGATCTGATATAGGTGCCTTCTTTCTCAAGTCTCATCTCTCTAGTAGGAGATGGTATATAGTATGTAGGAGAGGGATCAAATGAAAACCATGTTTATAATTGAAAACCGTAAAAACCAACACTACCCAATCATATAATTCATAATTGATTTAACTTTTAAATTGTTTAAAGTATGTTTGAGTAATCTTCAACCTTATTTTTGGAGGTCATATATTTTTTAATATAAACTCCAAGGAATGTTGATGATAACAAAACGACTTACATATACATAACTTGTATGAGGTATATGTACGTAAATATTAGTTGTACATATGGTAACACGTAGTTACATATAAATAACCTCTACATATATGTAACTTTTGGTTGTACACTTTGTAACACGTACTTGCATATATGTAACCCCTGTTTTTTTATGGTTTTCATTTATAACATGGTTTTCAAGGGATCCCTCCCCATTGCATGTAAGGGGTTAAACATATACATTTTAAACCGACGAGAAGAAAACTAACCTTTTGTTTTAATGTATGTATAGGTTGCATGTGATTTACCTCTTTGGGCCTCATTTGGAGGACATGATGTGGACCGTCTTCCATCAGCTTCAACATGCTATAATACTCTCAAGGTATCCTATTCCATTGTTGCAAACTCATCACACACACATGTATATCAGTATATCTCTTAGGTTTGGTTCTGTTTTGTCATCAATTTAAAGTAATTGGAACTTATCTTGACCTTTTATTGTGTTGTATACAGCTCCCAACTTACAAACGCGCAAGCACGTTGAGAACAAAGCTACTATATGCCATCAATTCCAATGCAGGATTTGAACTTTCATAAATATTCAAAATAGTATGTGCTTAGGTAAGCCCCTCTTAGTTACTTCTGGCTTTCTTAATCATTGAGGTGCTAGCACTAAATTCCAAAGATATGCAATTCAAGTGACCATGAAGCCACCTGTTTGAGCATGTTTCGAGTGGATACGTTTTTTAAACATTTTCCCATCACTATAAGATATTCCTACTTATTTGTCAAAAATTTAATGCCACCTTCTATAATTTCATCTCTCCGCACATTGAACTATTTTAGTGTGAAAATCGTGTTTGAGCGCCACTCATTTTTCCCAAGTACCGGTGTACCACACTGTTCAAATAAGTTCCAAGAGCACTTGTTTGTGGAAGTAAAGTCTATTTGTCGCAGCGCCCGCATTTGCTTTTTTATCTGCGCTTCGCACCACTATTGTTTTAAACTCTTCAAAGTGCTCCTAAAGAGTGAACAATCTTTTAACCTGTTAATAGCTACATACTTGCATAAACCCTAACATGTAACCTCAGGAAGCATCCAAGGTCAATGTTGGACTACGAAAGTGTTCTTATGACATACATGGGTACTTGTACACTTGTAGGTTGGCTTTTTGTAACGTCTGCTAGAATAACTTAACATTTGGTTAACCGCTTAAAAAAGAACCTTATTGTTTCATGCAATTATATTCACACTTCACATGATTATACCGTACCAGTTTTCAAATTGGCATTTTCCTACGAACTACCTATAAGACGCTTATAACTTGTGTTTTTTTATCTTTTAACATCGTTGCAAAAATCGGGATTAATCGGAAATCGGCCCCACACCTAGGAATTTTTTGCTAATCGGCCTTGATCAGTAGGCGGTTAATGGATCAAAATCAGAATTAGGTGGTCTTAATTGGCCAAAAACCTGTAATTCCGGTATGGTTCCCGCGAAATTTTGGTATGGTTCCGGCGACCTTCCGGCGATGGTCATAAATTCCGGCTTAAACCTGGAAATTCCGGCCAAATATGTGTATTTATACATAAAACTTAACTTTTTTTTTAATTTTACATATGAAAATGTGTATTTATATATAAAACTGAAGATTATATATAAAAATCTCAATCCGATTAATCCTGATTACTAGTCCCTACCTCGCCGTTCGCCTAACGCCTAGCGATTTTTACAGCATTGCTTTTAAAGATTTATATAAGTGGTTTGGAACTCATTCTCAGGTGTCTGATACCTTTTTTTAATTCTCCTCACAGGAAAAGACTTCTGAAAGGTTGAATCTCGTGGTGATGTAAAGACGTACAGACTTGTATTTCCCTCTACTGCAGTCCTGTGTTTTTGTAAAGTATATCGAGAATTATATACTATCTCTATTAGTTCTCTCAAAACAGTGTGCTTTGCTGTGTAAATAATATCACAACTTTTTGTAAAATATGCATCTAAGAACAGGCACTAAACCTGATCTAAACTTTAATACATTGGCTGGTGAATTTGACTTGTTGCTTAAGCACATTTTTTGGGCTTTCAACGGATATATCCCCCCGATCCGGGGGTGGTGTTTATACTTAGGGCTCGGTTTCCCAGCCACACCACAGGCACAACATCATCTGTTCTAACAATTTATTTTGCAATTATAGTTATAGATTAGTTGAGAAGTGATTCCTATCCACGACTCAACCCCGACACAGCCAGTTTAGCAAATAGGTTATATGAGTCGCTTGTTTACAGTCTGAACCCGTTTAAACCTGTTTATTTTCATATCAAGAATCAAGAATGACCACCACTATAAGTGAAGACCTGTACGAAAGCAATAACCAGAAAGTTTGAAAAAACTTCTTCCACTTGTTAAAATGCCTCGATAAAAACCTTATTCTGAGAGAAGACACGTAGTTAACAAGAGACATAATTTAGAATTACACAAGCACCCATATCTACAACAACATGGAGTTCTGTTTTAGGTAGAAACATGAAATTATGTCAACCCTACTGCTGAAAACATCCATTTGAGCATTGGTTTGGTCGCTAACGGCCCTCATACCCTTAACGCATCAAAAGCTGGAATGCTTCATTATCGGTTTCGAGTTCATACTCATATCCAAGATTGTTTGCATGATATCGAAACTCGTCTAATTCATTAGGTGAAACTTGAATACCAACTAAAACATTTGCCCCCATTTCTCCCTGGAAAGACCAAAAAGCATGCTTTAGAATCACCAACATTGAAAGGGTAGGATTTGTATTTATATTTAACTCAAACCTGTGCACGGTAATGAAACAAGCTAATGTTCCAACGTGGACTAAATGCGTGCAAGAACTTCATTAATGCCCCTGGCCTCTCGGGGAAAATAAACCGACAAAGAAGCTCATGTTCAACATTAGTTCGCCCTCCCATCTGATAATTCGTAGTTGTTTGTTAGTTTTTATTTCAAGATTATCACAAAACCCTTTAGTACCTTGATAAAGGCAGAATACCAAACCAACATATTTTGAATTCGAAATCTAAGACCTCTGCTAGAGGACTTAAGCGCTTACTACTACACCACCCTCTTGAAGGGTAAGAATTGGAATAGTTACCATACTTATATGCATCATAACGAAAACAATAAAAATAGAGAAGAATGTTACCAGATGGCGCAAATGATCTTTAACCATGTCATTATTTGTAAATTCGATAGTTTTTAGTTTATGTGACTCCATTCTCTCCACCATTGCTTGGAGTTCAAACTTTGTATGAAGACCAACACTATATCAGAAAACAGATTTGAAATTAAGATTGAAATGCCAGAAAATAAATTAAAATCTTAAAATAAATAAAAGGTTCTTGCCTGTACAGAACTAGAGCTTGTTTCTTTTCAGATTCATATCTATACTTAAACTCGGTAATATTCATCTTCCCAATCTGCCAACACAAATTATTGCTACCCATAATGTTATGGCAAATATAAAAGAGCATGGGATAATATCATATTTACATAACAAAAAAAATCATAATATCAATAAACTTTTAGTTAAATTTATGACATACACACCCTTCCTTAAAACTTGCATCAGGGTGTGAGGGTTGTGTTAGAAGAAAAAGGATATAATGGTCATGTTATAGATTGTATTTAGTGAGATATAAAATTTAATTATTTTGAATTGGTATACTTCGTATTAATATTTTTGGTCGGGTGAATATGATAACGTGCAAGTTTTTAGAGTTATATATGAATTAACCCTAATAAACTAACTTTTAATAGTTTTCAACAAAGAAACTGACCAGTTCTGCAAACTGTTTAAAACTTCCAGGTTCCTCGGGCATGAAAGTTGCAAGAACAGCCTCTCGTTGTCTACCGACATTTGCAAGTTCTGTTACTAACCTTAATCTATCAAAGTTCATGTTGGCCCCACTAGTTATTGCAACAACGTTTATACCCTTAAGATTGTAAAATTTGCAATATGCTTCTGCACCAGCAAGAGCAAGGGCACCTGCAGGTTCTAGAATGCTCCTTTTCTCCTCAAACATGTCCTACAACATAAACACTTTTAATTTTAAAAAATAAAAAAATAAAGTTAAACCAAGGCAAACAAAGAGACCAATTTGATCCATTGAAATTTGTTTTATAAGGTACAGATAATGTTGTGATTTAATGTATTGAAAATGTACTTGTAGAGGCTAAACTAGACAAAACACAAAAGATATGAGTAAGGATTAAAATATATAGAGGGATTCCATAAATATGGTTTAAAAAATCTTAATTCAGTTGATTAATCAATTAATCACAGAATTTGCCCTTTGAGTCATCTGGTTTGTACAGAAGAGAAAAACCAAGAAATCAAGAATTAACACACTTAATTCTCAGTGGGTCATCTCCAAATAAATTTATTGGTCTGAAGCTCCAATACATATGCACACAATTAACGGGTGTTTAAAAGTGCTTATTTAAGCATTATGTTTTTAAAAGCAGATAAGCACTTTTTAAGTTTTTTATGTTTATCTACTTATTTCAGGGTGATACAAGTTGTTGTTATTAACTATTAAGTAGCTTACAATTGCTTATTTTGAAATCAATTATAAATGGCAGTTCAAAATTATCAGTTACCTTAGGGCAAAATGAATTGTTTCAATAACTGCTGCTTACCAGCATAAGTTATTTAAAATTTAAAAAAGCAGTCACAAAAATCCTTGGTGATAAAAGTTAAAAGATTCTAGGAGAATATCCAAACAGCAAAAAGATGGACTTACTTTTATGGAAGCACAGATGGCATCACGACTGACAAGAACCACTCCATCGATCAATTCCCTGCATAAACGGAAAGTTTCTGAACCAACCTCCTTAACAGCAACACCATCTGCAAAGCCTCCCACTTGGTCAAGCATTACTCGTCGACCATGATGTAATGATAAAGCCATTGCGTTTGCATCAGCTGGCTCTACACCAATAATACGTACCTGTATAATAGATTTCATCAAGTGAGAATCTACGAAAGTAGATTATTCACAGTGCAATATCTAAAAAGTTGAATAAAAAACTATGTTCTGAGAAAATATATTTTTTACAGCATTGCAAGATTAGATGATGATTTCTGCACAGAAACAACTGTCATAATTATGTGATTTATGTCAAAAACTTCCAAAACTAAATTTAAGGTCCAGAAAAAAAAACGGAATAAAAAATTTACAGCTACAATTTATCCTGGTTGTGACGTGGAAAATGTGACCCTGGTGTGACCCTAGTTCAACAATCACTCAAGTAGAGCAAATGGCATCCTCTAGCTAAAGCAGGTACTTCAATTCGCAGAGTAAATGGACTATTATTGAAGGGGAGGCTAATGCACGCTTAGGTCGGGTAAGAGTATTGTTGGGCGCAAACCTGATCGCACATCGAAAGATATTAACGCTTACATATAAGCTTGATGAGGTACTTCTATTACCAATTGGTATGAGAATGGAACCCCATATGGACTTATGGTGGGCTTTATATAGTTTGGGCTAGGTAGCAATCCAATCAACCACTCACAATATCCTCACAAACTTGCAAGAATTAACTTCCATATCTCACCAAATTGACTTGGTCACCAGAAGATGTGAAATCTAAAGTAGCCTTTGAATCTTGAAAAAACTAAGATCATGAACAAAATAAATGAACCATAAGGGCTTTAACTTTCAACAAAAAAGAACGTTTTCCTTACTGCTTGCTATATTCTTCCTTTTAACTGTGTCATGGCCTAGACATGGCTAAACTCTCTTTTGTACTTCGTTTCATTCATATCTTTAATAAAAGAGACTCATGATTCCTTTTCATCAAGATGGTTATCCTTACTTTCTACATATTACCAGACTTTCCCAACATAACCTTATCATGATTCATGATAATATGCGTATAACACATCATCCTCTTCTTCTCACCAGTCCCACCAGTTACAATTATAGACTTTTTCTCGAGCACTTTTCTTTCTGTATACTGCACACCTTAGATTTAGTTTTTAACTGTCTGTTTTTAATATTTTCATTTGCACTGCAGCACTCCATGTGATCTATGCCCCCTGGCCTCACACATCACATTATAATCTCTTCATTACTGACTTTACAGAGAGTGCACTATAAGTTGAATTTCACTTTATCGTTTCAACTCTGCTCCGAGAACTTCTTGTTTATAGATTAAGGTTCAAGTATGGCATTAAGAATGCTATCTTAAACATTTTACTAATCATGAGACCAGAAACTTATTTCAAGGACTATACCTTTCATCTGTTTACATAGAAGAATGCATGAGCAAAATTTAAAACAATCCAGATGTAAAACTGAAGAAAATTGGTCATGTGTATGTGTGTGTGTGTATCACCCAAATGTTGACGGAATATAGAAGAAAAATGCAGTTACCTCCGGTGATACCCTCTTCACATAAGCAGCTATACCAGCTATCAAACCACCACCACCCACAGGCACAAATATGGCATGAATCGGACCTTGCATTTGGCGCACAATCTCCATTCCAACAGTCCCCTGGCCCATTATAATATCTGGGTGATCAAAAGGAGGGATGAAAGTTCGGTTCTCCCTCTCACCTCTTTTTTTAGCATATGCTTGTGCTTCATCATAGGAATCACCTTCAAGAACAACTGTTGCACCTAACCTCTTAACCGATTCCCACTAATAGCATCATTCAACAGTGATACAAACCATAAGATTAGGCATAAACAAACAACTATCTTAAATCTGTATATGTTATACGCATTAATGTTTCATCAAGCAAACCTTGATCTGCGGTGTGGTAATCGGCATGACAATCACAGCATCACAGCCCAGTGTCTTAGCTGCTAATGCCACCCCTTGCGCATGATTTCCAGCCGATGAGCATATCACACCTTTTGCCAGTTGTTCTTTCGGGAGTTTCGCCATCATGTTATATGCTCCACGAAGCTTAAATGAGAAAACCTGCAAGCTCAAGTTTTCAGCATCTTACTGCTATCATAATATCACTTAAAAACTAAGGTGCAATAACCTAAACATCAAAAACAAAATATCAGATTTCATTTTCTATTCAACAATTCCATACAAAAACCAGCAATTGTCAATCGCATACTTTACCTAATTACCTTCACGTAAATAACAAATTATAAATTTATCATGACTAATTCAAATCAAAATAAGTTACAAAGCGAGATTAGATATGTGCTTACAGGCTGAAGATCTTCTCTCTTAAGCCAAACATTAACACCTAGTCTCTCAGAAAGCTTAGGTGCAGGCGTTAATGGCGATTCAATCGCGACATCGTAAACTCGATTCGACGCCAATATATTCGTCAAATACTCCATCTCACTCAACGCACCGTTACCTTCCTCCACCTTATGGTCCGGTACAGCCCCCAACCGCCCTGGTTCGTATTGAAACGAAGACGGAGATACCTTAAGCGGTTGTTCACGAGTCTTCAACGCCTCCGTCGCCGGTGAAAAACCGATCTCCGCCTTCGATTTCGACACGGTGGCGGAGATTGAAGCTCTCCTGTACCTCGTGGTTTTCACATTGTGTAATATGACGCCATTGTTGGGGATTTTAACGTACGGACTGAAACACAGGGCCTCCATTTGAGCTTTGTGTGTCACCGGTGATGGTGGTGGTGTACGGTGGCGGAATACGGTGGCGACGGCGACGGTGGAGAAAATGGTGGAGGCGGGATTGTTATGGCTTTCGGTTAAAAGGGAATCAAGGGTTGTGGGAGTTTTGTTAGAGTTACATGTAGGTGATGTTTATGACCAATAGATGGCTCCACGTCGGATGGTGACTGTACTGTTTGCTAGATGAAAGTCGTGTAGCCACTGGTGTAATTATTGTGCTTCTC
This sequence comes from Flaveria trinervia, assembly GCA_025506515.1. Taxonomy (NCBI): domain Eukaryota; kingdom Viridiplantae; phylum Streptophyta; class Magnoliopsida; order Asterales; family Asteraceae; genus Flaveria; species Flaveria trinervia. The sequence goes on along the minus strand of CM046443.1, from coordinate 100,799,967 downwards.
GAGTCTATTATTACATTCAAACTCGACGGCACCGGGGGAGTGTTTTTTTTTTTATAAATTAGTGTAGATGTAAAAATTATTTATTAAAATGGTGTTGTTCAAGAAATATTTACTAATATAATGTGTTTTTGAAATCTTTTGTTTCTCTCTTCATTTCTTATTAGATACTTTACAAAGGATTTTTTATGTTTTAGTCTCTTAAGGATTATTTTTTTACATTATTAAGAAATGTTTTTGTAGATAGACACTTTTTTGTTTCTCGGATTTTCTTTTAATTTCGAAGTGTTTTATTAATTATGTTTTTATAATGTTTGATTTAGATATTAAAATTGAAATACTTACTTTTCCAATCGAAATACTTTCTATTTATTTTTAAAAAACTTTGCATAGAAATCTCATATTGTTTTACTCGACTTGCAAGCAGATTTCATTTTGAGGAATCAAGTTTGTGTTTATTTTAATACTTTAGTGTTAAAAGTTTTATAAAAAAATATTTCTTTTTACTTCAACGATTTACCAAGATGACAATAAAGTTTGTTTTTTAGTAGCAGAGTAAACTTTAATATCTTAACGAAAAAAGTAAATATTTTTTTTCAAAAGCATCGTATTACAAAAAAAGTATTATGTCTTTTATGCGCACACGACCAGTCCATACGCACACAAAAAGGCCAGTCTTATTTATACGGGTTAGTCCAAAATGCAAAAGTAAACCAAACCAAACCATCTAGCTCTTTTAATACAAACATAAACCGAATCAAACCATCCGGTATCTCAAAACGCAAATCACAAACCAAACTGTCAGGTTACAACCCAACTAAGCCAGCCGAACTTCTTCGGTGCGTTCTGGTTTGAATGGTTAATGAATACCCCTAAAATAAACTATTTATAAATGAAAAACGCATTTTATATAAACATTTAATAAATATCACGATTGATTTATAAAAGTAATTTGAGCAAACGGCGTTGCCAGAATATCACGATTAAAAATTTTAAAAATCATTATTATAGAACATTTCAAAAGAAAATTAAAACAATATTCCTCAAAAACTAAAAAATGTCTATCCGAATAACATTTCTAAAAAGATTGAAGAATTAATTTATAAAATAATTAAACAACATTCCAAAAATTTTTTTAAAAAGTAATCAATAAGAACAGGAGTGAGAAACAAAAAATTTTAAAAATACACTATTGTAGTAAATACTTTTTCAACTACACCATTTTAGTAAATATTTTTTTAATTTACACCCTTTTAGTAAAAACTCCACTGGGGGATGGGTTGATTAATATTTTTATTAGGTGCGGGGGATGTGTGTTGTCGTGGAATAAGAATTTTTTTTGTAGGTGTTCGGATGTTTATTATTTTGTTTTGGATTTTCAATTGGATATGGATGGATTTGGCTCAGTGGAGTCGGACTAAGAGGCTGAATGGTTCAACACTTAATGGTTCAGACTGTTTGTTTCGCCAGCACATGTCTGAATGGTTAAGATATTTACGGATGGTTAAGCATTATACTGATGTTGAATGGTTAGGAGGTCTAATGCTGAATGGTTAAGACATATTATCTGAATTGGCCAGACATTTGTCTTTGGATAGTTAAACGATATACATGTTGGTTCAGCATTTAATAGGTGTTCAGATGTTTATTATTTTGTTTTGGATTTTCAATTGGATATGGATGGATTTGGCTCATTAGAGTCGGATTAAAAGGTTGTTTGACTGCCTCTTAGTGGTTCAGATGTCTGAATGGTTAAGCACTTAATGGTTCAGACTGTTTGTTTCGCCAGCACATGTCTAAATGATTAAGATATTTTATCTCTAAATGATTAAGTATTATACTAATGATGTATGGTTAAGAGGTCTAATGCTGAATGGTTAAGACATACTATCTGAATTGGTTAGACATTTGTTTTTGAATAGTTCAAAGATATACTAGTTTTTAATGATTCAACACTTAGTGGTTCAAACATCTTATTGATTCAACACTTAATCATTCAGAAATTGTCAAACAGCTCCTTGTGTTCAAGAGGGTTACTAAATGAAGATTGAAGTTTTTTTTAAGATGTATTTTCATACTCCTTAGGGTGGCGGGAGTGGGCTCGGTGGATGTCAACTTTCGAGCAAAATTGAAACTACTCATCAGGAATTTTATTTTCCATGTTCGGTGGATGCCAACTCCTGAAAGGTTAATACCAATCACATAGGGGGACCATCGATGAAACTGCTTAAAGCTAGACTAGTGATTGCATAGTGGATCGGGATTTATGGATTTAGTATGCATTTATTGAAGCCATTAGTAACAACGACGACATCAATGTTCTCCATTGATCGTCCTTGTTTGGAAATATTTTAGCTAGAATGGTCTTGAAGTGTCAATACGATGTTACTAGAAATGAATATAACTATGATGAAGTCATATTCGTTTGCAAACGATGATAAATGAAAGCGGTTTAAGAGGACATAAGAAACACCAAGACATGACCCTTAAAGGTAATTAACTAATCCTTCGATATCCTTAAAGACAAATGTACATGGCTAAAATTAAAACATCATAACGCTTGTATCATGTTACACTATATGATTCTAAAAAAACAAATGGGGTGGGCGTGGGCGTGAGGAGCATCACCTTAGCATGTGGAGGATACTTCAAGCAAGGAAAAAACAACTGATGATGTTATTTTACAGTTAAAATCCGAGACACCCATTACAACCTTCGAACAACTCTTCATATCAATCGAATTTACGTTTGGCATTTAGAAATAGTTTTTAATATAGCCATTTAGTTATCAAATAATTAGCAACTGAATGATCTATTTCTTGAAAGGAAACCACTTTATAAAACGACCAACTCCTAATCAACCTAAAATCCTCCAAAATAGACTACGAGAAGCCATTTAATAGCAACTTTGTAAAGGTTCTAAACCTACCCAAATCTTCTAGATTCAAAGTATTCAACTTAAAGTTTGTATATAGTTATTTATACTTTTTATTTATACATCACATATATTCACATGACAGACCTTTATATCAAATTATCCATATTTTATTCATGTTTTAAAATTACACAAATCTTGTGTACGGTGGATAGTTTTCATCTTTAAGTTTGTATGTAACTAACCGTGATTTTTCAAATCCGTCACTCCTATCTCTAAAATAGGTTATCACCCCTATAAGTGTATATAGTCTAATATTATTCCTACCTTTTAAATGTATCATACTTATTAAAAAGCATCGTTAGGTTCCTTACATGCCTTGTGCATGAAGATGGATTGGTGTTTTCGTTATCTCAATCTACTAAATTTAATTATGCGTATTTTTACCCGCCGCCTCTAATTGTTAGGCTTCTACGCCAACCCCTAATTGTATAGAGACAAGCAGTATGGTCTATCCAATAAACCGCTTTCAATGAAGACGAACGTTAGATCCCAGTGAGGATCATGACATTTTAAAATTTTTGCTTTCATTTTTGTTGTTGTGTCTTTGAACGAATAAGTATGTTGTCTTCGAAAGAACAAGTATGTTGATATAATATAACATCGATGACATTTGTGTGTTGAAACCTTGTTTAAAGATAAAAAATATTTTTAGACAATAACGCAAACCAATTTTCCATAAAGACATGTCAAGTGATGTGGTTACGGAGTTTCCTAAGAGGAGGTATGCTCTATTAATTTCTCATATACCAGCTAGTGTTTGCGTCCATGAAATGTAATATCATTTTTGTGAATTTGTGATTTGTGATTTTATACCTTCAAGCTTTAAGTTATGACGAGCATATTCTTATTTTACTAAACTGGTTGGTGAACTTGAACTTGTTTTGCATATATGTAACGTTATATAAGTGATCAACATGCAAAACAAATACTCTTTAGCTTGTAAAATTACCAACCTTAATTTAACAAAACACATACGAATATAAGTGAAAGAACAACTAAAACCGAACAATCTTAAATTGCTTTAACATATTCTTATATAAAACTTTAAAACCTTTTCTCCAAGATCAATATATAACCTAGTGATTATTTTCTAAACTGCTAGGATTACAAAAAAACTATTTATCTTTTTATAAAAGTAGTTACATTTTAGAATGGTACAGTCAAAAACAGGTCAAAGTTGTATATTTATTATTTTTTAACAAAGGAGAATTGCATTGAAAAGGGGCTAGCAAGAACTAAAAACGCTAGAAGATACAAAAGAAATAAGAAGAAACCAAAATAAAACATATAGAAAGATAAACAGAAGCAAAATTAATAATCAAGTGGCAATCCAAACATTTTTCCTTTCGAACTGTTCATGATCCACATAGAGCCAAGCACTTTGACATCCATCACAATCCTCTCTGGACAAACTGGTTTTTGATTAAACACACATTCATTTCTAACATTTCATATACGCCACCAATGAGCATGAATAACTCTCTTTTTAAGATCATTCTCATGTAAGCATTTGTGAAATTCCAGAAGGTCTTTAAATGATAACACAAAGCTAGCCGAAAGTTTACACCATCGGCCAATGCTTGTCCATACAAGATCAGCAATGGGACGGAAAACAAAGAGATGGTCCACGAAAATATATAAAGCCAACACTTTTAAAACCCGTTTATCTAACTAGGCTAATACGGGTTATTAATCTGCTATCATCCTCTAATTAAATTGTAGTCATGTTGATGGTCCATAATAAAGTGATAAACAGGTATATAGTGTATGTTTTCTAATTTTAAATTTAAGAGGGTTGACAAAAAATCATTTTTAGTTACAACCAAACCTGAACACAACTCGTTTAATAAACGTATAAAAAGGTCAATTGTTTACTAACCCATAAAGTAAGATGGTAATTGTTAACATGAGTCATCAATATAAACAAATATGTATTTAATTATCTTACAAAGAAAAGCTACAGAAATCAGCACTAAAAATGGTTCAAAATGACCACAAAAACATCTAATAATTTTTAACATATTACAATGACAAAGGACTCCAAAATCAATAACCACCTGAACCAAAAGACCTATTAACCATGTTCTAAACATTAACTATCTCGCACCAATCAACCCACCACAAAACGACAAGGACCACCTAACTCGAATTCGGCCCCTTGACTCGAACCAAACTTAGCCTTAGTCACGGTTCTATACTTTCCACAGGTGGCATAGCGCCAACTGATCACCACCAACAGATATCCGATGCAACCAATGAGTCAAAACAATGGACTTTTTGAGTTGTAGACTTTTCTACCATAGTAAAGAACCAAGAGTAACTGCTACTATATGAATCAAAAGGGCTTGAAGAACGCTTGTGGTTATCGACGAATCACTCTCACTTAACTCTCCCGCGTATCGGTATTCATCCTTACTTGTAGTTATCGAGACGTTTACGTCATTTGAGCCTGAATATGGACGTGCAGAAGACAATAAGAGATTATATGATAAGATTTTGTATGAAAATAAAGGTAGGTACAGAAGTTTATGCTTACAATCATAATCAGTCCATCCAATCCGTTTCTTTGATAAATCATAAACAAATATCTTATCTTTAAGAACGAGATCTGCAAAGAAAAATATATCAATTTGCGATCAAGAAGTAAATCTTGAAAGTTAAACTACGCAAGGTGAAATGACGTGTTAGGTGATTTCGGGTCAAAATGGGTAGCTTTTTAGTACAGGTTTTGCTGGAATGCAATTATGCAAACACTACTATATTGAGCTTTTTCGAATTATAATCAATTTAATAATGATTTCAATACATACTATTTTAACTGACCTCCAAGAATTGATACCCCATTTTGAACTTTCTGGAAGCCGATGCACCACGGTGTGCCTCCCTCCTGTAAGCATTTGGCGCAACAGATATTAGCTTAATGCCTTTTAATACGCTTTCGGTTTGAAACTTTAAAGAAACCACACAAGGAAGTCAAAATTTCCACGCTAAAAAATTGCTTTATTAAAATAAACTAGGTAAAAGAAGATGCGATATTCAGAACACTCACAACTGGATCTCCATGTACAAGATAGTTCTCCGGCTTAAGGGTCATGGTGGCACCACCAGCAAAGTTCAAGGAAACCTCAGGGAAAATCTCATTGATGCTGTGTACGACACAAAGGAAAAACGATCACTTTGATGTCCAAAGGGCTAAGTGAATAAACAGAAACGAATATGATAGATGATTGGGGCGTACCTTGTGGTAACCAAATAACATTGAGTGTCCTTGGAGAGAACAGGTGTTGCTGATTGTGAAACAGCAGAAGTTATCTGCACTCAAAATGCAAACACTTAACACGGTTATTAAAGTTGTGGACTCTTTGTTCTGAAATTACTGAAATAGAAGTTTGCTAAAGTTAATTATGCATTACATTTACTCAGTTTGCCCAAAAATGTAATTACTGACATTTACAAGAACAAGGCTATTTGGAGAAAGATTGCTAAAGTTATGATGATATTAGTCTGCAATTACATTTACTCAGTTTGTCCACAAATGATCATTCTTTCAAATCAGTGGCTTCTTTTAGGCTTTTTCATGAGTATAATGTGTCACTAAATAATTTGGTTTCCTAGGGGAAAGTTCAGCAAAATGGACAGGTCATCCAGGTTGGATTGGGTTGACCCGCAAACACTTTTTTGTCAAAAATTTAAATTTATAATAACTAATGTGCTAAATAGTGATCACAAAAACTATACTTTAAATACACTCTAGTTATCTTTTACCAGTTAAGCTTTTATCTAAATTCTTTATTTGGACTGCTCAGATCCGTCGGAAACATATATGACCATAATTGACCCATTTACAGTAAAATTATCGAAATCATCCCTCCAGGAAAGTTGCATCTATGTGTGTTGCACTTTTATGTAAGTTATCATTGACTTTATAAAATTTCCTTAAATGTTGAAAGAACAAATAACACGTGTGACCACCAAATAAAAACAATGGCTGCATCGAAGGCTCAAGGCCCACAAAAAAAGCTAAAACTTACAGCGCTCACAAAAGGTTCAAACGCTTCTACAACAAGGTATGTCAAAGTTGTTCCTGTATCAACAATGGTTCCTCGGTTATCTGATGTGGCAAAAACTGCTGGGTCAATTGGCAACATCTGTCCATTGACAGCTATACTCTGCAAATCCAGATTGTAATGAGGCCTGAAAGATTGAAATCAGACACCCATTAAACTTTTTGTGTTCTCTAACTATAACTATATGATGAAGAGTACTATAGTGAAATAAAAATCCAACATTTCCTTCTTTGGCACTTTTAACATTTGACTAAGCACTTTATTAAGCGTTACTTTTAATCAAATACCCAACATATCCCAATGACAACTAGAGGAATCAAGTGGGCCACTATCGGTGCTGTCAATGTTTAATTACATTTATAACAGGCAAAGAGGTCATCTAGGACTGAAATATTGCCAAAAACAGAAATGTTGTATATCTTTTGGGAAAAACCAAATGCCCGTGACTGAAAGAGTTAAAAGAAAAAGAACCATTAGGGGTGATACGTACTGTGATGGGACTAGGGGGCTATAAACCATAGTGGGGTCCAAAATTTCTCCAAGAACAAGCTTGCCACCACCTGTTCCGTCTCCTTTTAAGCAATGCGAGAATACCTTTGGAGTAATTCCATGTGATGAGAGTTGTGACACAACTGACAAACCATGTTGACCAAAACCAAATATCCCATCTATCGCCTTATCTGGTTTAGTCAACTACCTGTTTGATATGTGCTACACCTATTAGAAGAAGGAAAAAAGATCAAACTTTCACATGTGCTTTGCACAATTATATAAAATCATCAAGTTTCAATGAGTTTTGAGAGGGAAACAAGAAGTTCCATAATAAGAGGCATAAATTATGTGGAGTGTTAGTTATAATCATTGCACAAAATGGTCTCTGCCTTGATGGTATAAATTGATTTTCAATAGCATACATTTCATTATTGTGACTTCATGTTGTAATAATTAGTTTTGCATAATCAACAATCTCATGCCAACAACAACAAAACCAATTACCATAAAGTAAAATAAACTACCTACGATATATAACCCTTCCTTTAACCTAATATGAAAGATTCTCACACTCACTCTGCAAGATGCTTCTTTTTTTCCACAAGAATGTCCTTTTTGTTAAGTTTTGGAGTTACATAAAACAAAATTTGTCGAATACTCGAAAGTAACTATCTGACTGTTACAACTTCAAAAAACAAAGCACTTCCAAACATTTTTCTCCACAACCCATGTTCTTAGAACTAATTATCAGATTCTGATAATATAGTATCACATTAACACTATCAAAAAGCACATTCCTTTAAAAGTATGGATAGATATCTGTTCACATAAAAGATTAATGATTTTTCCAAACATTTGGATACTGCAGCAATACGATCAAGTCACACTGGAAGTCAAAGAAAGCTTCAAAACAAGTGACAAAAAGCTTACCCGAAAGTAATGTAAGCTGAAGAGTTGGCAACCATGGAAGGGCCCACAATTGTGTCAAAATATAACAAATCTGTGACATAATGACCAGAAGTTCCACTACCATCTCCATACTGAAACCTATAACTACACTGATTGCCTTCAGAACATGAAGCATCTGAAGTTTGAACGATTGAAGAACATACAGAGTCTGAACATGATACTGTAGAAGACGTTGTTGAGCTTCCAGCATCAAAGAAATTGAGATCAATCTATAAACCCAAAAGAAAAAAACAATTTTAGCAGACATTTCAACATGGGATTTACTCAAATTTGTAAGGCAAAAAAAGAACCATACACCAAATCCACTTGATCGAGGGCAATCGCTGCAAGAACTGCAAGTAACCCACAATATGTCGCTACCGGTGTCAATCTGAACACTGAACTCTTTTGGTGGAGAACCCAACTTCACTTTAGTGAAGTACAACCTGTAGCACAGAAATAAAAATAACACATTTTAACTTTAATATAGGGAATTCGTAATCAAATGCTGGATAATCTAAGAGTCGTGTATCACTTTCAGATTGAAATAATTCACGGTTCAATCTGAACTTTTCAATCAGATAAAACTCAGAATCAATCATGAACAAGTATGTGTGTAGTATGAATTTCGTGAACCTCTGATCGTGACCAAAAAACTGATTTCGTATATAAAGGGTTAGGGGGGCAGAAGGCTGAAGCTATATTCCAAATTTGAAATTGCTTTGGTCAACAAGTCAATCCATTCACACTACAATATCTAACATTAAGTCAAACTATTTCCTTAAAAACTTTATAATTATTCTGAAACATGTAGTTTCTGTAAGAAAACTAATAACCACATTAAAGTTTACAACCAGCTGCACCAATTGAGCTATGCAATTGATAAATCAGTGACAGAATCACAGAATCCACATTCATTATCAATAAGCCTAATACTTTAAGTTTGAAATTCAAAAGGTCAAAATGTATCCAACTGCCAATCTGTCAATAATCAACAAGTCTAATATTATAAGTTAAAAAAAGCATTATTAGGGTATACACTCTATACAGATTTACAAAACACCTAAGAATCTATAACCATTATGCTCCCAAAATGTTAAATTAACATGGTTACCCTACAACGAAATTGCAGACAAACAACACCACCGTATTCATAGAACATGGTCACCGTCAATAATTGCATATATCATCACAACAATATAAAAAATACCAAGTTTAATTCAAACAAAAGATCAAAAATTGAACACAAAAACCGTAAAATTTTGTGGGTTTTTTATAAGATTATGAGATTATAGTAATATACCCCCCGTAATAAGGATCAGAGGTTCCGACGACGTTGAAATCAACAATGCCGCCGGAGAATCTCTGCAAGATTCTCCGGTGTCTCCCACGGTCACGTGCTCGGAGGACTTCAAGCGCCACCGTCTCGTTCGCCGGAAAAACCCTTTCAAGCGGCAGAACCCTCGCCGGAATCCCACCGACACCGCCGTTCACGGCGGCAGCTGCGGTTGCTGCCACCAGTAGAACGATTAACAACTCCATTGCAGTCTTTACAGGCGCTTTACAATCGATAAACTTATAAACCCCCAAGCGAATGACTTTATGACAGATTCATTGATGAATAGAATATGGGTGTTGTTGAATTTTTGTGGGTGTAATCTTGAAAATAAAAATGTGAACTTTACAGAATTGTTGAAGTGGAATTGGGGAATGATAAGGGGAAAATTGTGGATTGTAACGGTTGAGTGTGTGTGAGACTGTGTGTGTGTGTATATATATATGCTTGTACGTAACTATTTGTTGTGTAGAGAGAGAATTGAGGATGGTGATGATCATCATTGACTGTTTGCTTTATTAAAGTTGAACTCTCGATTGTTGCTAGAAATTACGTGTGAATTTTCTTCCTCTTTTCTAAAATATAATTTATAATTTGGTATGGACTTAATTCTATAATTTAACAACTTAAAACTAAGATCGGTAAAGATCAATTTTTTATTTGTTTTGTATGTGTTGCATAAGGCTAGAGGGAGTGATCGTAAGTGTCCCAAATGTCTAAGACGAACGCGGTATCATATGTCATATGTGGGGATGTTATCTTTATCGGTGTCGTCATCCTACATTGTTTTTAATTATTTTATTATGTTAGTTACCCGTGTGTTACACGTGTTAAAAAAACGACACTTGTAAAATTTAAATTATAACATGATATGAGATGTGGAACAAATAAATTAAAATATGAAAGTTATGTCAATAGTTTGGGTATATGAAAAATGAAATATACAACAAATGTTTATAAAGATCCAAATACTTTTGTGTAACGATATTAGAAATTTTATTTATTATTTGTATGTCATTATCTAAAAAATAAAATAAATTAATACCTTTTATATATGTCTGAGGGTATGTTTGGAAAGAATATATAGATATAATTAAAATATCAAAATTTTTAAAAGTTATGAAATATATGAAACTAATTTTAAATATCAAAATTTTCAAAATAAATATAATAAAAACATATGACAAAGTTTACATGACACCTAAGCATACAACCTAGTTAGATATCATATGAACAAATTCTCTTGTTCGGCATGAAAATACCGTTGATATTTAATTTTCTGATCATCTCACTTTCACCTCATCCGCTCTCATTTTTTCATGATACCTACCTCTAAAATATTTGTTAATAATTAGATTATCATATCAACCTAATTGTCTAGCACAATCAATGGGGTTTAGATTTTTCAAATGGTACTAAACCATTTATAACAAAAACATAAGATGTTTGTGGTTTCTAGTCTTGCTCAAAATAAGATTATAGGTCTTACTAAAAAAGTGTTTGTGACCTTGGCTCGTTCGATGTTTTTCAATTTTGAGTTTTGCTTGTTTTATTATTTATATATAATATATAATATTTTATACATATATAATAATTTTTAAATGTGTTTATAATTAAATTTTATCATAACGCTTCATATATTGTTTAATTATTTTTTTATAATTAACTTTATTAATATTATATATATTTACGGCTGGTGTTGTTGGCTCGGTATTAAATGCAAAGTCTTTTGAAGCACCTAGGTTGGCGATATTGAATTCAATCCCACAAAAGTAAAGAAGTTTATCGTTCTACATATATACATGCACACATACAATAGAATGGTGCTCTCATAGTGTGACGGTGAACAAACATTTTTTTATAACATTGCATACTCAAACTAAATTTTATTAAAATGATCGTTTTATCATGTGTTTTTTAAATATTAGCGTATAAAAAATTATAATAATTTATTAATTATGGGGGAAGTTGGTTTAAGAATCAACGGTTGTAATCACATAATTAATATATCTAAAAATAATAAATAACATAGTGAAATTCGTAAAATACTATTTTGCCCACTCAAGCTCTTAAAGATTATAAATAAAAAATACTGGGTATAATTACTATTATGATAAGCTCTTAAAAATTAATATAGAAAGGCAGTTTCATTCTCTTTAAATGTATTATAACACTGTGTGCGCGTAATATAGTTATAATATTAAGCAACATCTATTATATAAAAAACAATTTTTTAGGCTCACAAGCCAATCTGAGCTCAGATTATGAACCTCATGCTTGTTTATTAAGCAATCTTAATCTTATGTTTGAGCTTAGGCTCGTGTTTTTCTAGCCCGACTCAATTTGAGTTCTTATCGAGATGATTTTAAGTACTTTACGAACAACTCCACTAGTTTACACCCTCATTTGTTAGGATCAACCATCACTACCCTCTCATCTTTATATTTTCTATATTAATTCACATCTGACAACACCAAGTTAATATATTTAGAGATTCGCATGATTGTGAGAAATACATGATAGCTAAGCATCCTTTCATTATTTTATAGACTAAGGATATATATGAAAATGGTTGGGTTATACAAATATCCATTTATGTCAGGGGCGGAGCATCAATAGGGTCGAGGGAGGGGCCGCCGCCCCCCCTATTTTTTCGTCCGTAGTGTTAAATTTTAGCCCGAAAGTATAATTGTTTGCCGGTAGTGTAAATTTTATATAAATATCGAGTTCGCCCCCCCTAAAAAATTAATTTCGCCCCACCCCCCCTACGAGATAGTTCAAGCTCCGTCACTGTGTATGTTATTGAGACACCCTATTATCTCTATATCTCTCCATGTATCTATATGTATATATGTATATATGTATGTATAGAAAGATATAGAAAGAATAAAATAAATTGGATATATCAATAACATACCCCATGAAAAACTTTCCCTCAAGTCTCAACCAATGTTAAATGATCATATTAATGGTCCGGTTTGCAATCTAATCAAGTGGATTAATGAAAATAAAAACATCCTTTAAGTAAAGTGAGGATGAAGATGAGGTATTTATTAAAGAGGTAACTTTGTAAAATATTAATCAACTTTGAAAAGTGTTTCAATTAAATAACTCAAGTTTTAAAAGTGTTCCAATTAGATCACTCATTTTTATATTTTATACAAATTAAAAGTCATAACATATTTTTTAACATGTTATACTTTTGGATTCAGTTAGAAAATATTTTTTTTCTATCGTTTGATGTTGATATAGAACGTTGACGTAAATTTTAGGCACTTTTTTATTTTTTTCATAATTAACATATTTTTTTATTTTTTAATATAATTTTATATATTTAAAATTCTAATTCCAATGTCTTTTCCATCATTACTTTATTGTCATAATAAAATTTGGTAATGATTCGATTTGATCGTTTGGAGGTCTAATTTGAGAAAAATATGCATGAGTGACTAAATTAAAACACTTTTAAAACTTGATTACTATTCTGTAATATTTTCTATTTTTTAAACCAACGTGAGATGATTATACTAATGGTTCAGATTACACATTTAACCAAATGGGTTAATGAAAACAAATGAATATTTCCTTTTTATAGAGATACGATGAAGGTGAGAATAATCCCTAAACCAATACGAGATAATAGATGTAAATTAGTGTCTCAAAATGTAAGAGAGAATTTTAGAATTATAGAAGACTTTATAAATGACTTAAATGATTGGTGTCTTAAAATGTAAGAAAACACTAAAATGTCCACAAGATATATTTTATATTGGTCAAATACCACAAAAACTAACATACTTTCAGATTTTTCTCACAAAAATCAATGCATAAATTTTTGCACGTAAAAAGCAACATACTTTTTGTTTTGTTTTATAAAAGTACATCAACAATTTATACACATAAAAAACCAACTTACTTTCTATTTTTCAACATAAAAACCCCTCTACAGATACTATATTGATTTCCTTTTTTATGTGCAGACCTTTTATGCGAAGGGTTTTTTGTGAAGAAACACATATATATTTTTTTAACATGTAAAAAGTTGTTCAGTGATTTTTGTAAGAAAAAACTAAAAGTATGTTTGTTTATTATGTTATTTGCCCTTTTATAATGTATATAGATATGAAGCCTTAAATATCTGGTATTAATAATAACAAAGCATAATCATGTATCTTCAATATAAAATTTCTTTTTAGAGCTCACCTTAAATTAATTCTTAATTAAAAAAACGTATTTCTTCAATATATTTGTTGCGAATCTGATTTAATTAGAGAACTTGTTGGGTGATGATATCTTGAAGTACGGAAAATGTAAATGTATGTGGAAAGATGAATGACAAAATCACCCTTGTTTCTAGGATATGTTGGCATCATATGAGTTCTATTGAGTGGGGTAAGTTTGACTTTTCGTTTAATTCGTTACATAAATTATATATAGTGCTTTTTCCACACGCTTAGCATTTGACTACAATAGTTCTAAAGAGTAATCTACACTTAATACTGATCAAATATTTTTATTCTTATTTTTAGTATATTATAATAGTTGTTTGGTCGCAATTTGTCATTTTTTATGTTGTTTTCTACCTAAGACAAAACAAAAGAAAAGGTTATACGGACATAAAAGATATTAATTTTGGTATTTAAGAGTCCTTTTTAAAAAAACAATTATAGCGATGATTTAAGAGCTAGACATAGAGCATAACACAAACACAAACATGTTGTGTTTAATATCTGCCTTTTGTGAATTTATGGGCAACGGTGTGCGTAGCTTATAAGGAAGGGGCATTTGTCCAATGATTGTCTCAAGCATATTATCAAGTGATGAATTTATGGGCATTTGTCCAATGAATTTATGAACTATAATGGGGTCCGGTGTCTAGTGACATTACTACGTCTGACGACCCATATGTTCTCACTAACCAGGATCTTTAACCGAGTAGATTTTTAAAATTTTCACCCTCAAATAATCAAGTAGTTTGGGGATATATGCAAATAATCAAAGGTGTCCGGTGATCTTCCTACACTTCTTGATATACACATGCAAATACAAGAATTTGAGAATTGTTTTAATGAACTTTTTTGGCATTAAACAAAATCAGATTCGAAATGAATTGAAAAAAATATATTATAGTGTGATAGTCAAACGACCTTTAAAAAAATTCCATCCCCGTAAAATTTTTTTGGCTCCGACAATGTATGTGGTTAATTTTATTTACATTATTTGTATTTATGGTAAAATCGATTCACAAAAAACCATAGAAGTGCTATGTTTTTTGTTCAGTGACCAGATGTTACCTTATATATACTATTCCACCTAATTTGCATTACAACAATTTAAACAACTCGTTATAAGAGGGCTTGCACCCTTTAATTCAAGTGGGGATACACACTTTTACTTCAAATAATTTTATTATTAGAATCAATTAAAAAAAGATTTATCTATCTTCATGTTGTGCACACACACTTATATATGCATTTGATTTTTAAAATTCTAATTTTTGCTTTCATGTGATTTTATTTTAAATTCTTTTGTATTTATATTGTTACATTGTAATCTTCGTATTTTTTTTCTTGTATCCATTCATAAAAGTCATACAACATTTCTATGAAATTAATTGTAACATATATATGAAACATAATATCATATAAGTTCACTTGCAATCGTTTCGTATTCCTTGTATTTTCCCGTGCTATACATCAAAGTCACATCAACTTTTCCTATTTTTTAATGTTTTTTTTCTTTTATTACATGGTATCATCCTTTTTTTTCTTGTATCCCTGTAATTTTTTCTTCAAATTAATTGATTTTGTGATAATAAACTAGTTTTCATATAATTAAATCAAACAATAAACATAAATATAATAAAGAAAAAAAACACTTAAATGGGAATTATATTAAAATATAATTCTAAAATATTGGTTCCACTAATTTGATTATTAAAATATTAATATTGCATGCGCACCAACCATCTTGTGAAGATTGCATTAATTATATTTGGAATTCTTTTTCATTTGGTTTCAATTTTAGATACTAAATGAAAAAATAGTAAAGTGAAAACTATCTTCCCGCCACATATCATCTTATTAAATAATAACTTTAGTTACTAATAATATTATTTTAATACTTTTTAAAAAATTAAGAAATAAATCTATTTATTATGTTTATTTCTAAATAAATTAATATTTTTATAAAGTCAATTTTTCAGAAACTATATTAAGAAAATTTGAAAGTTGTAATAATAAAATTTTTGAAAAATGTATTTTATAAGGTTTGTTTTAAAACAAAATGTTTATTTAAAATTTTTTAAAAATAATATTTTAAAAAGTCGATATCATTGTTTTATTATTTATATTCATTTCTGAAACGTAATTTAAGTTGTATCATATCTTAGATATTATTTTATATTTAATAAATGTATTATATTAATATTTTATTCATTTAACTCGTGTAATACACGGGTTTACTAAAAATAGTATTAAATATAAATATTGCATGAATGTTCACCTAACCACCACCAATTGCATGCCTACCAATTCGAGGGAAAATGGAACAAAGGGGTGGTGTCCCGGTCGGTATGGGTGTTTAAAAAATCCAATATTCGAAAATATCTGAAATTCGATCCGTATCCGAATCAGAGTAAATCGATCCAAATCCTTATTCGGATATTCGGATTGTATCTCATCCAAATCTGAATTCATTATTCGGATTCCGGATGTCACAATTTTTTTTATTCGGGTTATTCGAATTATTCGGATATCCAATTATTCCAAATAAAACTTCAACTATGTATCTAGCCTAATAGTTATTATTCAACTGTCTATTATGTTTCAACTTAATACACAATAATATTTACATATTCTAGCCATATCCTAAATAATTATGCAATAATTAACCGTCATTCTAAATTAGAGATTCTAATTTTCAGGTTCTATACAATTACTTATTATGTTTTATATTTGGATTTGCGTACAAGTCAAATTTTATTTTTAGTTTTATATCTTTTATTGTGAGTTCCAACTTATAAAATCTTAAAAACAAAAAATTAGCAAAAAAACAAAATAATAGAAAGAAATTGTTATTTGGTTTATTCGGATTATTCGGATAAATTCAGATTATTCGGATATATCTGAATCCAACTCGAATTGAATTCAGATAGATTCGGATCAGATAGAAAGTCCTTGTTCAGATAAGATTGAATTTCGAACAGAGTCCTGAAATTTTCAAATTCAAATAATCCGTCACCCGATCCGATGAACACCCCTGCCGGCCGGCCCAGCCATTCATCACCCAAACCCCGTCTTGACTATGTGTGCCCTTAATATACGTGTGCTTTTCACTCAACATATGGATTTCTATTCAGTATCCACCAAGCAAGTGTACTCTACAATCAATCAAGAATAGTGTTTGTTGTACCGTATGAATCTTTTTTGAATTATATATATATCTAGAGATATTCATACTATACACGCAATAATACTATTTTCAAAATATACTGAAAACTATGTTTCTGTCGTAAAGTTCTGTTGGAAATCATTCGAATTTTGTTTTGAAACAAGCATGCATTTGAGATGAAAACCCCCTAATTTACACCTTATATCACCTTATGATTTTTCTCTTCATATTTTCATACAATGATTATTAATACAATAGAGTCATGGGCGGAATTTAGGAAGGGTGGGAAGGAGTCAACCGACCCCGCGGATTTTTCTCCGTATATGTAGCGTGTATTGCCGATTTTTTTACTCCGTGTATTTTTTAATACTAACTTCTATAGAAAATTTAACGACCCCTAAACCATATTTTTTTTGGAATGTTTAACCCACTAAAACTTAAAATAATAGGTCACTTAGTTAAGAAAAATGACATCTGAATAATCACCAATAAGTTTATTTTATATAAAATCTTTAAACTCGTTTATTTAACTAAACACCTAACATATATTTCATTAATAATTAACATTTCTTAACTATCTCTAATATTTTAGAAGAATACCTTAAACGATACTTGCATTTGGTACATTGAGAAAGGCGTTTGTATGTTAGAAAGTTTCGATTGATGATGTAGTGGATATTTTTCAAGAGATAAAAACACATAAACAACAACTATAAAATATAACGTGTTTTACTTTGTAATGAAATCGTATCTTTGTCAAATGTTTTAAAGTTTTGTTTTGTGTGACCTGACCCGACCCAAACAAAAAATTCCAATATTGAAAGATATACACGTCTATTCGAAAACTGAAAAAAAAACGAACCCGAAGAAAAAAATTTCCGAATCCGTCCTTGATTATGGAGTATCATTAGTACCTAAATGTGTCAAATCATTTTAGATGAGAGGGTTAAATCGTTGAACCCATACGCGAATCATGTATTTCTTCTCTCTTTTCTTTCTTTTTCTTTCTTTTTTGTTTATTCTTTCTTTTCTTCCTTTTTTATTTTTCTTTTGTTTAAGTTCAACGTCAATACTAACTTGGGGACATTAAATTCATCTAACCAAAACATGATCTATCACAAACAAATTAAATAGGGCGAGAGGTTGGCCGTTATAAGCATGTTAGTTGAACCGGATTTCATTTTTTTTCTTTTAATTTTTAAGTTTTGTTTACTTTAATTTAATATTACAAGCTTCATAGTTTTGTTTATACAGTATTTTAAATTACAAATTGATGCCAAATTATAAAGTGTATTTCATAATTTGTTTTAGATTATACCTGTATTTTTTTTAAACGGTTATATTATACATATACATATATTTTGATAACACATTCCGGTTCTCAACTCCAAGTTGAGCAATCCGACATCCAAACCAGTAATACGGTTGGTTTAATGTTTGGTCCGATTCTAAAAATATTTATTAAAATTTAAAGAGAAATTTTATAAAAACCTACAAAGAAACTTAACTAAACAAGTTTGTATCACTTTTTAAATGGCTTGCCGCTCAAACAGAATTCATGCATCAATATAAAATTGTTATAAAAATTATCACATCAATGTATAAAGATAATGCTAACACTTTTAGAACATTTAGGCATCACTTTTGTAGCATTGGTACATCATAAAATATAAAATAAAAGATTATATTAATATGTTGTTATCAAATATAACATTTATGTTACCCCTCATACATGTATCATGTATGTATATTATTGGTTCACAGTATGGGCCTCCAGCACCAAACAAGTGTATTGTATTTTTTATATGAGTGAAATATAAAGATGTAAACATTTATCTAATTTATATTAGTATTTGTTGTACCATATGAATATTTTTTGAAATATTCAAAATACGTACACAAAAGTAATGATTTTCATAAAAGATTGGTCATTATAATTAATATTGCCGCATGTAATTTGGTTAGAAGTTAACATGGGAGTCTCAGTCTCTATATTATTTATTATTTTTAAAATATAATGAAAACATACATTAATCAATTTCATACAATTCTTTATATTTTGACTTGTCCGTAAATTTTAAAAACTGTATGTATGAATTGAATGGTAATTTTTTTTAGTATTTATCAACTCATTACTTCTCACTTATAATTACTTTGTGAGTATATGAGAGATAAATAGTAATGGAATTAAAAAATATGTTATTTAATTGAATAACATAAATATAAAGAATAAAATATGAGAGGTTTTCAAGAAATAAATAAAATTGAAGGATAAAAGTGATTTTTAGTTACTACATGTTTGAATAACCTTTTAACTTTGTTCATACTTTTATAAATTATTGTTGTTGTTTGTTATTATTATTATCGTTATTGTTAATCTTTAAGTATATATAACTATAGTTGGTAGATATATAAGTAGACAAGTTTAAGCATTATCGATTATTATTTCCATTTTTCATTGGCGTAGTAGACCCGCTTCACATCGGATATCTTTAAAGAGGAAAAAAAAATACAAAACTGAAAAACCACTCGTTGGTGTTCCGTTGAAATAACTTGGTATTTTCATTATGTCAAATTGTGAATTGTGTCGTGTGGAGTTGGTGGGTTGCAGTATTAAAGTGGACGGTAGTGATAGGCACAATTTTATTTTATAAATATGGGGATGAAATTTTTAAACGATTATTTGGGTATTGCTATATAAAACAAATTTTGGTCTGGTTCGGATCGAATTGGGTCAGATCACAATCAAAGATTTGAACTTTTTTTTATATAAGGTTTATAAATCATTAAAGATTTGGAGTTTGTAGTTTCCAAATCAAAGTTTAGATTCCCTAATCCTAGACAATTAATATTTAAACAGTAAAAGTAACTATATAAACACTAAAGTATAAAATACTCAATAATCTTATCTCAATGCAGTGGTGGAAGTGGTGATGGCCTGGTGATTGGAATTGTGTTTGAAACTTATTAAGGCTATGTTAAATATTTGGTTTAAAACTTAAATTGGGTCTATGTCAAATAATTGGTTTATAACTTAATTGAGTTTATGTCTAATATTAGGTTTAAACTTATAATCTATGTAATTTTGTAAATTAAACATGTCAACATGAACAAAACTCCTTGTTAGATTAGTTACAACCTGAAACATGATTAACATGTGTATTGAATTATTGATGTTGTGTTAGATTGTCACCCCTAGTTTTCAATGCTACATTTGTTCCTGATCTCTGGTCTTTCCCTCATGCGAAAAAGAAGTTATAGTTCAAACGTCATAAACAATGTTTATACAGATGTCATGATGTTTAAATACTCATATAAACCATAAGCCATCATTAAATTAAGCAAAGTTCCAACTACACCATTGACATAATCTAACATACCAACAGTAACATGCCTAAATGTTGCAAAACAAGTACAACATCATAAACATTAAAGATATAATTATTTAAAACATACTTGAACTTGCAAAAATCAACAAAAATAATGGTTAATTCAACCGCACATTTAAGACATATCTAAAATATATCAGTAAAAACACAAATTGAGTAAAACTTAAACTAGCTCAAGCGTATATTAGAGTTCATATTATTAATATTGAGCTTAAGCTTCACATGCCGAGCTTGGTCAGACTAGCGAGTATAAACCAGATTGTTATTTAGATAAATTTAAATATCTATTACATGAAATTATGACAAAAATAATTAAAAATATATACATTGTGCTATATATAAAATTATAATTATAATTTTGTGTGTGTATATATATAACTGACTTATTAATAAATACAAATTATTAGAGCAATAAACTCAATTCACAAACCAAACTCAAACTTTAGAAATAAAACTTTACACACTTTCAGGTTTTTTTATTGGTTTTCTTTTTCAGCTAAGATTTCATAAAAAGAACAAGTATGGAGCTAGACATAAATAAAAACGATACAAAAACATGAGGGGATTTTTAGACCAATTCATCAACTAGAGTTCACCTTATGGTTTCTTTAGTAAATCATAAAAAAAAAGATTTATAACCGAGTAAAAATGAGAGTTTCTTCCGCAAACAAGTTGAGCTTAAGTTCAAACTCTCTTAAATCACATGAACTGAACTCAAGTTTAGACTATCCCGAGCTCGACGGACTCGTTTACATCATGATTACAACTTACAACTAGATGTCACTATATTACTATGATAAAATATTGTAAGAATAAGTATTCTTAATTCTTGTTTGGTAATCTTCCATCAAGATTCTTTTCATAGGCCCATATCTGAACATCATAAATTATGTCAGGCACATCTTTGAACTACATTAATATTACTACATTAGACATTATTGTGTTAGGCCCATCTCTGAAATACATTAGTATTACTACATTAGACATTATTGTGTTAGGCCCAACTAAAAAGTAAAAAGGAATAATTTTTTTTTGTTCCAATTTTCCAACCAATAATTTTATTATTATACAAAAAATTAAGTCAATACACCATAGAAAATGGTTCGCACGTCGCAGGTAGTCCCCATCTACTTCAAGTTTTGGTCAATATCAAGTTCTATATATAAGCACACAAATGCATTTTGTAGCATTCGTATTCAACATACAACCATCAACTCAAACATTTAGCGAGTTGAAAAAAAGCCAAAAAGAAGATGAAGTTTGTGTGGTCAATGGTGCTGCTCGTTGCCGCTATAGCGGTGATGAATGTAGCTGAAGGTTGGGAGGAAAACCCCACCGACATTGGTGGCGGAGTCATACGCATTGGTGGCAAAGTGCTTTGCCAAGATTGTAAGAAGGTGTGGAATAAATGGGTTAGGGCTATCGAAGGTATGCACAATTCTGTCATTACATTTTCTATTAGACATCACGAGTTTTAATTTTCTTTTATTGTCGTTTTGTTTTACTCTGTAACTTTGAACACAAATTGTGTTTTTAGGTTGTACGGTTTCTGTGACATGTATGGATGCTAGAAAACGGATTATCTATTATGTAAGTGATAAGACTGATAAAGCTGGTGAGTTTGAGGTCACTATTAGCAAATACATTCGTGGAAAGAAGATAAACCCTAATGCTTGTTTCACAAGACTCGTGTCTTCACCTGACCCTATTTGCAATGTCCCCACCGATGTTGGAGGCGGTAAAACAGGGATCAAACTTGGTCGTCCAACCATCTTTTACCGAGATATGATCAAACATGTTCTCAGTCCATTCTATTACACCACACCTATGTGTGATCATTCAAATACAGGTGATAATGATAATGACAATGATAACAATAACAACAACAACGACAACGGCAACGACAACGATAGCGATAATGATAACGACGGTGACAACAACAACAATAACAACGGTGACAACAACAACAACAACAACAACAACTACAACAACAACAACAAAAACAACAACAACAAAAACAGCAACAACAACAACAACGACAACAACAACTACAACGATAACAACAAGAACAACAGCAACTACTACAATAATAACAACAACAATGATAACAAAAGTAAGAAAGATGATAATTCACATGGAAAGGGAGAACACTATTGATGTGCTAATGTTTATTTATTCAATTAAGTGTGTTTGTTATTGTTCTTTTTATTTTGCAAAATTGTATTTTGAAGAGAATCCCATGTTTTTGTATTCTTGTTTTGTAATTATAATCGAATGGATGATGCGTGTTTTGATTGTTTCTATAGCAGTATTAAAATTACTATTTTCAAAGATTTTACAGGTAATTTATCTTAATTGTCCAAAACAATGATAACATCCCCCAAACAACGAGTTTCTAACACATTGGTATTCATGCTAAAAAGTAAAAACAATAACTTTAGCTTCGACTTACTTATATCATGTGATTCAAACATGAATACTTTAACTCGTTTATCAAAACGAGTTAAATGGGTTGGTGGTTTGTAAGTATGTTTTGATAAGGTTGTAAACATGTTAAGGGTTTGGCGGTAGACTTGTTTAATTAACGGGTTGATGAAACTATTGTTTAAGCAAGCTTGTTAAACAAGTCAACTTATATACACTTCGTTTAATTAAAAATGTCAACAGAAATATAACTCGTTTATTAAACGAGTTATATGTAACAACCCATAACAATATAACATGATTATCACGTGTATTCATGTTGTGTTAGATTGTCAACCTTAGTTCTCAATGAAACTTTTGTCTTATTCACTCGTGTGGGAAAGAAGTTATAGTTCAAGCATCATAAATAATGCACATGTAGAGTCAGCTTAATGTTTTTTAGAGCCCCAATCAAACTAGAAAAATAAGGCTTTTTGAAAGTCACAATCTAAACAAAAACAAACTAATTAAATTTCTTTGAACAAAAGTAACATATTAAAAGAAATTTTAGTATAACAACTTAAGTCCTTGATAGTTGATTTAATAAAAAAGGGCTAGACGAAGTCGATCAAATCAATCAGAGAAGAAGAAACTTAGGAATGATCGTTTACTTTGTGAATTGTCTAAGGATGTTTCTTCAATAACTATTAAATCATCAAAATTTTATTGGGACTCAACTATCAAATGTTATTTCTGCTTCAAAATTTCATTGATCCATGTAAGAACAAAACCCACTAAATAGTTTTTTTATAAATGAGGACCCTTATTTTTTTGAGACCCCAAGCTTATTGCGTCACAACTTACACTATAAAACCGGCCAACACATGCCATGATGTGCAAATACTCATAAACCATAAGCCATCAATGAAGTAAGCAAAGTTCCAACTACACCATTAACATAATATAGCATAACAACAGTAACATGTCTTACATAACAAACACACCAATATAAACATTAAAGATATAATTATATATTATATTACCAACGGTGAGTGTAACCGCTAGTAAAACTTATCTCGACCGTTGGATCAAGTTGAAATAAAATCTTGACCGTTTAAACTTGACGGCTACAGCAATTACAGGGTGGTTTTTAGCGGTTATCTTGGGTAGTTTTCCTCCCCCACGTCTCCACAGTTTCCTCCTTAATTTCCGATCACTTTCTCAACCGCTGCGCTCCTCCTTTTAAGTCCCACACAAGTTACAAATAGTCATAAGCAAGGATACAATCTAGGGTTTCAGAAATCAAGATCCGTAAATCATCATCACATAGATCATTTTCATCTCTTCAACCCATGCTCATCTTCCTCTCGATCATCATTCAGCCCCTTGATTTTGGTTAGTAATATTTGTTAAAAATATAATTCAATATCTTTTATTTTTTGTTCTTGTTTTCTGTTGGGCTTGTGTATATGCAGGCTGCTGCTTTATGCTGATGGGCTGCTGCTTATGTTGCTGTTGGGCTTGTTCTAGGGCTCGCGTATATGTTGAAGCTTTTGTTCCTGCCGACGAAGGATAGCCGATACACCCTCTCTCAAACTCTCTCGTTCGCTCTCTCGGATGATCTTGTTCTCTGTCATCGTGTTGATGATAGCTTTCATATTTCTTTACATCTTTGTTATTAGGTCATCACATTGATGATCTGAAGTTTGTCTTACAACTGTTGGATAATTCTTGAGTTTAGGGTTTGTTGTTCTTCAAGAAGTTTTCATAAGTGATTGTGTATTTCTGACATGGTATCAGAGCATAGGCTCTGGTCGATTGTTGATCTGATTCCTGGTGTTATCGCGATCTTCCGCTGTTACTCTCGATTGATTGACTGTAATGATCATTGAGTAAGGGTTTTCTTCTCAAACCCTAATCTGTACCTTCACTCGAAAAACATCCGGATAATCTGTTTGTGGACGCCTTTGGCTCGTGTGATTTGCATCATCAAGCGTATGAACACCAATGTGCAAATAAGAAGCTGGTTGAGGCTGCCTTTTCTCTTCATCTAAGACTGTAACCCTAAGTGAAGGTTACAAGTCTTAGTCGCTCGGTTGGTCTTCTCCCTGATACAGGGAGCCGCTGTGAGGATTTCTTGTTCCCTTTTCTCTATTTCCCTTATTTCTTGTTATCATTGTTGTGTTTAGGCATTCTTGTCCGGGTTAGGAGTACCGGAATTGATCTGGACTATTTCTGCATTGATAATACGTGTGCATCACTTGTGTGCTTGTTTTCTGTGTGTATTCTTCTGCATCACAGCCCTGATTAATCCTTGATCTACCAACGTGATTGGTGTGAAAACCTGGCTCTGATCTTGGCTGTCTTATCTGCGCTTGCTTGAGTGCTCTGCATATCTTTGTTGGTCTCTTAAAACAACTAAATGGCTGATGAAACTGATAACCCTATTGTTCCTAGTAACACTTGGTTGGAAAACTTGATCCCAGTAACCCACTATACCTTCATCCGAGTGATTCATGTGTGTTGACCATTGTTAACATAAAACTTAAGGGAACTGAAAATTATACTGTTTGGGCTAATGCCATGAAACTCGCTTTACAAGTTAAAAACAAAATCGGTTTCATAAATGGCAAATGTGAAAAACCTAAAACTGATGAAGTACTAGTGGGACAATGGGAAAGATGTAATTCCATCGTTCTCACTTGGATTTTAAACTCTGTGTCTGAGGAGTTATATGTGGGGCAAGTGTTTTCAAAACTTGCCTCCGAAGTCTGGAATGAACTTAAAGAAACCTATGATAGAATAGATGGATCCGTAATCTTTGGCTTACATCAAAAAATTAACTCTTTACAACAAAATGGCTCCTCAGTCTCTGAATACTATCATAAACTGAACACCATGTGGAAACAAATGGATAATATGCTTCAATTACCATCCTGTACATGTAAAGCTGCAAAAGAATTTAATGATTTTAATCAACTAATAAAACTAATGCAGTTTCTTATGGGTTTGGATGACGTTTACCAACCTGTAAGAACCAATCTTCTGACCAAGGATCCGTTACCTACCATAAAAACTGCCTTCTCTATCATCTCAAGAGAGGAGTCACATAGAAATTCAAACTCCTCCAAACAAACTGGTGTAAATGTTGGCTTTGTTTCAAAAACAAATCAATCCTTTGATAATAAAAAGAAAAACACAAGAGGTCCAAATCAAAATCTAAAATGTACTCACTGTAATAAAATTGGTCATACTATAGAAAGGTGTTTTGAGATTGTTGGTTACCCACAAGGAAACCGACAGAAGGGAGGCTCTGGATCCAGTCAAGGTCCTAAACAAAACCAAAATATTACTACTAACAGAACCAACTCTGCCTCATCCCCTGCCTTGACAGCCTTTACTGCTGATCAAATCAGCCAATTACTAGGGTTGTTAAACAACAAGCAGGGAGAATCGCCTGGTAACTCCAATGTTGGAGGTACTTCCTCAAACTCCTCCTCATATGGAAACACTTTCAGTTTCTCCTCGATTTTAAACTCTAACTTGTTAACACAATGGATCATTGACTCTGGGGCAAATCAACATATGGTTATGAGTGATAAAATATTTTAAACCCGATTGATGTCACTGAATTTAAAATTAAAGTTCATCACCCTAATGGAACAAGTGCTACCGTTACAAAGATTGGTAACATAAAATCAACAAAGAGGTTATTCTAACAGATGTCTTTGTTGTCCCAGAATATAATGTTAACCTATTTCTGTTTATAAACTCGTTCGTGACAACAAAATGAGTGTCATATTTGATGAACGCTGTTGTCATATCCAGGATTTACTCACAAAGAAAACCTTGGTGACTGGTAGTCAGGTGGATGGGCTGTACATTTTTGGTGACACAACACAAACCGCAAAGGTGTGTTTTCTAAGTGTTGAGCCCTCGGATTTATGGCATACAAGACTTGGTTATCCATCAGATCAAGTCCTGAATGTCTTAAAACAGAATTTGAATCTTAAATCTTCTAATTCCTCCAAGCCTTGTGATGTGTGTCACAAGGCCAAACAACATCGTGAACCTTTTCCTTTAAGTAATCATAAATCCAATCATGTAGGTGACCTCGTTCACTTAGATGTTTGGGGTCCATATAAACTTCAAAGTAAAGAAGGGTTTCAATACTTCTTAACTGTTGTCGATGATTTTTCTAGGGCTGTATGGGTGTTCTTGATGAAGCACAAAGATGAAGTCTTTGTAAATATTGAAACTTTTACACACTTACTGCAAAATCAATTTAATTCTAAAGTAAAAATGTTTAGAAGTGACAATGGTTTAGAATTTGTAAATACAAGATTTGCTGAATTTAATCGGTTAAATGGAATAATTCATCAAACCTCCTGTTCCTACACTCCCCAACAAAATGGGATTGCCGAGAGAAAACATCGACATCTTCTTAATGTGGCTCGGTCCCTTCTTTTTCAAAGTAATGTCCCTCTATCCTTCTGGTCTGAATGTGTGCTGACTGCCGCTTACTTAATTAACAGGACCCCCTCTTCTGTGTTGAATGGTAGGTCTCCCTATGAGCTGTTATTTGGTTTTACTCCCTCTCTGGTCCACTTGAAATCATTCGGGTGTCTATGTTTTTGTACTGTGCTAAATAACACAAATAAATTGAAAGTCATGCCCAAAAGTGTGTTTTCGTTGGTTACTCAAATAATAAAAAAGGATATAAACTGTGGAGTCTGGATAAAAAAATGTTCTTGTTTTCCCGGGATGTCAAATTTTATGAAAATATTTTTCCTTTTAAAGATCACCATGATCCAAATGAATCAAATTCACATCCCACACTAACTCACTTAAATTTTTTTAACGACCCCTATTCAAACACACCGAAAGATGTCCTTCAGTAGGTGATCCCGATGATGAAAGAGGGATTCATAGTGATGCTTCTGATGATGCATCTCAGCCACATAGCAACCCTGGTTCTGAAGGTATGGCTGACTTTTCGCAGCCCTCTGCTGGCAGTCCGATTACAGAGGGCGTGGCTGGTTTTCAGCAACCTTTCGGGACCAGTGGAGGTAATGCCGAGGCTGTATCATCATCGGAGACTGATGATCACAATCATACCTCTGAGGGAAATGATCGTTCTTCTGATACAACAGCTCCTAGGCGATCAGTTCGGCATAGCTCTATTCCAAAAAAACTTGATGACTTTATCATCGAAGGTAAAGTCAAATATGGAATTGAAAAAACTGTCAACTACTCAAATCTTTCTGTCGAAGGCAAGTCCTTTGCTTCGAGTCTAAATAAAAGTATTGAACCTCGAACCTATAAAGAGACGTGCCTTGACACAAACTGGATTAATGCAATGAATGATGAAATGAATGCATTAAATAGAAATAAAACATGGGATATCGTTGACCTCCCCTCAAACAGAAAGGCTATCGGTTGCAAATGGGTTTATAAAATAAAATATAAGTCAACCGGTGAAATAGATCGTTATAAAGCGAGACTCGTTGCTAAGGGTTATAGCCAACGGGAAGGCATAGATTTTGATGAAACCTTTTCCCCCGTTGTTAAAATGGTTACTATTCGGTGTGTTATATCTCTTGCTGTTCAACGTGACTGGCCCCTTTACCAACTTGACATAAATAATGCATTTCTTTATGGTTCCTTGAATGAAGATGTCTACATGACACTTCCTGAAGGTTACTTTTCAAAAAGTGATACTCGTGTGTGTAAATTAAATAAATCTCTGTATGGTTTAAAACAGGCCCCCAGAATGTGGAATGAAAAACTGGTTGGGGTCCTGTTGTCTACGGGGTTTATTCAAAGCAAAACTGATTATTCCATGTTTATCAAATCTAATAATTCTGTGTTCATTATTTTACTCGTGTATGTTGATGACATTATTGTTACTGGTAATGATGAGTCTGAAATCCAGCACCTTAAACAATACTTACAATCTGAATTTCTGATTAAAGATTTGGGACCCTTAAAATACTTTTTGGGAATTGAGGTTGTTCCTCATAAAAATGGTCTTTGTTTATCTCAACGCAAATACTGTTTGGAGCTGCTCGCTGAGTTTGGTATGACAGGTTGCAAACCTGTCAACACTCCTCTTGAGCAGCACCACATCATTGCTCAGATTTCTCAGTCAGATCTACCTCCGCTTCCAAATATTTCTGAGTATCAGAAACTAATTGGAAAACTCATTTACTTGTCTCACACTAGACCTAATATTTCATACTCTGTTCAGTTTCTCAGTCAGTATATGCATCGTCCTACTGAGTCTCATTTAAAACTAGCCTTAAGGCTGTTACGATATCTAAAAAAGGCTCCGGGCCATGGACTTTTGTTTTCCAAATCTGATACTCTGTCTTTAACTGCATTTGCGGATTCTGACTGGGGGAAATGTTTAGGATCCAGAAAGTCTATCACTAGTTTTTGTGTTTTTCTAGGACACTCTCTTGTTTCTTGGAAAAGTAAAAAACAAAACACTATTTCTCGGTCTTCTGCTGAAGCCGAATACCGGTCTATGTGTGCGGTTACATGTGAAGTTCTCTGGCTGATCAATATGTTAACCGAGTTGTCTGTTCCCATTTCTCTCCCTGTTCCTTTATACTGTGATAACAATGCGGCGTTATCTATTGCTGCCAATCTTGTCTTTCATGAACGGACTAAACACTTTGAACTTGACCTTTATTTTTTACGAGAAAAGATTTCTACTGGTGTTATTACTACTGTTCCTATTGTCTCTGAACAGCAGCCTGCTGACATCTTCACTAAGGGTTTACTTCCAAAGCAACATGATTTCTTGGTTTCTAAGCTTAGTATGTTTAATGTGTTTGGATATTGAATTCTGGGGGGGGGGGGGTGTTAAAAATATAATTCAATATCTTTTATTTTTTGTTCTTGTTTTCTGTTAGGCTTGTGTATATGCAGGCTGCTGCTTTATGCTGATGGGCTGCTGCTTATGTTGCTGTTGGGCTTGTTCTAGGGCTCGCGTATATGTTGAAGCCTTTGTTCCTGCCGACGAAGGATAGCCGATACACGCTCTCTCAAACTCTCTCGTTCGCTCTCTCGGATGATCTTGTTCTCTGTCATCGTGTTGATGATAGCTTTCATATTTCTTTACATCTTTGTTATTAGGTCATCACATTGATGATCTGAAGTTTGTCTTACAACTGTTGGATAATTCTTGAGTTTAGGGTTTGTTGTTCTTCAAGAAGTTTTCATAAGTGATTGTGTATTTCTGACAATATTCAAATCAAATCCATATTTTTTCCTATTTTTGAAAAACATGTATACATATGCGTACATGGTTGAAGTGTGTCCTAAGTGGGTCCACGATGGTGAGAGGAGGTGACCTCTTGGATCGTAAAGTATTAATGATGGTGATTATATTGTTCTTTAGATTGCCCTTTGACAGTTTGATCCGAAAGTTTTCAAGGTAAACATCGTGCAAATCTTTCATTCATTCTGATTATTATGCAATTTGATTATGATTTTGCTTCTTTTTGTGGATAGGTTGTAATGAGAGAAATAGACGAACTTCATAAGCATTGAAATTGGTTGAGATTATCATAGATTATTTTG
This sequence comes from Flaveria trinervia, assembly GCA_025506515.1. Classification (NCBI taxonomy): domain Eukaryota; kingdom Viridiplantae; phylum Streptophyta; class Magnoliopsida; order Asterales; family Asteraceae; genus Flaveria; species Flaveria trinervia. The sequence continues at coordinate 100,769,415 of CM046443.1, read as the reverse complement.
TTTCATATTGTTGTGTCATAACTGCGAAATAGGACAACCTTCAGTCCTTCATTATTACAATGGGTTTGTTTAATTGTAACGTTTAGTTCATTATTTGATTTCACTTATCCGTCATGAGCTTATGGCCCAATTAATTTCATAAACTTAGTGGCATTTGATGTTAAGTTTAATCGACTATTCTTCTAAATATCACTACCTCTGTTGTTATGCAGGTCAAGATGGATAAATGTTTATGTATTAATCTACTTTTTTAATTATGATCTTAGATTAATTATTGTAAATTCACTTAGTTATTAGGTTGATTAATTGTTGTTTGCAGGTATAAGTGCACATATATTATGAAGGTAATGTTCTTCTATAAACCTAACAATCTTCCTAATGTCTATCATGAAGTTGTAAGTTGAAAATGAAGATTTTGGAAATAAGAGGCCTTAAAAACCTTTACTTTTATGTTATAGATTATATATTAAGTTAAAAAATTCAATAAATGATAGAAGTTTCTTGTATATATTATGCATTTCATTTTTAGTTTTTTTAATTTCTTAGTCTACAGACAAATTTCACATATTTTCAGATGGGATTTTCTTATCTTGGTTCCTTTGAATGATCAGGTGGAACACATCAATGCAATTGATCAATCTAAGAAACATGAAGGTGTGTTTTGGTTCCTTTGAGTGATTATATCATACCATGTTTTGCTTACGGTATGTTTTCGTCTAACAACCTATTAATATGTGTTTTCAGTTTTTAATCTAGATTAAGATGTGATTATGGTGTATTTTGGTTTTAATGACCCATTAAAGTTTGTTTTGGTTTTAAACCAAAATAAGGTGTATATACCATGTTTTTTTGTTATAATGGCTTATTAAAGTGTGTTTTTGGTTCTTTAACAAATTCAAGTGCTAATGTGGTGTTTTTTTCATTTAACCACCAAATAAGGTGTTTTTTTGTTACATAAAGCATATTAAAGGTTTACTATGGCATGGTTTGGTCTAAATAAGGTGTATTTTTTGTTCTTATACCATACTAAAGTATGATAAAGGTGTGGTATGGTTATTTGACCAATCAGGTTGAACTTTTGGCAATTTAATTGAATAGAAGTGGAAATAGTCTTAGGTCTGTATAAATTTAAGAAAGGAATGAAACTAAGTGTAAAGCTTGTGTTTATTATTATGGGATGCAAAGAAAATTAAACGACTAAAACAAGGTTGTTGTGCAACTACGATTTAAGGTGCATCTACACCTTCAAATTAATATGATTTGAATAATTTAGTTGTTGTAATAGAAAGGAAATATCTATTGCATTTGTGTAAAAGTGTTAATTATGTTTTAGTTATGTTGTTAAATTCTTGGACTTAAAAGTTATCTGAAGTTTGTGAATATTTTCAAGCAAAGTTGATACATTTTGTAAACAGATCAGCTTGGGTTCAATTAGAAGATCCACACCTAAGTATATAATCGAGGTATAAATTAATACGCATCTGTCTTTTATATTATAGTGTAAATTTGTTATAATAATAAATTAATTTTAACACGTCACATAAGGATTTTTTTACTTTATGACTCGGATGGAGAAGGTGATAGCTTTTGATTCTCATACACATACGATTTTATGAGAATCCGTATCAGTTTTAAGGCATTTGACCTCAAACTTTAAAGGTCTTCTTCATTCATGGTTTATTTATTGAAATTAAAGATAACACCTGAAATGCATGATTAAATTGAAGATAGCAAAGATATATGAAGGTTTTTTCAGGTATTATCTACTCCTCTATGATCTTATCTTCAATAAGATAAATGTTATATGAAACCCATGGAATTCTTGGTTATTCATGAATTCACTTTCAACAAGTATTTATGAATTTACATGAAACTATTTTTTCATAATGGTGTGGATAACATACAAAATTAGCTGTGCATAAGACAAGTGCAAGATCTGATGGAACAATACAAATGATGCCATGGTTTATGTTGATGGGTATGTAGTATTTGATTCATAATGATCTTCGTCTCTCTTACTTTACATGAAGTATGCAAATATTTAATGTGTGTAACTTTATTATGCTTTCTTATATATAAGATATTAAAAGTGATGGCCCACTCCCATGCAAAGGTGGCATTGAGGTCGAATTAGTCAAGTGAAAATCTGCACGTGGGTTTGAAGTAGCCAAGTAGTTGAAGTCTTTCCCGTTCAAGGTTGTTATGTTTTTGAATTCGTAGGATTGAATAAGTAGTTTTTTCAGATCCGGATCTTATGCTGATCCGTTGCTTTATCATTCTCTATTTAAAGGAGGCTTCTCCTTTACTTTTGTACTCACTGAATTCCCATTTCAATAAAAGAATACTTGGCTGCAACTAGCTCTGTTTGTTATCAACATAAGACACATGGTATGTTGACAAGACTGCTGATTCAAACCCATTTGTGATAGAGATATTGTGGTGTAATAGATTGTAGAACATAAAACTCATAAGCAACTTTTATTTGTGAAGTTTTGTTTCATTTAGTTCTTGTAGCTAGTAATCATAAATAGAAAGAAGTATCTTGATACTCTTGTTGGTTTGTGGTGCATTACTTTAAGTAAATCTCATATTTATATTCTCAACATCTTCTAAAGCTATCAACAAACTAATATAATGATTTGTTTCTATATCACTTTTACATAGGAATGAGCATTGTGGCATTGCTGATACAACCAAGCAACTAAATACTTTACCTTTCTACCATTCTTTTCGAAAACATACAACAAAACCTGTTATGATACCATAAAATCATTTATTAATGAATTTGTTAAATTAATTGTTTATGAGACCTTCTATTACGATACTTATATATTTTTGCTTACAGGATTTTGCAAAAGAAGTTATGGGAGTGTTCACATCAAACAATGGATAAGATACAAATGACACTAACTTCAGTTCCATTTTACAACAATAGATTAGGAACCTTATTGTAATTTCAGTATATATTTTAATGTGTTTGGAATGTTAAATAAAAACAAATGAGATGATTATATTCTCACTGGTGGTTTTATCTTTTTCCAATCAATTGTTTACACTGGCATTCAATTGTTGTGGTACTTATCGGTGCGGACTATAAAAATATCATGTATGTTATCTTTTCCTTATTCAGTACTATGCCTTTTGGATTAAGATTTTTTCTTTATTCAGTAACCCGATGTTTTTGATCTCAAAATGGCATAGTACCTGGGCTTATCTCATGTGTTTATAGGAATTGTTGCATTTTAGAAATTAGTGTTTGCTTTTGGCTTTGAAAACTAATTGATATGTTATGTTATTTAAGCAGCAAGGTACGCTTTTATGTTTTAGTAATTCAACAATTATCGTTTTCATTGTTATGTGGTTCTTTTAGTGTAATTTATCAGTTTTATACTTACAAGTTAAATGATTGTATTTTCATCTTAAACAGATAGTAATTTTGTTTCGACTAATAAAAAGAATAATGTTTTTGACATTATGACGTTAAGCTACTTGGCCACCGGACGGATATAAAACTATTTGTTTAAAATGTAACTGAACTTGCAAGATCAACTAAAATAAACATTCTAATCAACCGTATATTTAAGACGTGTCTGAAATAAATCGGTAAAAACTCAAACTGAGAAATACTCATGTTTATATTAGAGTTCATTTAATAAATGAGTTTGAGCTCAAGCTTTACATTTCAAACTTGGTTAGTCTCACAAGTGCAAATAAGATTGCTATTTAAATAATTTTACTAAAATCTTGCATATATATTTACAACAAAAAATGAGAACTTTCATTCACATGCAATAAGTTGGCTTTAGTTTAAACTCTTTTAAATTAAAAAACCAAACTTGATTTTAGACTAGCCCGGGCTCGATCGGCTCGTTTACACGGTTACAACTTACAACTAGATGATACTATGACATAATCTTGTAATAATGAATATTCTTCACAGCAAATCTCCGTCATTTTACTTGATTCCTTTTTTTAATAGGCTCATATCTAACGTCATAACTCATAAGTCATAAGTTATATTATTGTGCCAGGCCCATTTCCAAACTAAATTAACATAACAAGTGTATACCCGGTGGTTATTGCATTTACAGCTCTGCAATTACGCGTAATAAGTTGATCTTTGATCTTGATCGAGATAATAAACTCATTATGTGTGTTGAGAGGTTATTTGGTGTAGATCGATACGATTATATATAAATGCACTGATTATTGTTCACAGGCACGTTATGTTATCAATAATGGGTACCCTTGGTCACCCGATTGTTGTATACACATTTATAATCAAAACTTGTATTGTTTTACAATATTAATTGATACTTTTTTTATTGTTACATCTTTTCTTATAATCAAAATTTATATATGCATTCATCATGTATACGTGAACAACTGTTACAAATGGTCTCAACAAACGTGTGTTAATTACGTGTTTAATTAGTAAGTTCGCTTATTCTTAAGTTGTTTGATAACGCATGTTTAAGTTCAATGATATGCTCATTTGAGCTAGACGGGGCACTTTTCGGTTATATCGATTGAAGGCCATGATCTAATGTTAAGCAAGGGTGTATCATAGAAAAATCAAACAGAAGTTTAGCAATCCAATTAAAATGTGAAATGAAGGCATGCTCATGTTACGTGCCTTAATTCCAGTTAAAGAATCATTTGCTTAAAAAGTAGAGAATAGAAAACTTTTTATGATTCAAGCCTATGTTTAGTGACTCTGCTATTGAAGCGAAAAACCCCAAGTCCCGTGTATTACACGGGTTGAATTATTAAAATATTAAATAAAATAAATTTTTATTAATTATAAAACAATATTCTAAGTTAAAATATTAATATTCTAAACTTTTTTTAAATTAAACTTTTTGTTCAAAATAAACCGTTTAAAAAAATATTATTATAACTCTCAATTTTGATTACTTTGATTTTAAAAAATTAAAATTTCTCGTATTTTTAATAGAGATTGATTTTTTTAAAATTTTCTTATTTTATTAAAATTTGTTTTTATTTAAAAATAACATTAATAAATGATATATTTTTAATTTATTTGTAACTATTTTAGATCTAAAATGTAAATAATATAATTAATAATTAATATAATTATTTAATAGAAGAGAGAAATGAAAAATTTTTGTACATAAGAATATGATATAAACACGTATCCATTTTAATTACTCGTTTATTAGATTCGAAAGATTGAAAGTTTCTAGTAAAATTTTTTTCTTACAAATACATTGTACATGTTGTTACATGCAAAACACACATGCATTTTCCTTTTTTTAGATTATCATGTTCCTTTTTCTTAATGTTTTATTTATTTTTTTGTTTACACGGTATTTTCCTCATAAATAACGTGTGATTCTATCAGCTTATATTGTTAACTTTAAGAACATATAATAAAATTTAAGATAACCCAAATCAGTGTAGGTTCTTTTTGTTTGATAACCGGATATTGGTTGCACTAATTCTATATTTCATTTAAACTTAATCACGGTCACTAATGTATATTTTGGTTTTATGCATTAGTTATATGTATATGTGACATAAATTCAATGAACAACCTCCTTTTTAAAATAATAAAATTAGCTAGTTAGGCGCAAGTAAAAGGTCAAAAGAATATCTTGTATTCTAATTTTCCACCAATAATTTAATTATTATACCTCTCATTAATTTAAATCAATACACCATTAATTTAAATCAATACACCATAGAATGGCTGACACGGTGCAAGTAGTCCATTTCAAGATTTGATCGATATCATGTTCTATATAAACACACAAATTCATTTAGTAGCGTTCAGTTTTCAATATACAACCATCAACAAAAACTATTATCGGGTTGAAAAAAACCGAAACGAATGAAGTTCGTGTGGTCGTTGGTGCTGTTTGTTGTTGCCACAATGGTGATGAATGTAGCTGAATGTTGGGAGGGAAACCACAATAGCATTAGTGGCGGAGTCATACGCGTTGCTGGTAAAGTGTGTTGTCAAGATTGTACTGAAGGGCGGAATAAATGGGTTAAGGGAAGTAAACCTATCGAAGGTATGCATAACTTTGCCATTACATCTTTAGACAATATTGGTTTAATTTTCTTTTTATTGTTGATTTGTTTTACTCTATAACTTTATACATGACTCGTGTTTTTAGGGTGTACAGTTTCAGTGACATGTATGGATGATAGAAAAAGAATAATCTATTATGAAAGTAACAAGACTAATAAAGCTGGTGAATTTGAGGTCATCATAAGCAAATACATTCGTGAAAAGAAGATAAACCTTGAAGCTTGTTTCACAAGGCTCGTCTCTTCGCCTAACCCCGTCTGCAACGTCCCCACCGATTTTGGAGGAGGCAAAACAAGGATCAAACCTGGTCGTCCAACCATCTTGTACCGAGATGTGATTAAACATGTCCTTGGTCCATTCTATTACACCACACCTATGTGTGATGAACCAAATATAGGTGATAATGTTAATGATAATGGTAATGGTAATAGAAAAAAGTATATTAAGACTAATGACAACGACAACAACAACAATAACGCCAATGATGACGACGACAACGATGACGACGACGACAACAACAACAACACCAACATCAACGACAACAACAATAACAATAACAACAACGACGGCGACAATAATGACGATGCCAATAACAACAACAACAACGACGATGATGACAACGACAACGACAACGACTACACTGACGACAGCAACAACAATAACAACAACAACACTAGCACTAGCACCAACGACAACGACAACGATAATACCGACGACAACAACAATAAAAACAGTGATAATTCACATGGGAAAGGGAAAAGCTACTGATGTGCTAATGCATATTAATTCAATTAAATGTATTTCTTATTGTCCTTTTGTTATTAGGCACAAATATATAAACTTGAACTGAATCTCTTCATTTGGTATTGTTGATTTGTAATTTCAATCAGACGGGTGATGTATGTTTTTATCGTTTCTATGCTACTATTAAAACTACCATTTCTAAAGGTATTAAGTAATAGATTATCTTGATTGTTAAAAAATGAAATGCATATTTGTAGATAAACTATTTTACAATGACAATAACAATAACAATAACAATAAAAATAATAAAAATAATAACGACAATGATAATGAAAGCGACAACAATGATAATGACAATGATAATAACGATAACGGTAACAATAACTATGACAGTCCACATGGAAGCGAAAAGGCTATTGATGTACTAATGAGTAATGCCTATTTATTCAATCAAATGTATTTCTTAATTTTATTTTGTTATTATGCAAAACTGTATCAACGTTAAGAAAATCCCTTCTTTTGGTATCGTTGCTTTGTAAGTTTAATCGAATGAATAATGTGTTTTGGTCGTTTCTTTCTAGTATCAAATTACTATTCTCAAAGGTTTTTGGAAATAGATTATATTATTAATTGTTTAAAAATGAAGTATGCATCCCCAAATAAACGACTTTACAACATCTTTCCAACCAACTTTTCAAAGTTTAAATAATCGAATTTAACACACTAAACTTAAAAATCATTTTTATTTGTACATTACTAAGTATAACATGTCGGACCAAATTTTAGTTCTATAGACACACGAAATAATACTACATATAAGTATCATCAAGATGTGATGAAATATAAAAAGTTGACTCCATATATACATGAAAATTGGATACAAAACGAAAAATAGGAAAAAGAACTTTTAGGTATTTCTATTGTTATGTTTAGGATTATTAAAAAAACCCCGCCATGCTCGGAAAAACTTCATATATTCTGTAACTGAGTCGAGCCTGAGCGAAGATAGGCCAAACTCTTATTCTAGTAATAACTCGCTCCCCTCTTGAGATATAAACATATGATGAACTATGTAAAAAATAATAAATATAAATATACATACATACATATATTTATATATATATGTATATATATTGTATGTATGTATGTTTGTACAAAACAAACACGTTTTACACTACGGTTTCACTTCTAAAATAGCTTATACTTGCACTATGGATAAATAAACATTTGATATGATTGGTTTATATGTTTATATCTTAAATTTTATCAAAAAGAGTTAAAAAGAGAAAGAAAAAGAAAAAAAACACGAACAAGTGTATTGTATGGATTCCAAATGGCGACCTAATTGTGTACGGGGCTGTCACTTTTCCGGCAGTCGCCCCATTTCACCACCGGCCAATTAAACATTTAAACGTCCATTTTTTGTCATAAAAAATAACAAGATGCGATCAACTTTAATAATCATTTTATAATTATTATTTAGTTAATGTGAGGCTAATCCATTTAATAGAGGTTTTGTCTAAGATAAGATTTACCAAAATGGATATCTTTTAATTTTTATTTTTTCATTTCTAATTTCATTGGATAACCTATTTTTGAAACAAAAATGTTCTTAAGAAAAACGTAAGGAAAAGTTATACCTTTTGTATTAATTCACTGCCGTATAACATTAAATTGTTTTTAATTTTTTTATTTTGTCTTCTACTCTTAATTTAGTCTTACATGTTTTTGCTAATATAATAAACTTTAGTTTTAAATAGTTTTAAAATTGACTTTTTAAAAATATTTTAAGTAACCTATATTTTTTTAAATAGTCAATGAATATTATTCTAAAGTGTTAAAAACAGTTTTTTATGTAGTTAATTTATTAATTATTACATTATATTTATGCAAAAACTTTATATCAAGTAATATTTTTATTTTTAAATTAAAAACAAAATCAAAGTTTATATAAAATTCTATTTATAAGGGAACTCTTAACAAAATCAACAATCCTGAAATAAATTAATAAATATATATATTTTAAAGAGTTCTTTGTAGCCAAACGATACGAAACTATTTAAATCATTTAATAATTTAAGTCAGTTAATACATTTAAAAAGTTAAATTATTAAAACATTAACAATATTTGATTAATAATAGTTAAAGAAAGTTTTACTATAAGAAAAAGAATTGGATAACTAAATTTAAAGCCAAATGTTGGAAGTTATAATGAAAAACAATATAAAAATTTTACGATGATAAATTAATTAGGATATTTTTAACACGTTTCACTTATAATTTCTTAATGAACATTTTTTAATATAAATGTTTTTATTTTATACAATCAAGAGTGAGAAAAAGAGTTTTTTTTAAAAGAAATACCCATTTTGGTAAATATTTTTAGAATCACTCATTTAGTAAATAATTTTTCTACCAACACTCTTTTGGGAAAAACTCTGTTATATTTACCGTCAAAAAAATAGTTTGCAAAGTTTTAATTTAACATACATCTTAAGTTAGGCATGTTCTATCTAATCTTATACCATAGCATGCTTATGAATATTTTATATATCATTAAAACAAATAATCTTTGAAAAAATAACTAATTGTTATCTACTCCTATAATTATGATATGATTGTGTTGTAACTTTATTATTAGGGGTGAGTAAAAAAACCAAAATAACCGAACTGTAAACAAAATAACTGACGCAACCGAACCGATAAAACCGACGGTTTGGTTAGATGATGTTTTAAAAACCGAATTTTTTTGTTCGGTTTTGGTTTTGCTTGTAACAAAAATCGAAAAAAACAAACAGAAACCATATAATTAAACTTGTAAATTAGAGGTGTAATCATATATACTTATAAAAATTATTAACCTATTAGTTACTTATTTAACTTGTGTTATCTAAAAAAGATTAAATATTTAGGCTTCAAGAATAATATTTAATTTTTTTATTTGAATTGATAGATTAAAATATTTTATTTAATATATTGTTTTTATATATTATGAATTGTATTTAATTTTAATGTCAACTAAATTATAAAAGTATATAGATTATATTTGGAGATCAACAAAATAATGTAGGCCAAAGTTTTTGGCTTTAATTCATTACTTTAAAACAATTTTTTTTCTAAAACTTGAAGCACAAATGATAAAATCGAAAAAAACAAAAAACCAAACCGAAACCAAAGTTAAAACCGAAAACCAAAAACCGAAAAAACCGAAACCGAACGGTTTTAAAACCTAGAAACCGAAATATCGGTTTTTGGTTTTGGTTTTAGGTCAAAACCGAACCAAACCGACCATGCACACCCCTAATTATTATAGTTGAAACGAGATAAACAATTGGTATGAGATCGAGCAGATTGGAAAATTTATTCCGATCAAAACTCACAGATAGGTAGAAGAAGACAAACTGCATGCGTTAATTAAGAGGAACCATGTACTTTTATTTATGTAAGTATTTTAATTTTCAAATCGATATCAAGTTATAAAGTATTTTTCATTCTTTATTTTAGATTATACATATATAGTTATATATTTCAAGACGCCATTCTGGTCCCTAACTTCAACTTGAGCGATCCAACCGGCATGCCAGTAAGACAACCGGTTGACATCCGGTCCGGTTTTAAAAACATTTTTAAAAACCGAGAGATAAACTTACTTAATCACGTTTGTATCACATTCAAATGGTTTGCGGCGTAACAAAATTGTGCATCAATAAAAAGTTGTTAAATATTATTACATCAATGTAAAAAGATAATGTTTGTTAGTACATTGTTAACTTAGGTTTCGTATTTGTTAACTTCTCATCAAAGAAAAAGTCTTGTTAATTCATAACCCCGATCCAACATTCATATACCAACATACTCAACAAAATATGGCAATTAACGTAGTATCGGGGCGTCTCATACGTGAGGAACCTACACAATTTTCATTTTACCAAAACATCTCGAATCCATTTCAAAACACATGCCACCACCCCACCACGTAGAAGAAGAAGAATCTGAAGAAGATGAACAAGAAGATAACGAAGCATATGATGATCTACAAGTACATGAAAGTGAGGATGATGACATTCGTGTTGAAAAAACCCTCCACCGATAGCTAAATCCCACGCAACTAACACACATTGGGATGAAAATGAGAAAGAAGCTTTGGCTAAGGATTGAGTTCATATATCCGAAAACTTTAGAGTTAGAGACCATACAAGGGCAGTTCGTTTTGAAGAAAGTGTTTAAACAATTTAAGATCACTGTTGGTGTAACATACCGAACCACTGATAAACCGAATTCAAAACGGGGAAGAATGCATTTGATGACGACTCATTTTAACGGAATCCATATTCAAGAGGTATACTTTTAATATATACTTGTGTGTGTGTGTATATATATATATATACATATATATATACATAGGGAGGGATCAAATGAAAACCACACTTATATTTGAAAATCATGAAAACTACTTTCAACCAATCAATTTTTTTTTAATTTTTATGGTTTTAACTAAAAGGATAGTTTTGTAATTTTAACATCATTTAATTTTAGTAACTATCTAATTATTTAAACTCCTTGATTTACTCATTGATTAGTTAACATGTTAACTAATTCATTATCTTATTTCTCCTTTTAATATCATAAATAAATTATTTTATATATCCTATTCAAATATCTTCTCCTTCAAATATTTATATCAACGTAAATTATTCTAACTATTCACGAAAGAATCATAGTTGGAAATCTTAAATTCAGATCATCACTATCGTTAATCAAACTCATTTGGTGTCATCATAAAGCAAAAACATGAAGTGGTAGGTAAGATCATCCAAAAAAATTACAGGTCTATCTTTATCTTTTTCTAGTTTAAAATCATGGTTTGTCAATCTCATATTGTTGATGATATACAACTTCAATCATGATTTTTGAGATTTTCACACTTGTTTCCATCATGATTATTAATAAATAATATCAAATAGGGATGAAATCATGAACTTGTAGTACATGTAAAAAACACACACCCAAGTGTGTGTTCTTGGTGTTTTTGATGAAGAAGATGAAGATTTGAGACCTAACAAGTTATGTATATGGCTTACGTATACATAACAGAAGCAAAAGTCGCCTTCTAAATAAATTGGTGATGATGATAGAAGTTGTTTTCATCCCATTTTTGGGTTTTTTATATTTAACTACAAGTTACATCGAGATTATGGGTCATGTATATGTAACATCGAGTTACATATAACCCATAGTTTTACATATGTAACTTCGTAGTTACATATACGTAACTAAAAGTTTTTAGTTCTAAAGTTCTTAACCCTTCTTTCCTATCATTTCTTTCTTAGTCTTTTTTGTTCAAATTAAGTTTACATATACGTAAGCCAATGCTGACATATACGTAAGCATATAGGTTATATTTATGTAAAAGTCATATATGTCATAGATTACTTCCATGTAAAAATCATATATATAACAAATGGTTATTATTGTATGTAGTTGGAGGTGATTATTGGCTTACAACATATGTATTTTATTTATAAATGTTGGTATGTTTATATGATATAAAATGATGATTATTTGTTTATCTTTTTGTAGTGTGGATGTGAACTCGAAAGGAAATTAATGACACTGATGATAACGGGTTGAAAAAAATGATATGTTAAAGATGATGACGGGTCGAGCAACTATCAAAGAGTATGATTTTATACTCGAAAAACAAATGAATAAGACAAACATTCTTATTAAATATACGTAACACTACTGTTACACACATGTAACACTATTTGTTACTTTTCTTCTTCTTATTTTTGGTGACATTTTACTTGCATTTTCATTGATTGTAACCTGATTTCACATATGGTTTTTGTAAAAATATATATTATATGTTATGTATTTCTTTTATTTTACGTATTTGTTAGTGAATTGGTTACATATGTGCACCAATATAAGTTACATATATGAAGCTTGCAATAACCAATATAAGTTACATTATGTGCACCATATATAAGCAAGTTGCAACCAAATGACCATATTTACCGCATAAGGTGCAGATGCGGCATGGTTGATTCCCCGGGTGATGATACCTACACGTGTTGCACATAGGCTGAGGACCAGCATAAGCCCTAGCCCCAGGCACTTGTGCCGCAGGTACAAGTTGTCTTTAGGGTTGTTTGGGTGCAGCCACGGCATAGTTACGCGTCGATGTGAACTTGCGCTTCTTGTTGTTGTTGGTGTTGTTGGACGGTTCAGCTTTGGTCTCCTTAACGGCCTCGGTAGCCATCTTTTCCACCTTTTTGGCACCCTTCACAGACATGGTGCCCACTCGTATATGGTTCTCGGTGAGTTGAGCGGTAATAGTAATGGCTTCTTCCAAGGTTGTGGGTCGACTACCCACCACAGCATCTTGAATTTGGGGTGGTACACCCTTAATGAATTTATCGATGTTGCGGGGGACAGTGTCGACCATATGAGGCAGCAGTATACTCAACTCATGATGCCTAGTTGAGTAGGCCAAATGATCACCATCGTTTTGCTTTAAATTCCAAAATTCTTCCTCCAACTTTTGCAGCTCGCTTCTCGGGCAGAACTTCGTGATAGCGATGTTCTTGAACTCCTCCCAAGTAAGTGCCAGAATAGAATCGGGCCCACGATTTCTTTTCTCGCTATTCCACCAGGTGAGAGCCCTTTGTTGGAACATGCTAGTGGCATAACAAACTTCGAGTGCCTCGGGACACTCACAGTTGAGGAAGGTGTTCTCCATACTCTCGAACCACTCAAGAAAACCATGGCTCCTTCCTTACCACTAAAACTAGTGGGTTTACATGAGCTAAAGTGCTTGAAAGTGCAAGTTTGGTTGTTGCGCCCTTGTTAGCACTATTTTCCCCATGACTATTGTTGCTAGCGTTGGTCATTAAGGTGCTATTAAGTTCAGCAACCATGGTCGGGATGACAGTAGCCATTTGTCGAGCAATCATGGCGGCTAACTTACGATCGGAACTCCCACGTTTTCCATGATGACGAGACATGCTGGAATATACAAAATGAGTTAGATATGAGAATTGGAACAACAAGGATTAATGTTCAACAAGGATAAGGCAAAAGTTGTAAGGCACATGGAATGGTTCCATTTGGTAACGCATTACCATTTGGAAACGTTGACACGTCAAGGTAAGTTGACCCACTCGCTTTAGAAATTTGTGTATGTTGACCACAGTTTATCACTCATTCCAGAAATCCCCAGGTAAGCATAACTAGTCCCGTAGGATTTATGCGATATGCTTGCCTTAGCCCGAGGGCCTTTTGCCAGGAAATCCAGAATACAGGCGTCTATGTGTCACACAAATTTCTTAGGTTCATGAAATCAAAACCTTGATGAGATTTAACATAGATTAGACATAAGTCTAAGGATCCAAGTCATAAGCATAAATATACAATTCCACGTGTCGTCGAGAATAAGATTAAGAAGTTTCATTTGTCGGGGAGAGTCAAAGTGTCAAAGATAAGTTTAGGGAGACAAATAACAAAGTTTAAACCAATTACAAGGCAAACCTATGCTAAGGCATCAAGTTGCACATAAGTAGGGTATAGCATTATGTAGCATGTAACAATATATATATTTCCAAGAATATAAATATTATTCTATGAGGTTCATGCATAAGCTATAGTCTAGGTCACCATTTCTAATAACCTAAATCCCTATAGTTATGGGCTCTGATACCAATCTGTCACACCCCAACCTTGACGGCGGAAACGTCGAGATGTGAGGGTTAAGATTGTTCACAGCCACATAACGCTATATTAAAATGTAAATATTATTATCATAAGTCTTGAAATGAAATACAGCCATAAGTCTCAAACAAGTAATAAGTTCAAACATAACATAACATAATGTAAACTTTTTATTTCATTAACTAGGTCCAAGTCCTAGGTTATTGCGAGCTTCAAAAGGATCACTTTAAACTTGAGGTTGACCTGAAACATGATAAAAAATAAGAGTCAACTAAAAATAGTTGGTGAGTTTCCAAGGTTTTCATACATAATATGAAAAAGATTACAAGTAGCAATTCATGTCATATGTCATAAGCAAGTAAGGTTATAGAACACATATCGTTACAACCAAACCTCGACTTGATTACAAGTATAAAAGATTGGCTAAGTGTATTTGGTTCCCATGATGAACAAACATACGTCATCAGGAGCCGGCAATACCTCAGCTTTAGCACCAAATAGGCTTCTCAGGCCCAAAGATCTAAGACGTCGCCAGGCTAGCAATAGTTAATGATTGTAAACAAACTATGTATCTCATATAATCACTTACAATACACAAATAACCATGACAAAATAATAAGTTGAATGCATGTAATTTACAAGTCTCAAATGTGTATAAGTGTATCATGTATAAGCTATCATGTTTCACCCCAAATTAGTGTGAAAATATGAAAAAGGGGCAACGAAAACTCACTTGTCAAATAAGTATATAATGAAGAGTAATAAGAATAAAATATGCCGTTCCAAGATAAAACGTCACAAGGCAGCTAAATATATAAATATTATAAGATTTAGGTTAATAATAAGATTAACGAGTTAACATGAACTGTGGTATTAGAATTTTGAGAATTTGTATAAAGTTAATAATTTATTATAAAAATACTATTTATGAAATTTATAAATTTATTTTTAAAGAAATTGATCCTTTGTAAATAACTTGTGATTTCATTTATAAAATTATATTTAAATTCTATAAATATCATGATAAATCCATAAACATAAGGTCTAATATTAATTTAATGTCTTTAAGTATTATATAACAATCTAATTTTTATAAAAATATTTAATTATTACATTTGTAAATAATTTTATATTAAAATATTACAAAGTTTTACAAGAATAAATTTTTAAAAAATATTTAGATGACTTTAAAATATTTAGGGTTTATAAAATTCATTTTTATAATTATTATAAATTTTCTATAATTAATTTTAAGCCAAAAGGCTTTAAAAAAATTACATGAGGTGCCCGGGTTCGAACCCGTGACCTCATGTATGGGGAACAATGTCTTAACCAGTGAACCAGGCTTCCAGCCGCGTTTGTAACCTGGTTTTAAATCTTAAAAACCATTGCGAATGAAAACCCCAATTCCCATATAAACCCTAGAACCATGTTCGATCAAATTGAACCCTATATGAACATTGTAATCGATCGAAGGGTTAGGGCTTTTGATCTCCATATGAAATCGAGTATAAAGGTAGTTTTAATTACCCGAATTGTTATTGGATTGATGTTTGAACACCCGAAGAATGTTGCGGACGTGGAAGCCTAGATGGATAAGCAAACCTCAACGATAATCAAATTAAACTTGTGGGTAGCTTCGCGTGATGACCTCGATGCAAAGCCCTTAATCATTTGAAGTCAATAATGCTCGGAAAGTAGTCTTCGTTCGGGTTGCAGGTTCGCGAAGGAAGAGATAATCGAACCGAGTGTTCGAGTGGATTTCAGGTGAAATTGAGGTTGTTACCAGCTTAGAACTAGTTAAACGTTCGATTAAGGTTCATTTAATTTGGTTATTATTCGGGTTTAATTACCGAACGGCTTACGTTTGACGATAGACGGTTTCCAAACTCGAACGACATCCTTAGTCGACTTTAAACTCCAATTAAAGGGCACTTAAGGTTCGAACATAGTCCTGATGACATTCGTAACGGTTTGGGATCGAGAAACGACCAATTTTGTCGTTTGTAGGGTGACCGGAGCCTGGCCGGAGCTTGGCCGGAGCTCCCGCCGGAAAAACGGGTAGGAGAGAATGGGGGGTTTGGGTTTTTAATAATTTACACATTTAGTCCCTTAGGTTTTAGTTTTGTTATATTAAGCATAAAAACTTTCTTTTAAAGTTGTAAAGTTACAAAACAACCCCCTAAACTTTAATCTAACTTGTTAGTTATTCAAGTATTATTATTATTGTTATTATTGTTACTTTTATTAATATTAACATTATTTTTATTTAATATTTATATTTTTAACTTTCATAAAAACCCAAATGGCATTAATGAATACGCACAAATAACACATGAGTTTCAAAATTGACAAATATAACCCTTGTAAGAATAAACGAAATTAACTTTTAGCTAACAAAAATACAAGATGTTACACCCCCGTTACCGGTTTAAAACATGTTTTATAGGGAAGGTATCCAACCCCTTATAAGAAAGCTTTCGTTTCCCTTTCCAACCGATGTGGGATTTTACACGAGGTATGATCATAATAAAACTATGCCATATAGGAGTCGGTGGATGTTATGAGTGTGGAGTTTGGTATTGAAGCAATAAAGGGACTAAAACTTTGGATTCGTGTCAACACGTAAGCTCAAATTATCCCATTACAAGCCCCCTTCCCAACCTCAAATCTCAATAAAAATGTGATACCGACCGAGCCGAGACGTAGAGGGAATAAAGGGACAAAGTCTTCGAGCAAAACGACACTAAATGAGGTTGTAAACGATTACGAAGCGACTAGTGAGAAAGAAATGGAGCAAAAAAGCCAACAAGAATCCTTTTGTATGAAAGTTATCTAGATCGAAATTGGCTTTCTTGGACTTACAACAAAAATCTTTGCTTCAGGATACACTAGACCGGGGCATGGAGATTTTCCTTAAATCACGTAATGATTTTCCCGAGTCGAGTTAAATTTTTAAATTTTTAGTTTTTTCAGTTTAAGTCATTTTTATAAAACTAATTTTATGAAGTGTTATGAGTGCATCCTGGGGCATCGAAAATCTTTTTTTTCTAAAGTAGTTTTCTTAGGTTGTATTTTAAATTTTATGAAGTTATTGTTTAAAATAAAAATAATTTTATGGTATGAAGTGTTATGAGTGCATCCTTCAAAATGAAAGCTTCCTTCCATAAACAAATTGGGCTTAAGTTCAAGCTCTCTTGAATTAGACAATCAAACCCGAGTTTAGACTAATCGGGGCTCGAGTGACTCGTTTACATCATGCTATATGATACTCTATTACTATGACATAATCTCGTAATAATGAGTATTCTTGTAACTTGTTAGGTCATCATTTTACTTTGATTCTTTTCTCATAGGCCCTCATCTGTAACATCATAACATAACATTGTGTTTAAGCCCATTTTTGAAATACATTAACATTAACATTGTGTTAGCCCATTTCTAAACAACATCAACATTAGCAATTTAGCATTTTGTTAGGCCCAACTAAAAAGTAAAAGGAATAATGGAATATGTTATATTCCAATTTTCCACCAATAATTCTATTATTATACTTATAATTAAATCAATACACCATAGAAAATGGGTCGCACGTCGCACGTTGGTCACCATCCACTTCAAGTTATGCTCAATATCATGTTCTATATATAAACACACAGGCATTTTATACAATTCATCTTCAGTATACCACCATCTAAATAACTTCTATCGGGTCTAAAAGAGAGAAAATGAAGCTCGTGTTGTCAATGGTGTTACTTGTTGCCGCCACAGCGGTGATGAACGTAGCTGAATGTTGGGATGAAAATCCCGCCAGCAATGGTGGCGGAGTCTTACGTGTTGGTGGCAAAGTGCTTTGCCAAGATTGTACCGAGGGGTGGAACGAATGGGTCAAGGGAAATAAACCTATTGAGGGTACACGTAACTTGACCATTGCATTTTATATTAGAAATTGCGAATTTTAATTTTCTTTTTATTTTCGTTTTGTTTTACTCTATAACTTTGTATATGACTTGTGTTTTAGGTTGTACGGTTTCTGTGACATGTATGGATGATAGAAAAAGAATCATTTACTATGGAAGTGACAAGACTGATAAAGCTGGTGAATTTGAGGTCACCATAAGCAAATACATTCGTGGAAAGAAGATAAACACGGAAGCTTGTTTCACAAGGCTCGTCTCTTCGCCTGACCCCGTTTGCAACGTCCCCACCGATTTTGGAGGAGGCAAAACGGGGATCAAACTTGGTCGTCCAACCATCTTGTATAGAGATGTGATCAAACATGTTCTCGGTCCATTCTATTACACCACACCTATGTGTGATGAACCAAAAACAAGTGATGATGATAATGATAATGATAATGGTAATGGTAATGATAACGCTAACAATTACCATAGCAATAACAATAATGATAACGACAACGACAACCACAACCACAACAGAAACGACAAAGACAAAGACGACGACAATGACGACGACAACAACAACAACAACGATAATGACAATGACAATAATAAAAATGGTAACGACAATGACAATGACAACGACAACGACAATGACAACGAAAACAACAAGAACGATAATGACAACGATGACGATGACGGTAAAGATGGCGATAATGACAACGACAACGACAACGACAACGACAACAAGAACGATAATGACGACGACGATGATGGCAAAGACGGCGATAATGGCGACGGCGATAACGATAACAATAACGACAACGACAACGATAACAACAACCACAACCACAACAACAACGACGACGATGATAACAAGAACAACAATAACGACGACAACAATAATGATAACAATAGATAACTCACATGGAAAGGGAAAAAACTATTAATGTGGTAATGTCTATTTATCCAATTAGGTGTTTTTCTTATTGTCCTTTTGTTATTGTGCAAAGATGTATGAACTTTAAGAAAATCCTTTCTTTTTGTATTTTTGTTTTGTAAGTTTAATCTGATGAATGATGTAGGTTTTTATCGTTTCTATTCTAGTATCAAAATTACTATTTATAGAGGTTTTATTTTGGAATTAGAGTATATTGATTGTTGAACAATGAAGTATGGATCTCCAAATAAACGACTTTACAACATCTTTCTATACACTTCTCAAAGTTTAAATAACCGAATTTAACACAATTAACTTAAAAATCATTTTTATTTGTACATTACTGAGTATAACATGTCACACCAAATTTTAGTTCTATAGGCATGTGTAATAATCTTTCTACTATAATAAAATAGTAACTATGGAGGGCATATGGTAATACTATATTCATTCTTACAAAAAAAATTTTGTTTTTCTCTCCTATTAAATAATTACCTTAGTTATAACAATATTATTGACGTGTATTTTAGATTGAAAATAATTTTCTAACAAATTAAGAAAGATATCATTTTATTAAAGTTATACCTAAAGAAACAAATATTTATAAATATTTTTTTAAAAACATCAAACTTATTTAAAAATATGAACTATTTTAAATTTAGTGTTTTAAAAAGTAATTTATTAAAAACCAAAAATAATTAAAAGGTGAGAGTCATAATAAGGATATTTATAAAAATGACAATTTTTTTAAACAAAATGTTTGATTTTTTTTGAATTTTTTTAAAAGTTGAAATCGTTGTTTATTACTTATAGTTTTTACTCCTACGTAATATAAATCATATCTTATTTTAGAATTTAGTAAAACTAGTACCATATATAATACACGGATTTACTAAAACTATTACCATATATATAAGTATCATTAGAATGTGATGAATATAAAAAGTTTGCTCCCTCTATACATGAAAATTGGATACAAAACCAAACATAGGAAAATGAACTCTTTAAGTATTTCTAGTGTTATGTTTAGAGCTATTCAAAAACCGCGTCACGCTGGAGAAAAGCTCATATTTTGTAAGTCGAACCTGAGCGAAGGCAAGGCCAACTCTCATTCTACTGATGACTCCCTCTCCTTTTGAGATATAAAGTGTGTAATGAACTACATAAAAAATAATAAATATGAAAGTAAATATATATTATTTCTACGAACAAACACTTTCACTTCTAAAATAACTTATGCTTGTACCCTAGATAAAAAACATATTTAATATGATTGGTTTATATATTTATATCTTAAACTTTATAAGATTAAAAAAACATTAACAAGTGTATTGTATATTTATGTGCTTGTTTGAGTTGCATAATTTTACATGTGGAAAAAGTAGTTTACCTACACAAGATTGAGATGATTAAATGGATTCCAAATGGCCACTTAATTGTGTAGGATGTCACTTTTTGTTAGTGGATCTCCTGATACCTTTCACTTATAAAAGATGATTTATTCGTGTAGTTAGTGACGATTAAGGATAAGATCGAAAAAGTACAATATCCAGTATTCAAACGATGAAACATGTACTTTTGTTAAGTTTATATTAATCACATACGTGTTTCCACCCCAATATCGGATTTGGAATTTTCTACTAACTAGAATTCTTTACTAGTCGCGTGTTGTCTTGGCATTGTACGCGATGATAAACTACAGGCTACAATTGATCCAAGTCGTTTTCAAACTAAATTTACGTCAATACATAGTGCGACTTGAATTTATGTTGAAACATACTTTTACAATCATTTCGACTCGTTTTCGAACTAAATTTACATTAAAACATAAAGTAATGGAAACATATTATATTTGACCTACACCCGAAACACTTTCATACAAAACTTACGTCAAAATCTAGACGTATGTCAAAACGTAGAAAACTTTAAGAATTATATAAAGTTAAGATCAAAAATAATTTAAATTTGAAATGAGTAGCTTTGGGTTTAAGAGTCGAGTAATTTTGCAAAGAATTATATGTGACAAGAACTAAAAGAAATAATAAAAAAAGGAAGAAAAAGAAGAAGAAAAAAGTGTAGATTTTCCTAGGATTCAAACCCAAGTCTTGTGTTAAAAAGAGAAGACAATAAACCTACGAACCAAAAAGCATGTTATGTTTTAAAGTTGTAGAAAATAATATATGTCAATAGTTGAGAGCGAATAAAAAATATAAAAATCTCAATGACCTTTATATTGTGTTATAGTGTAATGAAGAAAACTAAAAAAAATTTGAAATGTAACATCCCGTTTTATGGATAAAAGTAAAATATTTGATATACACACCGGAAACATAGTGGGCCCATAACTACAGGTCCCGGGATCAAAACTAGATTCTGATATCAAAATATTTTATTTTTATTCATAAAACACATGTTATGGGAAATCACATGTTGTATCTGTTTTGAGATCATGTATTTATACTATAGTCAATCAATTGGTTTTTACTTCTGACAAGATGAAAAAAGTAATATTTATTATTCGTTACTACGTACACCACAACTAAATTTTACTCGTATAGTCAAATGAGTCTCAAACTCTTAAACTCAACGGAAACTACACCGCTCAAACTCTAACGGTTTTACCGTCAGACCCAAACTCCCAACCAAAAACACTAATACTTAGTAGAAAATGATAGTAGCAAACTAATAAGTATGTGTTAGCACAGCGATACATATGTGCGTGTATTTGCAGTAATATCATTTTCTCTTTTTTAACATATATGTTTTACAAAATAGTTTCCTTAGTTTATGTTATATTTTTAACTTAATGTGTTATTTTATTTGAATATTAGAATCTTGAAGTTGATTTAACATAACCGGAAGATCAAGTAAAGAGATCATGTGTCCTATCAACCAATTAGGCGATGTCATATGAGTTGTGTTATACAAATACTTATTTTTGTTATTAAAACACTTTGTTGTTTTTATTTCTCTCTATGTATCTATATGCATGTATAGAAAAATATGAAGATGATAAAATAAATTAGATGTATTAATAAAATACCCCATGTCATATTCTTACCTTCTTGAAATATCTACCGATACACATCTTAACAAGTGACATCATTTTACGTGATTGAAAATTCCTACAAACATGTAAACATAACATAACAAACATATGCATAAACAGTTTAGGTACAAATAAATGAAGCATAGATAAATCATGTATTTGTGCGTGTTTTTATGTCTAGTGAGTGAGACTTTTATGTTTCTAAAAATAATAAACGCTATATTTTGGAACTGTATTTTTATCTTTTAGTGAGGTGGGAGTGTCTTGGACTCTTGGTGCTCGGCACGAGAGAGGTGGGGCACGAGGGTCATTAGCGGTAGCTCACGAAACACTGCCTCTCACTCATTGAATGAGTTGTTGTGAATGATGGTTTTCATCAGTATGGTGTCATGACAGAGGGATGAGAATGAGTGTTGTCTTGTGCATTATGATTAAAGATTAAAGATTGTACATTTAGTGAAGGAATAAGTCCTTAGAATTATAGACATTTTCAATTTTTAAATGAGAGTTAGTAAGAGAGAGTGAGATGATTAGAAAAATTGATGTGTTTACTTGTAGAAGAGAGAATGCTACTAAGTGGAGTCACTCTAGTAATGAGTTCCTTCTCTTTCAAGACATAAACACATGTAACCAACTAATGTTTTTTAGCAGTGAACACATGCTCTTTACTTTATATATTATACTTTTGGAATTACCACATCTGCATTCTAAATGTTTAGTATAATTGGTTAGTATGTTTATGTCTTAAAATTAAGGAAAATTGGATTTTAATATACTAAACTAATCACTATCGGCCAATATTAATCTCAACTAATAATTTGATCGGTATTAATTCTAATTTTTAGTTTTGTTACTAATAACAGTCTCAGTCTAACTGTTTTTTAACTTTGTTACTTTTTTTACGTATTACATGACGTGGCTTGTGACATAACGTATAACATAGTTCTAATAAAAAATATAAATATTACTTAATTGTTTTGTAAAAGATCATTTTTAAGTTGTTTAACGTAACGTTTTTGTCGCTGGTTGAGTAGATTAACGACAAAGAGACACAAAACTTTATATATATATATATATATATATTATTTAATACGCCATGTCACATGCCCCCTCACGAGTAACGTCACGTGTCACGTCATAAAAAACTAACGCAGTTAATGAACAATTAGACTGAGACTATTACTGATAATAAACTAAAGATTAAAATTAATATTGCTCAAATTATTAGTTGTAGCCAATAGTCAATAGTTTGAATTATTAAAATTTATAATCAAAACTAACAAATGTATTATATTTTTATGTGCTTGTTTCACGATGCATAATTATAACTAGTTTTTGATCCCGCTGCTATGTGGAGGGAGTCGGGTCAATTTTTCCACACACGAAATTGTTACTTTGGTCATTATTTGTTTGATTCGTCAGAAATCTTAAAATCAAAGTTTGATGACAAAACTCAAAATAACTACACTTTAGTGGTCATACTCAAAAAAATAGAATTTCACTATAAATAGTTTAGTGATCACTCTAATACCCTGAAATTTAGTGCCCAAAATCACGCGCTACGTGATGGGAGTATGGTCAGTTTTCCCACACGCAAAATACATTACTTTGGTTGTTATATGTCTGACTTGTCATAAACCATAAAATCTCAAAATTTAGTGGCTAAAATCAAATAACCATCATTTAGGGTTAAAAAAAATACTTCAAACTAATGTTGTTGTTTGATGGCGAAACTTAAAAATACTAAATTTTAGTGGTCAATCTCAAAAAAAATAAAATTTTCACTATAAATAATTTAATGGTCATAGTTTAACATTCTAAACTTTAGTGGATAAAGTTAAAAACAAACCAGTGGTCAAAATATATAATATGAAACTCTAGTGAAAAAGATCGGTAAAGAAAATTTCACGATAAATAGTTTGGTGGCCGAATTCTAAAATCCTAAATTTATATAATACTAATTATCAACGTTGGTGTGTTTAGTGGGTTGTACTATTTGTTTTATGGGTTGTACTTATCAATGTTTTTTTTCCTAAACTTTAACTTATTTAAATTTTAACCTACTACTTTCACATTTTCGACAATTTAGCCATAATACTTTATTTTATTTTCATCTTTGATCCCCATGCTTATCATATTTTACAAACTTTTTGTTTTGTGTTTCCGAATAAATTTTGTGAGTAACAATTACAACGCGCGTGTATGAATCAACATTCGTACCTTATATTTTTCCTGTTTAATGTCCTTCTCGCAACACGCTGGTTCCAGATCGATTTACTTATTGTTTAACATGTTTTACATTTTGCTTACGTGGTTCAACGTTTTTACGCCTACTTTTCGTTTGATTTTATTTTTTCTGTTTTTTATTTATTTTCAATACGATGTTTTTTTGTGTCGGTGGTCACTTGCGGCAGTGTGCCATTGATACTGTTTAACACGATTTTATACCACCCAATGCAACACAGTGGTTTTAATACTACCTTTATCTAATAACCAAAAATAAAGATTAAAAGTGAAATTATTTAAAACTAATGTGGTTAATTTAAAAAACAAATAAAAGTATTCATTTACCATGATAAATTATAATAGAGTAGTTATAAATGTGGTAAAAAGTAATTTACATATACAAGATTGAGATGGATTCCACTTTTCCAAATGGCGACCTAATTGCGTACGTATGCTCACTTTTCGGGCAGCCCCATTTCACCACTGGCCAATTAACATTTTTTGTCATAAAAATATCAAGAATCGATAAACCTTAACAATCATTATATAAGTTTTTTTATATATGTAATCCTAACGCACTTGATAGAAATCTTGTACTTTAGAGTTTAGAAATGAGGTTTTAGATTCGAATCTAATCATTATGTAATTTAATTTGAAACTAGTATTAACATCTCGTGTTGTGGTGGTGAAGTAAAATCGTGTCAAGTAATAAGAATGTTAAATTACTATGAGCGACCATCAAAATCGAAAAAAATCATATTAAAAAGGGAATAAAAATGAAAAAAGAAAATCAAACAAAAAGTACATATAAACCACACACGTAAAATATAAAATAAAAAAATACAATAAATAACTTGACCCAAGACCCGCACATTCCGACGGGTCGTTAAACGGGAAAAAATAAGCGTAACAACGTTAAACCACACACGCAACTTACGACATTTTAACTCTCAAAATCCGAGCGAAATGTAAAATGAAAAATTATAAACGATGGCAAATATAGGGGGCCAAAGTTGAATGTAAAAAATTACATTGCTTAAATAGTAAAATGTGTAAAAGTATTAGGTTTAAAAGATAAAAAAATTAGATAGTTGTACATCATGCATAAGAATGTGTACATAAAACTTGGTAATATATATATATATATATATATATATATAAAATTTGAAAGTACAAGTATGTTAGATTTATGGTTCAAGAAAATGTAAGATTTATTTTACATATATTTTAGAATAGGCATGTTCTATCTAGTCTTATACTACCATAACAAGCTTTATGAATATTTTATCTATAGTTAAAATAAATAATCTTTGAAGAATAGCTAATTGTGATCTTCCCCTTCTATAATTATGATATGATTATGTTGTAGCATTATTATAGTTAAAACGAGATCAAGTGATCAACAACTAGTAAGAGATGGAGCAAATTAGACAATTTATACGATCACAACCCCCAAATAGGTAAAAGAAGATAAATTATATGTCTTAAAAGGAACCATGTATTTAAAAAGATCTTTGATTAGTTGATGATAGAAGAAAAATAGTGTCAGCGAAAATTTTTATAAACAAAACAAGCACTTCAATCCCAACAGCGTTGAGAGAAAAGTTGTTAAAAGATAAGTGTCCGATGTTCCTTTTTTAAGCCTACAATTTTGATAAACTTTTGGAACAAAACCGTGTTAAAAAACAACCCAAACCACTAAACTATCATACCAAATAATTTTGGTCCCAAGCCAACCCAGTCGGTTTAGTTTAGTTTATCGAAAAACTGTAGTTATCAAGTCGACTAATAATCTTGTAACTTTTTAAACTGATTGAACTGGACCATGAATATCCTAATAATGTTACGTATTTAAAACATAATTTTATATTTTGAAATATGTATCAAACTAAGCCAAATTGGATGCAGCAAGGGTTGTTGAAGTGTGTATAAGAGAAAATATTTTGAACACTCGATAATAAAATTAGACTCAAAATTTGTAACCAAACTCCTACCTCTAAAATAAGGTAGGCATATGTTTTTTCCCCAACTTGTTGATAGAAAAGTGGGTGGTCTAGATTAGGATGATGCACTACAAAAGAATCAACTGAAAAGTAATACCAAGAGAAAATAACATTTTATAAAAATGAAATGAGAGCAACAAACATGGAGCAATATTCAAACAGAAGTATTAATTCAAGTCAAGATGAACTGATTTTGACATCCATATCATTAAGAGTACTTAAGCAGGTTTGTGTTTGGGGTTGATGGGACGGAAAACCAATAACGGATCCATATTCATTACTTAAAAAAATCTAATTGAATTATGAATTCGGTTTTTGGTTAACCTTAAAAAAATTATAAGCCGGATAAATTAAACTAAACTGATAAACACTCTTAATGCATTATGTGTCCTTATAATGGCAACTTTCATGATAGCTATCCATCGTCACCAATTCACCATGTAGCTATTAGGCCACACAGAGTGGGTTTGAAAAGTAGTCAAGGACCACCGGTGGAAAACCAGGGTTGGTCGGGAACACTAAGCCCCCAATTCAATTCCTCATCGACAAGGTGAATTTTCACCGAGATTCACTGGTACACCACCAACGTTTAAAACTTCTTTTACAAAGAAGGGGAAACAGGAAAAAACTAGGACGATACCATGTGAAATGGAAAAAACAAAGGAAAAGGAATATAATACACTTTTTAATATATTTTCTAACACTCTTTGTTAAGCTAACCCATCTTTCTATTCTATCTGTCTCGCTCATGCATTCAAATTTCAAAGTTTTAAAAAATAGAGGTAGAATTATCATATTTTAAAAGGTAAAAAATATGATATTTTATCTAGCTTCTAAGTTCTAAGGCTATATATATGATATTTTGATTTTGAGTTGGTATATATGATATTTTTTTAAGTTTATAAGAATATATATGAAATTCTTTCTATTTTTAAGTTTAAAATTTACCATGAGTTCAATATTACAATAGAATGAGAAACAAATCTATATTATTTAATAATAGAAGCTTTTGGAGAGACACATGAGGTGTCTAAACTTTTGTTTCTTATCTCTCTTCTAAAATGAAATTGATTTTGATTACGTAAACAACATAAATAAATATCTAAACTATAAATCTTTTTATTTTATTATATAACTAGAACATACTAAATTATAACATTTGTATTGTATCTTATCTTAAAATATAATTTTATATAATTTTTTTTTTGTTATTAATAATTCTTTAAAGTTTCATTACATATTATTTCATTAATTGCTACTGCCATGTAACTTTCGAACCTGGTATAAACATATATGTTTATATAAACATGTAGAAAATAATACTAACCCATAAACTATCATTCTCATTTTCTCATTATAGATAATTAACTACTAAAAATAAACAACATCAAAATTATTATTATTTTAGTTTATACTTATTATTTATCAATACATGTAAAAGTTAACAAATTTTAAACTTTTTAAAATAACAAGCTACCTCGACGATATCAAACTCTACGTTTCAGCCCATTAAGATAAAGTGATAAACAAGTTTGCTTAACGCATCAAGAGTTTTTTAAGCCCTAGTAATATTGACATAATTTACATGTGTATGTGACAAATAATTTCTCGTATTTTATTGTGGGTAAAAACTAATAAACTGTTAAAAATACATTTAAAAATAGTATTATAATATTTCTTAAACTTAATAATATCAATGGGACGAGGGACCACTTTACTGGAGAAAAGAATTTTCATCCACACAAAAAACTGAAATAACATAACATCTAAACTTAAGGGATGCAAAAAATTACTTCTAACATCAGTTTTGCTGAGCCACTAAAACGCATATGGCTGCCAAAACAGCAATACCCTCACCACCACTGTCTCTCCTACCAGGAAGAGGCGGTGTTACCACCGCGGCTACCACCGTCTGTTGGTTGACGCCCGTCATCCGAGCAGGCGGCAGAAGAGTTCTAAGGGTGTATGCTGCAGCAGCAGGAGGAGAAAGTGGTAGGCAGAAGACACCACCAGGAGTTGATACCAGAATTCACTGGGAGAACGAGGATGAAGGATGGGTCGGTGGCCGCAGTAGCAGCAGCACCGCCAGCCGATCGGTGGAAGAAGAGCAGAAAAACAACTTGCTTGGTGAAAAGTTCTCTGAGTTGCTCAACAATTCTACTGATTCTCATTACCAGTTAGTATTTATTTCATATTCTCTCTTATTGTAAATTATGGATTATCAAGGGGTCAAATGATTATATACAACGAACCAACGATTAGCTTAAAAAGAAAGAGGTCAAATGGGTTGAACACATAATAAAAGTCGAACAAAGCGGATTATAATTACTTAATGTGTAAGAGCTTTTAATGGTTTTATTGGAAACTTACTATTGTAATACTATAGTTTTCATATTATGTTTAACACACACTATTATAGACAATAAAGAGATGGTCATCCTAAATTGACCCGATTCGTATTAACCCGTATCAAGACAACCACTTATCAACCCGATTCACTTATAGACACCTGCAGTTCATTTAGGTTAGGGTCACGTTGTTGTATGAACAACCTCAGCTAGCAACAACATATGTTTACTAAGCTTCTTGACCAATGGCAGGTTCTTAGGGGTGCCAGTAGAAGCCGACTTGGAAGAGATCAAGGCGGCTTACCGGCGGCTATCTAAAGAGTACCATCCTGACACCACCTCCCTCCCACTCAAAGCCGCCTCTGAAATGTTCTTGAAACTAAGAGAAGTTTACGACGTGTTGAGTGACCCAGAGAAGCGAAGGTTCTATGACTGGACCTTGGCTCAGGAAGCTGCAAGCCGTGAAGCTGAGAAGATGAGGGTAAAGCTGGAAGATCCATACATGAAAGATATAGAAAATTGGGAGTCAATCCCGGACATGGTTGACCGGCTCGGAGGAAGGAACATGGAGCTGAGCGATCAAGCCAAGTCGGCTCTTACTTTTGATATTTTTATAATTGTTTTCTCAATCTGTTGTATTCTTTATGTGGTTCTCTTTAAGGAACCTTATTACTAGCCATTGTGTATATAACAGGAATTGTTGACTTTTATGGTCATACATAGTGATTTTTATAGTTTGAAACTGATATATACACCAAAAAGTTAAAAACTGATATCATCCTCATGTTTGTTCCAAAGTTAAAATGGTCTATAAATGATGTAAGAAGTGAACATCTGAATAACAGTTCAGATGAGATGATTTTACACTCATTTGACCCATTTGACCTTTTTGACCCGGTTAATTTAGAAAAGATAGGGATGGTATAGCTATGGCTGAAGTTACTATGTGATATATACAGGAATCATGTAATAGTATTAAGGTCTCATGAACATGGTGGTGCAGGATAAGTGCACTTACGAAAATCAGAAAACACAAGCTAGTTTAACCAACAATAGACGTATTGGCCGTGAGATGGGTGAGGGCCGATTTATGGTATAACTTACGAAGTCTCTTGTAGTTGTGCATGAAAGTAGCGAGATCAATCTCTCTATTGAGAAGCTGTTGCTGGAGAGCTTCTGATTCATCATCTGTTCTACGCATTGCCTCTGCAAACAACAATCACCTAAAATTAGAGGTGTTAAAATGGGTGGGCGGTGTGGTTGGTTGACCCAAACACACTTTTTATAACAAATTTGTGCTATATATGATTACATAAAACATGTAAATATGTAATTGCAATAATTTTTAACTTCTTGAAACTAGACAAGTTTTTCTCTAGGTATTTTTTAATTTATTTAATGGTAAGCCTGATTCCTTTCCTAAAGGCTTTAACTTCATTTGCAGTGTGGTGGCTGGATGATAAATTTTAATGGCATATAATTTTCAACAAGGGCCACTTCTAGACACATTCACCCTCAAAGAGGGCTAACAAGCATTTTAGTAAAAGACTACTGGTTAAGTCGTATTCCTTTTGGCCAGGGAGTGGCCAAATAACTAGTTCATAGTACAATTGTTGATGCTTGAGTTGCTCGGTACATTGGGGAGAACAAATATCTCTCTTTATACTGCATTTCTGATATAAAAAATATTTCTTCGGCCATAGTACATCATGATCTGACTACTCTAAGCTTGCTGGTCCTGATTTTCTACATACTCAAAGTGAATGGATGGTCTGATATGTATACCACAAATATTATCTCAATTCTCGCACCCCAAAGTATGCTTTTACCGCATGAAACTTTATGTAAACTTTCTAAAATAATTACATAAAGTTAGGCTATTATTGAAATAAAAAGTATCTTTCTCGTATTTGGCAGACTAAGTCACTAAACATATGTTAAAAAAAATTGCGTAAAATTTGATTTAGGCCAGCCCAACTTATACAAAATATTTCCTTTTTTGACCCTTTACACAGACTGCCCAACCCACCCATTATGCCGCCTCCAATTTTTCGCAAGAAAAGAGGACTAAAAGGCAAAAGATGAATGAAACATGAAGTACACTGGCCAAGTAAATAACCTTAAAAAAGAAAAACTTACCTTGCAGACGATAAAGCAGGGATGCAGGAGAGTAAAATTTGAGGATTTCTTGTTTCTGCTTTTCAAGCTCATTGAGCTTTTCTTGAGCAGCAGCCAATTCGGTGACCCGAATTATTTGGCACTATATCCAAAAACAAATAGTAAAAATTATCTAACGAATGAAGATACCATCAATCCATTAGAAGTAGCAAAATGGGAAGGTCGGGCAGGTCGTCATAGGTTGAAATGGGTAGCTTTTCGTATAGGTTAAAATGGGCCGGGTTGGGTTGACCTGAAATACTTGTCCAAAGACAATCTTCTTATATATGATAAGCGCCATATATAATTACAACAGTTAAATAATTTTCAATAACAAAATAACTTTTTACAGAAAAGATTTAGGAGGTTTTATGCATTAAAGATACACTGTATGGCGTATGCCACTTTGACCTGTTCAACCTGTTTCATTTTTAAGCCAGTCTTTTCCTTCATTTTATCTGTTTGACCCATCAACAATAAAACATGACCTAAATAGACCGATTACAGAATGAATGAAGAACTAACCTGGTTTCGCAGCTCCTTGATGTGTGGTTCTTTTTCCAAGTTGTGTTCTGCACAAAAGACTCATTATGTTCACACATGATGCTAACTTTCAAGTCTATTTTAAATGTTTATTGCTCGATATTTTATCCAAGAAGGATTAAGCAAACAGATTATGGAAGAACTCACTTGCAAGTTGTGTAGTTTCATTCCTCAATTCGTCCCTCAGCTAACGTTAAGAATAAAGAGAAGGTATATGGAAATGAGGAAGTCAATGTTAGAATATCACCAGTTACAAGTCCTCAAAATGCATAAAGATTTACTTCTAATGCCTCAAACTTGTAGCATGACTTGGCATATTGTTTAAGGAGGAAATTTGACTATTTATTAAAAATCTGAAATACTCACCATTAAGAAAAAAGAAAAGAAAATGTATGTGCCTGACTCAATATCAAGTTGTTTGTAATCATGATAATCAACAAATAGTAAGTTTAACTTACAAACGTTTTGAAAAAACTAATGTTTTAAAAATTAAGGTAGAGACCAAGCGAGTGAAAACATATTAGCTCATGCACGTCTTCAATATGTGAATAAAACATGAAATTGTGTATTCCATGTGCCTTTTAGTGCCATTTCTTTAGTAAGGCACAGCAGAAAAAATGGTATAAACAACAAAATATCATGAAATTGGAAGATCACTTACATGAATCTGAGTTTGGACTACATCAAGTGAAAATAAAAATTGTTGATATGCATTTTTATCCGACAAAAGCTTATGCAGCTCACTAGCACTACAAGAATTTTAGAGGCAAAAAAGGGACCATGTCAAAATAAAATTAAAAAAGAAACCGAAATTGTCTATGCTCACAAAAGATTCTTTCAAACCTGTTAACCACAATCATTTAGAAGAAAATTTTATAACAATTAACAACACTAAAATTAATTATTATTATTATTATTATTGGAAAACGTGTATCCAGAATGATAGAACACTCCAAAGAAACCATGAATCTTTTACTTAATCTTGTAACATATGCTAATAAATAAGAAAAAGCAGACCTGCTAACCTTTTGTCTTTCAAGGCATTAACAATCCCAGCAGCCTCAGGTGGAATACGGGATACCGGTCTATCTCCATTTGAATGCATATAATGCTGTTCTTCAGCACCCCTACAAGGAAAGACAGTTCAAAATAGTGAGAAAAAATGCAGAATTTTATTTGTAACTGCAAAATTCAATATGAATTTGAAAGAGTATAACTAGATTTAATATCAATACTGGACTCCTCTTCAATTGAGAGTAAATTGAACAATTTGGAAATCAAAATCTTTAGTCAGGAGAACTATTACAGACTGAAACCACTGCAAAGTATGGACTTGTCCCACATCAGTTGTATATGCAACAAATGCATCTCACCCGCCAGACTAGTCTTTCGAGATGAGTTCTCCTATTTGGCTTGAAGCATTGATATCAGAGCCAGCTCGGAGTGGTGGCCTGGTGGACAATCGTGACCAACAAGCATGTGTTGGATAATTTCGAAGACTTGGCAGCCAAGTTAGGCGTTGTTAAGGAATCCTAGTTGGTCTATGTTTTGTATTTTAAATTGATTCAAATTGATTAAATCAATCTAGGATACTTAGACACTTAGTAGGCAAGATAACTAGTCTATAAATACCCGAGTTAGGGGTGTCTCTTGTAATCAGTTTTTGAGTTGAGCTTTCTGGTTAATAAGAGAAGTATTTACGTGGGAGTTAGCCACAAACCATTGTGTTTTGCCGATTCATAACTTGAACATGTTGGCCCTTAAGAAAAGTTGGGTTGTTACGAACCAAAACCATTGCAAGGAATGTAACTTGTCCACACAGGTCATATGTGTAACAAATATGGGGTTTAAATACCAAATGAACTCTCTCACCAATCAAACTAATTTTTTTGAGACTATTTATCCTACTTTACATCGCTCAATTGGCATATTCACGATCAACTACGAGGGTTCCTAAATCACCCCAAATACAACTTCCACCTCTCTAAAAGTCAATTAACTTCTAATTCCCATATAACACCAGCAAACATCTCAGTATTCAATCAGCTAATCGAAAGACGGAACGAAAGCAAAATCATTATACAAGAGTTCAACAATCGATACATGTGATTCACAATCAGATAACACGAACCCTAAAATCGATGAAAGAAGGTTACCATGATGATTTGAACATGATTAGAATCGAAACAGGCTGATTGAATGCGGTTGTGATACTGCAAATATGAGCACTTCAGTTTTCGCTGCTCTGTTTATTATTCCAACAACATCATGAGTCATGTATCGTCGATAATTTGCTGTGATTTCCTTTCTTCTTCGCTAGTATAAACAATGATCAATTGTTGTGGGACCATTCGGAGAAGAAAGGAGGTGGTTTCCACAGGGTTTTTAGTTTTATCCGTCTTGCCCGACCCGGTGAAACATTCATATTCACATTTATATATATTTGAGATTTGTGATCAAGTTTAAATACATGGTACGAGTTTTTAATTTTATTAATATTATAGTAATTTATGTAAAGTCTATTATAGTTTTTTAAACTAAAATTTAAAACACCAAATAAATGGATTTTGCATGATGACTTGTATATTTACGCATTAAGTTATTGTATATTACAAAATACATATCGGTTCAACAAAAAATTTACATAAAAACGTTTAAAAAATACACATTTACGATTGAAGTATCAAAAAATTTTAAACATGATAGATTGATATAGCGTAAATCTTAAAACAAATTATGTTTTTTGGTTTGTGGGTTGATAATGTAAAATTTTATGTGATTTATAGTAATTATAAGGTTATTATGTAACTAATTGTAAGGGGTAATTTGTAAATAATATTAAAAATATTATTTTACCTTTAAAAATAGTTGTACCTTATGCATTGAGTGATGTAAGTGTTTTTAATTTAATGGTATCCTAAAATATTATTCTCGTATCCTTATATATAGTATAAATAATTTAAATATGAGATCTGATATGAGATTAACAAAAGCACAATTCAGACTAGATGAGAAAAAAAGTAATGATAAAAACATAAAAAAATAATTATTTAATTGGGACAATAAAAAAAGATAATGTTTATAGTGTTTTAATTGGGAAAATAAATAAAAAAATAATGTTTATAGTATAAATATAATGATGATGATAAGAAAGCTAGTATGAATGTATATTAGTTTTATATTTGTGAGAATGATTATAGGTTGAATTCTTTCAAGTCTTTGGTTCAAAATGTGATTTAATTGAGTTTTTGTAGGTTTTCTTTTTTATGGTAGTTTTTGAAACTTAAAATTAGTATGAACGTTGATTATATATTGGGTTAGTTTTAAAAATATGAGCGCCGGTTATGTGGTACAGGTAGGGCTGCAAACGAATCGAACGAATACGAATAAGGCTTTGTTCGTGTTCGTTCGTTAAAAAACAAACTTGTTCATGAACTGTTCACAAACACTTATCGAACGAGATTTCTTGTTCGTGTTCGTTTATTAAGAAAACGGACATGTTCATGAACTGTTCACGAACACTTACCGAACGCAAATAAACACAAACAAAAGCAAACGAACACAAACAACTGTTCATGAACATGACGAACGCAAAAAACTCATAAACACAAACGAATACAAATTATTATAGATTTATTTTAGAATAAAATTTATATTTTTTATTACAAACATTACACAAATCAATAAAAATAAATAAGTAGTTAATATAAATACCAAAAAATACTTGATATAATAGTCATAAAAATAACTGACACAATAATTAAAAATATAAACGAACACCTTAACGAACATAAACGAACACATTATCGAACGAACATTAACGAACATAAACGAACACATTATCGAACGTTCACGAACATAAATGAACGAACGCGACTTGTGTTCATGTTCGTTCGTTTAACTAAACGAACGGAATTTTCTTGTTTATGTTCGTTCGTTGTTCATGTTCGTTCATTTACTAAACGAACGAACATAAACGAACTTCCCGCCGAACGGTTCACGAACTGTTTGCTGAACGTTCAGTTCGTTTGCAGCACTAGGTATAGGTACCTAGTACTAAAACAAAATATTAATATATTATATATTACTTAAAAATATAATAAATTTATGTTGGATTCGTTAAAAGTTTATAAATATTGAAATAACAGATATGACACTTCAACAATTAATTTTTACCATAAAAGGTTATAATGTAGCACATCACTTATTGGTTCGATCTCATTTCAAAACACTACTAAATAATGTCATGATACATTTATTCATCATACTAATTTAAGTTTTTTAAATGTATAGTTTACGTCATCCACATCCCACATCCTACCTCTGTGTCACATCTACAAACTTCTTCTCTCTTCCACATGTTGCTCCATAGCTCCAAAACATCGATTTTGCAAAGAGTAACAGAGAAAATTAACACATTTATGAAAGAAAGTTAAAAAATAAACACCGGGTGTTAAAAATATAACTATCTGACTGAAATGTCGTTTATGTTCGTTCATTTAATTAAATAAACAAACACGAACAAAAATTTATGTTCATTTAATTAAACGAACATAGCATGAACACATGTTTGTCCTTTCATTTATGTTGCGAACGTTCGTTTATGTTCGTTCATTTACATTCGTTTGTGTTCGTTTGCTTACGTTTGTTTGTTTTTGCATTAGAACAAAATTTCATGTAAATATTGTTTATGGTTTTTTGGATTAGTCGTTATGGATTTTATTTATGAATCATTATAGATTCTTTGAGAGAATCTTATTTTTTGATGAATTGTATATGAATCATTATTTTACATGTGTTTTTTGAATGAACTATAATGTGTTAGACTTTTATTTATTAATATTTTTTTGTGTTTATTTATGTTTGTCAATTGTGTTCATTTATATTCGTGTATTATTCGTTTAGTTTTTTAATAAACAAACATGAAAATTTCTAGTTTCTTAACAAACAAACATAAACAAAAAATATGTTCATTTACGTATTCGTGTTCGTGTTCGGTTAAATTTAAATGAACAAACACGACACATGAATTCGTTTGGTTCAGCCCAATTTCTAATTGTTCTTGATTCTTTTTCTATATTCAAATTAGACTTCAAAGTGTGCTCAAAAAGGGTGTTTCATGGGGTTAAACATAATCAAACATCAATATCAAAAAGCACCGGATCTTAAATATTAACCCTCAACTAAACAATCTTGTTTGTTCAATAAACAATCAAACAACGATCTTTAATACATTTTGGTTGAATACAAATCGATATCAATCACTAGATGATCATCTCTAAACTAGATTACATGCTAAAATCAGAGTCAAGATCACCAGTGAAATCAATACAACGAATCTGGGGATGAATGCATGTTCATATCACTGTCAATGGCAAGCAGAACTTCCATAAACAACATATCTTTCTACCTACATATTCTCGAGAACTCAGTTAAATCAAGATCACTAGCGAATGCAAAGACAATTCACCAGCATTTCCTGAAGAACAACATCACATACAGCCCCATCATACTTGACAAACTCACCCGTGTATACGTTTCGTTTCAAAGACTTGAACTTGCCCACCGAGTGTTCGATGAAATGCCTGACCCAGAAAGAAAGAACAACGTATTGTTATGGAATCAGTTGATGAGAGCTTATGCTTGGGAAGGGCCTTTTGATCATGCCATTGAGTTGTATGATGAAATGATGCAATCTGGGGTCACACCCAATAAGTATACTTACCCGTTTGCTTTGAAAGCGTGTTCGTCGATTGGGGATGTTGAGGTTGGTAAACGGATTCATGAGCGTGTGAAAAGCGAGTTGCTTGATGATGATGTTTACGTTTGCACTGCGTTGGTTGATTTTTACGCGAAATGTGGGTTGTTAGGTGACGCGCGAAAGGTGTTTGATAAATTGTCTGATAGAGATGTCGTCGCGTGGAATGCTATGATTGCAGGAAGTTCTCTTCATGGCATGCATGGTGAAACGATGGGGTTGGTTAAGGAAATGCAGGAGGCGCGATTGAGTCCTAATTCGTCAACTGTTGTTGCTATTCTTCCGGCTATCGGAGAAGCTTGTAGATTGATGTTAGGCAAAGCCGTTCATGGGTTTTGTTTAAGGAGGAGATACGACGGTGATGTGGTTGTTGGAACCGGATTACTGGACATGTATGCTAAATGTCAATGCTTGGATTACGCAAGGAGAGTTTTCGATATAATCAATGTAAAGAATGAGGTAACTTGGAGTGCTATGATGGCAGCATGTATCGCTTGTGATTCAATCATAGAGGCGCTTGAACTATTTGACCATGCACTAAAAAACGGTGTAAACATGTCTCCTGTTATGCTTGCAACTGTTCTTCGTGCGTGTGCTAATCTTACTGACTTTAACAAAGGAAGATGGTTACATGGTTATACGATCAAATTAGGGTTCGTTTCTTATTTAATAGTAAGTAACACCCTCGTTTCACTCTACTCCAAGTGCGGGATCATGGAGGACGCAATGGCATTTTTCAATGAAATGGGTTTAAAAGACACTGTATCCTTTAACGCCATCATATCCGGTTTTGTGCAGAATGGTGATGCAGGGGCTGCGTTTAATATGTTTAACAATATGAGATCGCTTGGTATTCATCCCGATATAGAAACCATGATTGCCTTCTTTCCTGCATGCTCACAGTTAGCAGCTCTACAACATGGAGCCTGCGGCCATAGCTATGCGGTAGTTCGAGGATTTACAGAATCTACCAAAGTTTGTAATGCTATTATTGACATGTACTCAAAGTGTGGGAAAATAGATTTGGCAAGGTTGGTGTTTGATCAAATGCATATGAGGGATTTGATCTCGTGGAATGTTATGATTTTAGGTTATGGCATACATGGATTAGGGTCGCAAGCCGTTTCATTATTTGAACATATGCAAACCATAGGTTTTGAACCAGATGATGTCACGTTTATCTGCTTATTATCCGCTTGCAGTCATTCCAGACTTGTTGCAGAAGGTAAACATTGGTTTGCTGCCATGATTGACAATTTTCAAATAAAACCGAGGAAAGAACACTACTTTTGTATGACAGACCTTTTGGGTCGGGCCGGGCTTTTAGATGAGGCTTACACGTTCGTTCGTAGTATGCCATTTGAACCCGACGTGCGTATCTGGAGTGCATTGCTTGGAGGTTGTAGAATACATAAAAATGTTGAGTTAGGGGAAGAAGTTTCAAGAAATATTGAGATTCTTGGACCCAAAAGTCCTGGGATCTTTGTTCTTTTATCTAATATCTACAGTACAGCAAAAAGATGGGATGATGCAGCCCGGACCCGAGTCTTGCAAAGGGAAAGAGGGTTTAAGAAAAGCCCGGGGTGCAGTTGGGTTGAAATAAATGGTGTTGTGCACGCGTTTGTGAGTGGAGATAGGTCACATTCACAATGGTTATCAATAAATAGAAGGTTGGATGAACTACTAGTGGCGATGAAAGTATTGGGATACGATGGAGATTACAATTTTGTTCTTCAGGATGTCGAAGAAGAGGAAAAAGAACATATTCTTCTTTATCACAGTGAGAAGCTAGCTGTTGCATTTGGTGATCTTAGTTTAACCCCAGGTAAGCCTATACTCGTGACAAAAAATTTACGCGTGTGTGTTGATTGTCATACAGCCTTGAAGTATATGAGTACGATAACAAATAGAACAATAACTGTTAGGGATACGATTCGTTTTCACCATTTTAAAGATGGAACTTGTAACTGTGGAGATTTTTGGTAGGGATGTGATATTGAAGAAATCTTTAGATCCATTGGTGTTTGAAGTGAATTCCATTACTCATCTGCAAATGGGTCAAATAGATCATAGCTGAAAGGGGTGGGTCAAACTTGTTGAACAGTTCAAAGGAGTTGAGATTCTTCCGAAGTCAATTTTTAATGCTCACAACTGCTTAAATTGTTTTTGTTTAGAGATTTAAAGTGTTCTTGTAGCAATCAATATATAATTCAATTGACGAAAAATTCTTTGTGGGTCAGCCTGTTACGCTCTTCGTAGTGTACGCGATTGGAAGTTATTTGGGTCGTTTGACATTTCCTACTGGCCATGTTTCATTCATATGATCATCAATACATTCAGCAATATACTCACAAAATCCTTTGTCTGACTTGGTCAAAAAGATGTATTATTCTAGATCTTTTGACTGGAATATCTTGCATCAATTATGATTGCCTGATTTGATTTTAAGGGTGTTAAATGACTTGTGTTCGTAGGTTCCGGAGCTAGTGGGTACCGGGATACAAACTCGATCACCTTTTACAACCGAATGCAACATGATTTTGGAAAGCATGTCTAAGATACGAATCCAAACACGACTCGAAACCAAATGATTTTAGTTTGTTGTTATATATAAGGGCATGTTTGGGATTGCTTGTGATTAAAAAAACTTATTAACTTATGACTTTTCAAAATAAGTTTTTCAAAAAGTGTTTTGATTAGCTTATAAACTAAAACGTTATAAAACGACAAAAAAAATATACTTTGAAAATGATGAGAGTTAATAGGAGGTAGTAATGGGTATAATAGAAAATTATACCAAAAATAGTTTTAAAAAGCTAATGAATAACTTTTCTTTTACTTTTTAAAACCTCATTTTTACCTTATATGAAAAGTCAGTTTCAAATGTCTTTTTAGTTTTGCCAAATACTTTTTTTGACTTATTAATTTTTCAAAAGTTAATAAGTCTAAAGTATGGGAAAAATAAGTAATCCTAAATATGCACTAAAACAAACATGAGGGTCTATAAAACCAGTTGCGCTTAAAATACAGAGTCGAAACTCATTTTTATTTTAATTTTAAATTGTTGAAATAAAATACAAAAATACACAAACACTTTAAGTCTTCCCAGGAAATACAATATTTATTATAAAAAGTTTGTGTATACAACCTGAGAATGACCCAACCCGGTTAGTCTAAACCAACATCATAAATTTCGAGTTAGATTTGTATCGTATAGAACATTTACATCTATATGTGCTACAAATAACTTTAATCGCATTTATATGAACTTGATGCGATTTGCATAATTTTAATGCTTATGCGTGTAAACAATATATTATTTTTAAATACCTTATTAAAATTGTATTGAAACGTAGTACTTTTTAATCATATTTCATTAATATTTCTAAACAAAGAAACAAAGAAGGCATCTTAGATCAATTTTATAGTTAGTATCGCCTTTGCACAATAATTAGCTACAAAAAGAGTTGAAAAATTAATATTTATTTTATCATTTTGTCATTTAGGGATAAATCGAAAGACCAAATACATCAAATATTCCAATGCCCCTCTTTGGAATTATTAATTAAAACTTTTTTGGTGTGATATTTTATTAATTAAAAATTCAAAAGTAATTTAAATCTAATACAAACAAAAATATAGAATTTGCGAGGCTTTATGGATCGTGGTTAAACCAATGAAGAGTGAACATAAAGGGAAATAAAAGAATATGCAAAAAAGCCCTTCAATGTTTTGATAAATCTAGAGGCACCCCTGAGTTTTTATACAACACAAATAACTCTCTTCATTTTATTTATATGGCCATACATAAGTTTGTCTTGAATGATGTTGGTTCTTAATAGGGGTAAGTTTATGTGTCAACTAGTCATTTGGATGGATTAAGATTGCGTAAGTTGCTTAAAAGTATATCATTAACATGGTATTTTTTCGATAATAAGAAGTATGACGTATAATTATAAACCCAGTTCATGTATTCTTATTATTGGTTTAATGTCACGTAAAATTCATTTTACCATAAAAAATACTTTAAGCACCTACACACAACATTACAACAAAAAATCATAAACATTCAATAAATACCATGGCAATGTTCGCCCAACACAAAAACTAAATTAAGATACTTTTACAAATCCATGAAAAGGTTATGAGAACAATCAATGAATAATACAACGGTAAGCACCTAATCCCACTCTAGTAGAGGTCTTATGTTTGAATTCTACTGGTTGCTGCTATAACCTCTTGAGGGTCAATCGTGTAGCCAAAACTAGGGAAAACTTTATAGAATAGTAAAAAAGTTTTAAAAGTGTTTTAATTAGGTCACTCGTACATTTTATTTGTTCCAATTAGATTACTGGCATTTTTTTAATTCCAATTAGGTCACTAAAGTTTTAGGAGTGTTATAATTAGTTCACTCATATTTTTTCAAAATTTTTAAATAATTCGCACTTTTTTAAAATGATTCGATTCTTTATAAATACTATTAATACTTTACATATTTCAGTTGTTTTTAAAATATTTTTACAATTTATAAGTGATCTAACTAGAATATTTTTGAAACTTTAGTGACCTAGTAGGGATAAAAAAATTTATAAACAACCTGATTGAGACAAAAATATATATAAGTGATGTGATCGAGACAAATAAATTTACGAGTAATCTAATTAGAACAATTTTGAAACCTGATTACTATTTTACAAGTTATCTCCGAAAGTATGATTTATCAAATTATGTTGTTAGTAGATTATTGACGGTGTTCTCACCGGTTACAGGTTTTCATGAAGGAAAAGAAAATGCTAAGAGATAAAATTGTGAATTATTAAACTACAAGGGTGCTTTTGTTGTTTCTATTTTCTAACTAAGATCACCACACGTAAACTAACATTAACGGTTCCGGCCATATTTCGTCTCTGTTTTCTTCTGTGTTGAAAATGGAGTTAAAATAGCAGAGAAAATAATATTATTAACAACCATTGTTGCATTGTTAATATCATTGCATTGTGATCTCTCATTCCATAGCTGACGACAAGAACACTAAGAAGAAAAACAAACCCATTTTCATCTAATGTATTCTGTTTTCATAAGATGAAAATAGTCTTGTTCATAATCTTGTAAAACACCATCAATCATTTACACTAGATAAAGATGTTTAGAACACAAAGAAATGGGAAGTCTCCGAGTTCAGGGGAGAGAATTGATTTCAAGTTTTCAAATTTTCAGGCTCTTAAGGTGATTAACGATAACCCATTAATCATCTTTGTGAATTGTGATTAGTGGATTGATTTTCTTTGATGTTCATGTGTTTTCTTTTCGAATTGATGAATATGTGTGAGTTATTTGTTGCTTTTGTTGCAGTGTTGGTGGTTAATTGGTATTTACCTGTGTGGCTGTGTGATATGTTTGGTTATCTGCAGTTTTCTTGTATGTTTTTAACAAAGAAATGATACACTCCAAGTGTTTGATGAAATGACTCAGAGAGTTAGTTGTGTGTGATTCGATTATGCAACAATCGATCTGAGTGCTATTTCTCGAGTTTTCATGGTGACTGTTAGTGATTAATATGTTTTGTTCATCTTACTTTTGATGTTTATGTGATTCATACCAGCTTAAAACAATAAGTCTTGTCATTGTACGAGAAGTTAATAATTGATGGTTGATCATATCGTATTTATGATGAATGATTGCTTTTTTGATTTGGGGATTTTGTTGTTATAGGTGCCAAAGGTATGGGACAAGCTTTTAGTGTCGATAATCTCTGTAGAAACAGGAAAAACGATTGCAAGATCGAACAAAGCGTTGGTGAGGAATGGAAACTGTCAATGGACAGAAACTTTATCAGAATCTATATGGATTTCACACGACGAATCTTCAAAAGAGCTCGAAGAACATCTATTCAAATTCGTTGTTTCTATGGTATGAATGATCTTGATCCTAAATTTGTCAAAATTTACCGTTTGGTCTCAATCGTCCATTTCATTGTTGTGGGTTTCAAATTTGGGGTTGATGAAAGAAACGTCAACTTTGTTGTAGGGTTCTGCTAGATCTGGCATTCTTGGGGAGGCAACTGTCAATATTGCACGGTATTATACGAGTTCAAGGTCATCTGCACTAGTTTCTTTGCCATTGAAGAAATGCAACTATCGCACAGTTTTACAGGTACTTTGTAGTTTCTAAATGGAAATTTGCATACAGAATACGGAAGTTATAACAGTTTTTAGTATGAATGGAATCAAATCGGAAAACTGTACGCATAAA
Organism: Flaveria trinervia; assembly: GCA_025506515.1. Lineage (NCBI taxonomy): Eukaryota > Viridiplantae > Streptophyta > Magnoliopsida > Asterales > Asteraceae > Flaveria > Flaveria trinervia. The sequence continues at coordinate 100,725,725 of CM046443.1, read as the reverse complement.
ATCATGCTCAGGGCGTGTATGGATGACCTATAGATGACAAAATGAAGGGTCGGATGAGTTGGGTATGTCAAAAGTATACTTTTCGGCATAAGATGGACTTGGTTAGACCCAAAATACTTTTACAATAAAGTTCTACTTTTTAAAATAAGTATTCAAAGTAACAAATATGGTTAAAAATTACTATTGCTTCAAAAATAACAAACTTTTTTGATAAAACGATTTTGGATGTTTTATAATTAAGTAAACATTTTGGGTGAATTTCGACATTTTTGATGTGTTTTCATTTTAAGGTAATTTTCTTTACCTGTTTGAATCATGAGACTCGTTACAAAGAAAATGGATCAAAATTGTGACCTCTAATTTGAATGTCATTTTCTTTTTCCACAAAGATCAACAAACCACTAAATCAATGATCCTAAAGAGAGTTAACTCATAATCCAGTGACTGTAAATATCCACCAGTTCCATTAGTTGAGCTTAAAAGACAATTTGGTATGCATGAATCTTATTGATCTATGAGTTTATCATGCTGGAAAAAAATCTTAAGCAATGTAGTACCTGAAGAGTTCTTTAACACTGTTTTTTTACCATTTTTTGTTCTCATTTCACTTTTCAGGTCAAAATCCAATGCCTGACCCCAAGAACAAAACTCAGGTACCTATATGTTTGTGACAAATTGTGTTGCTTGTGTATATCATTATGTGTTTTTTGATGTTGAAAGTTGTCAACACATATTGAAGGGTTGAAGGATCAAATGACCCGCGATCCAATACAGAAGCTGTGGATGAAGATTATGATGACGCAGGTAGCAAATCAAATGGATCAGCTACTTCACCTACTCTCAGTGTTAAATCCCCTGAAAGTGAAGATCTGCCTCCCACTTCACTTCTTGAAAGAATTAAATTCATGGTAATGTTTGATATGATCTAGATTCTTCACACGTTGGCCTTCTTGGTCAAACCTATCAATCTTAACTTAAAAATCGATACGCTTACTTCGCTCTTCAACAAAATGTAGTTGATTACATAAAATGGATTTTAATATTCTGAACTATGATCCATTACAGGATAATAATCCAGATTAGTAATATGACCAATACTCGTACTTTCACTTTTGTTGTTTGACTTTTAATTTTATCGTCAATGACAAAACCACTTGCATATTCATCATTGAGTGTTCCTTTTTTTTAAATTGGCTAACTCACTCACACACTAATCTTATTTCAAATTCACGTATTTTGTTTACTATGAGACTTGAACCTTTAAACACATGAGAATACGAACACTCTTGGTGCTCCCTTTAATACTTAATTTATTTAAATGTCCAATGGGGACATCCTGGTGGTAAATGATTTATTCCCCTCATTAATTTAGATGAGGATTCGAACCTGCGGTTTGCAGGTGGATGGTGCCAGTAGATTAGGTTCCGCTAAAAAAGACCTATACTTGAATTTGACTTTGACCTCAAAAGTCCATCATTGAACTTTCTAACATGGTTCCAATTTCTTGTTTCCCATTAATACAGGAAGCGAATTATGAACCATCTGGTTCGAATCAGAACAATGATTCGGCTGAATATTCATTAGAGAAGGAAAGATTCTATCAAAAAACTCATATAAATGGAATCAAGCACAATCTCAATGAAAGTTCAAGAAACAGTTCCCCTCGAAGCATTTACCAAAATGCAGAAGATAACTCCATTTCAAAGTCAAACAACTCATCATTCAGATCAAGAATAACCCACGACGAACAAGAACAAGACTATGAAGAAAGCCCTCCACCTGTTGCCCCATCATCATCTATGATGAATGTCAGTTCTTCAAAGAACCTTCTAGAAGCAGCTGAAGACACCATTGAAGAGCTCCGTGATGAAGCCAAAATGTGGGAGAGAAATTCTCAGAAACTAATGCTTGATTTGGAGATTTTGAAGGAGAAATACTCTGATCAGTCGAAGACTTTAGCGGGTTCTCGAATGGAGCTTTCGGCAGCAATGGCAGAACGTGATGGCATGAAGAAGGAAGTTGATCATTTGAAAATGTTACTGGAGGAATCAACTGTCAAACAGAAGGAGACAGTGGAGTTAAAGTCAACTTTTAACTCTGAAGGTCAAAGTCAACTAATTAAAGAACTTGAAAACGAGCTAAAGGCGCATAAAGATTCGAATCTTGATTTGGCCCAACAACTGAAGAGGAATCAAGAATCTAATATAGAGCTTGTGTGCATTTTGCAAGAACTGGAGGAAACAACAGAAGCACAAAGAGCTGAAATTGAAGAACTTTTGGTGGTTAAGTCGAAGTTGACTGAATTAGAAAAATCTTTCAATTCAAATTTGGTGGAAACTAGAAGCTTGCAGCTTAAGTTACAACAAATGGAGGAATCAGAGAAGACTTTACAAGCAAACATGTTGATTCTTGAACAAGCTCTGGAAAACAAGATCCTTGATTTGGAAAACGAGCGAATTTCAAATAGTCAAACTCTCTCAGATCTTGAAAAAGATTACAAAAATAGTTTATCTGTGAAAGAAGAAGATATTAGCAATTTGGAGTCAAAATTATCAGAAAGAAAAGGAATTGAAGAAGATCAAATGAGAGAAATTGAACGGCTGAAAATGAAAGTTGGTGAGGTGGAAAATGAGTGCAGGGAGCTAACCAATGAAAACTTGGAGCTTGTTTGTGAGCTTGAAGAATCAAAGAAAGTGATTCAGGAGAGAGACACGACAATCGAAGAGGATCGAAAGCTTCTAGAAGATTACGATCGGAGGATTCGAGAGCTTGAGAGTTTGAAAGTTGAACTAGAAGCTCAAATTGATGATCTTGAAAAGGAGAAAGAAGAGTTGCAAGAAAACATGGAAATTGCATTGAATGAGAGCAATATAACCTCTAAATGTTTAGATAATTTAAGAAATGATCTAATGGTGCTTAGCAACAGTGTTGATTCACAAGTTTCTGCTAATAAGTTACTTGAACGAAAAGCAATCGAGCTAGAAAAAGTTAAGGGTGAAATAGAGCTTCGTTTGTTTGAAATGGAAGAAGAAAACATCAGATTATTGGAGCGTGTGTCTGAATTAGAAGGTCAACTAAAACACATGAAAGATCAACACGAATCCATCCAATTGGAGTTGGAGAAATCTGAATCAGAAAGATTAGATCTTCAAGAAGAAGTAAAGAATCTGCAGAATGTGGAGAAATTGTTAGTAAATGCTCAAGAAGAGTGTGAGTATGTAAAATCTGAAAAACAGAAACTACAAGAATCTGCTGAGAACCTGATTGAAGAATGCAATAGTCTTCAGAAGTCATATGAAGATATGACGAAGGGAAAGGCAGAATTGCATGATCGAGTTTCACGTTTAGAGATTGAATTAATGGGAGCTAGGGAGGAATTAGTAACTTCTTCTGAAAGGGCAGCTGATTTAGAAGAAAAATATTCTTCTATGTTGGAAGAATATATGTTCAAAGAAAAGAGTCTATCTTCACATTTGGATGAACTTAATCAAGAAAATTGGAAATTAAAAGAAAAGGTTACAATGGAAGAAAGTTTGTTGAATCAAATGTATTTAGAGAAGGCAGCAGAGATTGAAACCTTCCAAAAGGAGGTGGAAAATCTCAAAGAGGAAATTTCCCGGCTTTATGAACAGAAGTCAAAGTTGACATCTGAGAAATCCAGTTTGGAATCTTCTCTCAACGAAGTTCAATCAAGAACAGAATCAATTGAAAAAGAGCTTCAAACTGTTCGTGAAGAATCAGAACTGAAGATTCAAGATCTGATAACTGAGCTTGCTGCCATTAAACAAAACCATAAGAAACTGATGACTGATCATGAGAAAAAGTCAAAGTTGTTGAGTGGTTACAGGATGAGAGAAGAACGAAAGAAGACAATGGAGAATGATCTCGAACTTAAGCTTACAATTTCAGAATATGAACGCCAGCAACTCATTGAAGAAGCTGCAAATTTAAAAGATAAACTTCATGAAACTTTGAATCTTGAAAATGAAATATTGGATTATAAGCAAAAGCTTGATAAGTTAAAGAATGAAAAGAGTAATCTAGAAGCTTCTCTCCGTTCTGTTTCTAATAGTTTTGAAGAGCTTAAAGCTGAAAAGATGTCATTTTCTGAAAAGATATCAGAGTTTGAGGACTGTAAGAGTCAGAAAAATGCATTAGAAGAAAAGATAATGAGACTTGAGGAGGATCTAACAGTTAAAAATGCATCACGTTCACAGGACGCTGATATGAAAAATGAGATCAGTAGGATCAAGAGTGCTAATTTGCAATATCAGTTGAGAATTCAACAACTTGAAGGTGAAAAGAATGAATGCTTGAAGAAATTCAACGCTCTTGAGGAAGATCTGAAACTACTATCAGCAAAAAGCAAAACGGTTTGTGTTCTAGTCTCTAATTTATATCATATATCAGTGATTGTTATAGAAAAAAGGTTTGATTTTGATTCATATATTTTTACTGGGAATAAAACTTTTTAATGCTAAATATTAATTCTTGGATCTTTTGTCTTGTATCAGGATGTTCACGAGACTCGTTCTCAAGAAGATATTGATTATGCTGCAAAGATAGAGATGCTTGAAGCAGAGCTTGATGAGGCTCTTGAATCTAATAACAAGTATCGACTTCAACTTCAAAGGTCAGCATAAAAAGAATACTACATTCATCATAGAATCATACTAAACTTTTGATTTTAGGAGTCAAACATCAATGTGTATTCTCACAATCATAATACATTGATACTTATATTACAATATATGAAAAGGATATCAGAAAGACGTACATCTTGAGCTAGAAACTAAAACTATCACCGGTGTATCCAACTGTGTTTCATGGTTATGACTTCTAGCGGGTCTGCATATCTCTTCAGGTTGAAAAGCGAGGGGCGCAATAGTCTTTTAACAGCTAATGGGAAATCAAAGACTGAAGGTGAAGTAGTAACAAAAGAAAGATTTGAAAGGACCAAGTCATCTTTGGAGACAGAGCTAAAAGACCTTCGTGACCGTTACCTTGAGATGAGTCTAAAGTATGCTGAAGTAGAGGCCGAACGAGAAGATCTGGTAATGCAGTTAAAAACAAACAACAGTGCAAGAAAACGGTACCAATTCATCGACAACCCATGATAAGTAAATGATCTGTTCTTTAAAGATTAGAGTTCATATTCATACTTAATTACTAAAACACAAACCCCAAATAATCATCAAGCCACGGTCCTTGCATCGTGAGAACATGTTCATGTACATGTCACCACTTAAACAAAATAAGATGGTCTTTTTTAAAATTTTTTTCATGTAGCTTTGTTTTAGTTTACTTTTTTGTTTAGTAACTTAATGTATAAATATAATTCATCTTTTAGAAAGGATGTTTATGTGAACTAAAGGCTCATGATGTGCGGTTCATCCATCATTTTAAGTACCTTTCGTCATGTGAGGTCTGCTTTTCTTTGGTAGCTGATTATTATAGGTATAAAAAAGGGACGGGTGGGGTAACAAGTTAAGACAACGATTTTCAATTAATATTAAAAATGGGTCGGATTGTGTGACCCGTAAACAATGCTCTTTTTTATGAGTATTTGGCGGACTAAAAAGCAATTTTACAAATTTTGAACAATTTACGAGGTTCCGTGCATTTTGGATACCAAAAAATAACAAGAAGCGTCCTGTAGGGGTACAATTACTAAACTAACATATTCTGATTCTGATTTAACATAAAATGATAACGTTGGTCAATATAAGGAACGTGTATCGTGACTTTTCATATGCTGGATAACTATTGTAATATTAAAGTTTAGAGATCAAACCTATAAATTGCTATATACGGGAATTATAAAACCATTAAAGTTTAGAGATCAAACCTACAAACGCCCGAAACGTGACATGAACCCGACAATGAATAAATTAGGTTTTTGCATTGGTGTGTCTAACACATTTTAATAAACGGGTTGTATTCAGGTTGACCAATTTACCCATTTGTTAAATGGGTATCTAACCCATTTATAACATTTTTAACAGATATATCTATAATCCACCAACCTGATTAACATGCCTACAAGTAGATCATTACCAACCAACCCATCAGCCGATTTGAAACTCATAGATAACGGGTTAAACGAGTCATATCCAGGTTATACGGTTTTAAGTGTGCATGTTATGTTGTTTTTGACACAAATAACAATACAGATCATGTTTTTATTGAACACATCACCTCGTAAAACCCGCATATCGTCAACCTACCAACCCAACACGATTAACACTCCTTGGGTTTGGTTTTAAACTAGCAAGAGCTTAAAAATAAGACATAAGCTAGTTTGATAATGACGATGACTTGACGATATATTAAAACTAGTAACTTATCCTTTATAGAACTATGGGTGGGGTTATCTTGAGAACACACATTTTTTAAGAACTTCGAAAACTAATATGAGTCACACATTTAACATCACATGTAATTCATATTCTCTTTCAACCTTTTTTTAAACGTTTATAACTTTTTTACGACATTATTTTTCCAAAATAATTTCACCATCAAAATTGAGTATGCTTTTATTTTTCTAACACGTACCATATTGATATATTGCTAAAAAATCATTCATTTTCAATCTACACATATGTATATTAGTTATTACACATGTGTAAATCAATCATTACACATGTGTAAATTTGGTTTTACACATGTGCCAATTCGGTTTTACACATTTGTAAATTAGGTAATATTACACATGTAAAACTATTTTTTTAATATTTTTATGTAATCGGAAAACAAGGAAAACATTTTGTTTTTTTTATTTTATGTTTTTTTCGTTTTGAAATTACTATATTATTTTTTTGTTATTTATTCTTTTGTCATTGAAAACTTTTGGTTCACATTAGTTTTTTCTAGAGTTATCACAATTTCTCTTGGTTTCTCCTCTCATTTAGTTTTCTATAAACGAGTTAAGAGAAGTTATGCTACGTATATGTAACTTAATGACTTACATATACATAACAATATGAAAACACAATAGTTCATAGTTAAAAACACACAAGTTATAAATATTTAACTTATAATTTTACATATATTGATATACATAACTTATCATCGTCGTCATCTTTGATATTATCGGGAATAAATTCATCTTTATGTCAACAATAGGTGTATCATATAACAATAGCTACGTGTATTTGCAATAAACTTTATGGTCGTGTATGTCTCGATCGTACTAGAATGTATATGTAACAACTATGTTATGTATATGTAACAATTGTGTTACGTATACGCACCATTAATGTTTGTCCTGCTCATTTTGAATATTTAATTAAGAACTAGATATTCATCAAACACTAAAATTGGTCCTACACACGCAACACTATTGTTACATATAAGTAATAAAAGTGCGGTATTGTTCGTTGTGCCACTGATAGTGGTGCATGGATGGTTGTAGACGTGATTGGTTCCTTCTCTCCGTCTCATTATATATATATTCTCTCAAGGTCTGGTATATTTATTTAAATCACAAACTGAGGATTTAATGAAATCTTAAATAAATCCAATCTTTAAAAAGTTAAAGTTTATGATAGATTTAAGGGATTTATTGAAAAATGTAATAGTCCCGTTATACCCTTTTCTAAATTATCAAACATGTTTAAAAGGAAATAAGTTTCTTTGGGTTTTAATTTTCATGGTTTTCAGTTATAAAAGTGGTTTCATTTTGATCTCTCCGCTACATGTATATGTGTGTGTTACGTAGGGAAAACATAATTTCATCGTGCTACCTTCCAGGCATGATCTTGCCTAACCTTACTTGACACCAAATACTTTGCTTTAGGTTACTTTGTAATACCTTGGCCCTGGTTTCCTTCTCTCACTCGAAATGCATTATCACCATTCCACATAGTTTAAAAGCAAGACATATATGATAATGGTTTAATATTCGTCACCGGTAACTATAACATTGGGCTTGTTGGACCCGAATCAACCCACGCTAGATAAGCCCACCAAGGCCCACCCATATAATGTTTACAAGGGCATTTCACATTTGAATGTAGCAACAATACTTGTCATGAAACCTTTATAAACATATTTTCATCTCTTAATTAAAAAAAGTAAATTGTTTTTTTCCTCCTTGTGATTTGTTCTCATTTTTCATCTAAAAATATTTTTCTTACATTTGGCTTCATAAGATTTGAAAAAATTATTATTTTCAACCAGAAAAACATGAAGCCCATGGTAAAAGTTTACATAAATACCATATTAATGATGAATATTTAATATTATAAAACAACGGAGCTAATATTTTCAAACTTTTTCCAAATCTTGAAAAAACCAAATGCAAGATTTTTTTTAATGAAATGGCAAATGTAACCAAACCACATGGGGAAAAATGACAATTAACTATTTAAAAAACGACCCGCACCATTGTCACACTTAATATATGTTACACATAAAAAATTCGTTTGTTAATTTAACAAGTGTTGGTTTAATATACCTCTAAATTTTATCGTGCCATCCTAAAAACATGTAATTAAATTTTGTATATTTATGTCTTTTAGTGTAAATAATATTTTACAATTTTAAAAAGCGATTTGACTCGTAACCAACATCTATATCTATACTATATATAACAGAGAAACCATAACTAGATTTGTAATTTTACATCAATTTTAAGGATATATGAAGAATTGTAAACTTTAATGTGTAATTACATAATATTTATTCACATTACACACAGTTTAAGCTTTATATACTTGTACTTCACAATTTTCTAATTAAATTTAAAGTATGATTATATATTTAAGGGTTTCTTAATCTATCTATATCTGCACCACTATATAATACAACTTTTTCAACAATTGTAATCCATTTTTAAGACACAAAAATAAGTTTTTTACATTTGGTACAAATGATTATATATAAATAACTTGTTATTTACAGATTTGCTACTTCCTATAGTCATATAAATATATTTAATATCTCATATTAACCAAAAATAAATAACAAAATAAGAGCTAGCACAATAAAAAAGAATTAGCCGAACAAGTTTCATCCACAACGTTAAACGAAAGCTAAATTAAGCAAAATGACCTTAAAACCCAAAAATCTTTAATTTTCACCAAACCATGATCAACCCCACCCCCCTCCCTTTCCTTCTTCTAAAAAGATCAATCATAACGTTCAGTGCAAACCATTTCATCCATCTCCTTAAGCTCCCCACAACCCTAATCCGGAGTAATCGAGTAGATAATGATCGTCAGAACCCCTATACCCATGAAACGAAAACCTAAAGCCACCGTCAATTCAACGAGCCCTAATTCCGACGGCCGTTTCGTATACTTCAAAGACCCGCCGGAAAACCCTCTTCAGATGTTTTGCACTTATCAACGTCGGCAACCGGTAATTCTCTCTACAAATTGATCAATGTTCCAGTAGTGCTAATCTATTGGTTCGATGTGACGATTCGTATTCAGAGGTCGGACATAACAATACTTTTTCCAAGATATGATATTTTTTTGATAACCTAGGGCTCACTTGAAGTTTGCATTGATTATCAGTTGTTGTTATAGAGGTTCATAGAGATTAAACTCCAAAGCTGAAATTGAGTTTGTTCTAGAACCTAAATATAGTGAAACTGATTTGTATTTAATGAAGATAGAAACTTGTTACTTAGCGAGTATCTTATATACAGAATAGGTGTTAATGTTGTATGTTTGGAACAAAGATGAACCAAAGAGATTGATATAGAACATAACATAGCTTGTTATATTGTTCTGGTCTTTTTTGCTTATCTTTCCCCCCTATTTTTCATCATCCAAACAAGTGGGTAAAGCTATTTAACAATAAGGATTGTTGATTTGAAACTAAATTTGTAGTGTAGTTAGTTTCACAAGGGTGATGATATCAATCGAATTGTAGTGTTTACGGTATGCAATAAGGATTGTTGATCTTTTTGTTTATCTTGAGTTTGGGGTGCTTGGGTTATTTGCTATTTGCACTTTAAAGTTAATAGAAGTTTGAAGTTACCATAACATTTCTGGTCCAACTATGATGCAATGGAAACAACTTTCAATCTAATTGTGCTTCTTCATTTGTAGTCTAATACTTGCAGCCTTCTTTTCCATTTGCTTGTATCCAAGAAGATTGTATACTGGCTTGCCTTGTATCAACTTTAAGAAGTCGAAAGAGTTCAAGTTGATGATTAAGAAGGTATGCAAGTCCTTAAATGCTTTTATAAACTGCTATTTGATGCAAAAACATTGGGTTAGATATAAAAGTTTTAGGATGTTCTGTGCATTTTGAATTCATTTTGGGTGAGTTTTGAGGTTTGTTTCGTTCAATCCCTTTTCATGTTTTCGCTAAGTTTTCATAATAAACCCATATTTGAGTTTTGACTCGTCTAATCAATATTTGAAAAAGAAGATAATAAGACAAAATAATCGGTAGTTGACACTATGAATGGAAGAAATAGGAGAAAAATAATAATACGGAGCATTAAGATAGAGATTGGAAATAAGATGCAGGAGATATTTAGAAGATAAACAAAATTTAGAGATAAATTTAAGGAATGGTGATTATAATTAAATTATAGAGATGAGGATGTGTAGGCTACCATGAATGCTCTTGACAAAGGAATTAATTTAGAAATCATACCATATTGGCTTTGAAAAGAGTGCCCCCTCACACCATACATGTAAAAATAATATGGTTAAACTAGACGAGGTAGTTGATCCCCATGATACATATTACTTGCAACTTGGTCTAAACTGTCGTCAATACGTTAATACATCAAAGAAAACAATTTGTTGTTTAAAGTGAAAAATATAGTAAGGTGGAAGATAAGAAAAAGACTTAAAGCTAAAAAACATGGGTAGTTGTGAGATTCAAAGAATCTTCGAAGGAGAAAACAAATTAGAGTACATTGAAAAAGAATAAATTAGAGTAAAGTAAATTACAATTTGTTTCGTAAAGTTTAGGTTAAGTTACGAATTTGATCACCAGGTCATGATTTCTATATTAAGTCCCTCTAGGCATTGTTTGTTGAGAATAACTTACTTGTAAGGAATGATAACTGAGATGTTGAAAATGAAGATGTAATGGATTGGTTCTCATTAGGATGTATGAGTTATGATGATAGAGTTTAGCAAGAGAGAGAGAGAGAGAGGGGTAGCTATGGTTAGAGGTGTTTTTGTTTCTTCTAATCTTCTTTATCTATAAGCAGAGACATCCAAGGGGAAACCATAATTTGTATTATCTAGTGGTTAAGCCCATCGATTAACCAGTCAAATTAGTTTAGAAAACATTAGCCCATTAGTCCAAGGGGTAATTATGTCACAATGGTATATATTAGTTAAATATTTGAGGTCATTTATTTATGTGAGTCCAACATTGTTTGCTCTCAAAGATAGTCCATTGGTTTAACGATGTTAATTTGGTCGGTTAGATTCATACATGGTGCCCATATGGACTAAAGCTGTGAAAATATTGACCCATGGACCAAAATCGTAAATTGACTCAAATCACGTGGACCAAAAATGTAATTTACTCGACAAGTTTTGACAACCACATCATCTTGTAGATAACTCTTAACATGCGTACCAGGTTGTTATTGAAAAACTATTTAAAAATTATAAAATCAATAAATACAAGCTCATTCGTAACGCTCTGACCGTCAATAATAGATACATGCCGACTTACTACAAAACCATTATATATTATGAAACCTTATCCAACAACAGTCTCCTTTATGTATTTTTTTGTTCTCAGCTCCTATATTTCCAAAGAAGAAATTTTCATGCGTCCTAAGCACAAGCATCGTCCCATAAACCTTTATGATGTTTAAAAAGACAGATTATGAAGATTTGGTTGTAAAGCTCTCAAAGTTTTTATATATGATTTACCAGACTAACATCAAGTGTCTTACTATGATCCATCACTCAACTATGCAAGATTTGGTTGCTTCTAAGGAAGGAAAAAAGACAAATATGATAGAGCCTCAAATACTTATTAATTAGCTATGACAGATACAAAGACAGATTATGAAGAAATCTAAGTTACATACTTCACAAAGAACAATCATGACTATAATCCATTCATGGACAAAACACTTCACAAGGTAAGTAGGTATCATGTATTTACAATTTGGTGCTATGCATATATCCTATTTCACCATCAATTTGTATTTAACTACCACCAAGAAATCGATCTGATACTTATGTTTTATACTTGATGTCATGTCCGAGGTGCTAATAATAAGCGACAAAACATTTAACCAGATATTCAAAGATCTCTGACCTTCTTAACATGTAACTTGTAGATTTCTTAAAGTTTTTTAATGCAACCTCAATGATTTATTCAATTTATCTATATATAGAAACAGAAATAAAAACCAAAACTAAATACACTAATCACTCTCAAGATTTTATGTGTAAACATATGAAAAATGAATAGCAAATAAAATTTAATTCTCCCCTAACATTGAAACCCTAACCCACAACTTAGACCAACATCATCAAGAAACCCTCTTGTCATATTCAAGAGTTTTTGGTCTTTTGTGTTCATAAGCCTCAATCCATGTTGACTTTTTTGTTTCACGAATCTAATTCTAATGTTCATTTGATATTTTGATCTGTTAGAAGATGTTCGCTGAAATTCGTCTTGATGATTTTCGAACATGTCAAGGAATTCGGGGATGAAGAATCATTTGGTTTCGTATGCGAGGGGAAGAAAATGGCGATTCAAATAATGAATAATTCGGGGCTAAAAAAGGTGAAGATGATTAAGTTGGTGAACACTTCAACTAATATCAATACTTCACAGAATTTCAGTAAGATTGGCTACTCATAATTATCACTTGCTTCCATTTGGTTTACTTGTTATTCCTTATTGTTTCTACATGAATCCAAATAAAAAGTGTCAAAGCGTGTCTTTTTTAGTGAACTTTTGTTGTCATTTGCACTTTATATATGTATACATAGGAGTGGGATATTAGACATAGAGAAATTAGTGACACGTGTACTTTAGAGCGAGGGTACCCTTAAATTACTAGGGACTTTAGACGCAAAGCTGTAGAATGTGTAATGTTTAACACATCATGGACAATTATCATAGTTTATTGATATTTTTTTCTAAAAAATAGTTTATAAAGAAATATAGCAATGTTATACTCAAACTAAATATAATAGAACTCTTGATTTTATGGTATAATTATGATCTTGCCATTACATCAATCTTAGCCTTTGAAACAGCATGACCAACCGTCTAAAACAACTTTGTATGCTTTGCATGAAAAGTATACCTTGTATTTGGTCATAACACATACACATATCCCGTAAGCACTTGTACATTTTGTAAGTGACAATGGGTACTTAGCCATTGGGGGAGACAGTATGCGGTTACATAACCTTCTGTTGGTTTTTGTGGATCCTTGATTTGGGCTCCGTTTAGAAGACAATTGTGGCAGATTAATTAATTAAAGACTTGACCTTTTTTATTTAATTGTTGCCCATTTTGGTTTTATTAGGGATTAAGTTTAATTTTCTATATTTATATTATCTATCTTACTTATAATTCCTCACGAGTGAGGCAAAAAGCAATAGAAGAATATCTTGGTTGCAACCCATGGACGTAGGTCACATCTATCGAACCACGTTAAATCTTGCGTGTTCATCTTTGTTTTTATTTTTCTCTCGTAGTTAGATTGTGTTTGTGTGTTGATCTACTCTTGGATCCCTAACAAGTGGTATCAGAGCTTTGGCTCGTTACACACAGGAAAAACACAACGCAAGAGAAAAACGCGATCTAGGATTAGCCGTCGGTAGTTCGTCCTTATTCTTAGTTGAGGTGGTTTGATATTCATCACCCTACCCCACCTACATTTACATCACAAAAAAGTCATCTTTTTTATTTAATCTGTTTTGTGTTCTTGAAGGCTCCATTACAAAGAAAAGAACCAATAGTTTTTGTGGTGTGTGAGCATTGAATAAAAAGAAAAGAAAAAAATAATTGCAATTGCTTGCATGCTAGTGGGTATTTGGCTTCACATCAAGAGAAGGCAAAAAAAATAGGCGTAGCCTTTTTCTTTTTTTGCTTGTGTTGGACAAGAGAGAAGGGGTAGACGACAGTTGCCTTGTTTTTACCAGTGTTGCAAAAAACGGTCTAGGCGGTTGATTAATCGGTGACTAGTCGCTAGTCGGCTGTTCACTTAGTATTTTTTTACCTAATCGGCCAACTAATCGCTAGTCGGTCAACGGTGGTCAGCTCTAATAGGCCAAAAATCGGAAATTTTGGCAAGTTTTTCTGCCGGATTCTAGTGACTCTTGAAATTCCAGCGAAAAATGTGCAAATTCCGGTTAGATTTGTTTATATGTATATAAAATTAGACATTTTTATAAAAATTACATATAATTATGTGTGTATGTATATATATGTAAAATTAAAAACTATATATAAAAATTCCAAACTGATTAACTCCGACTAAAACCGATTAGTCGCTAGTCGGTACCACACCACCTGACTAGCGGCTAGCGGTTTTTACAACATTGGTGTTTACCATTAATACCTCCATCGTTCAACCGCAACCCGTATATTGTTGCTGTCACTGACGACTGTGAATCAACGGTTGTTTCGCGTGCCTGCTTGATTAGAAAGAAACCAAGGAACAGGTTTGTGTTTCTAGTTTGTTTTTTAGTTTTAATTGTTGATTATCTAGTTTGGCTTCGAGTTTAATTATTGAGATTTGATATTGGTCGTTGATTCTTTTTTGATGTGATTGTTGAGATCTATGGTAGTGTAGCCAAGATCAATGGGGTTAGTTATCTTATCCAAGTATTCTTGATATAGTTACCGAGATCCAAAGTTAGGAATTTCTCAGGTGCATTGTTGAACTTGTTTGTTTATTGTTTTTTTGAGACTGGGTAAAAGGATAGTGTTACATAGATCTAATAATGGCTAAGAGCAGAAAACTTCAGATTGAGAAGTTTAGTGGAAAAGACTTTTGGCTGGCGGAAAATGCAAATGGAGGATTTGTTTGTTTAGAAAAAGATGGAACCAATTGAGTGGGAAAATCTTGATAAAAAGGCCAAGGCAGTTATGCTGAAAGTATAATTACTTAATCCATAAATACATAGAAGTGTTTAAGTATAGTAAAACTAGTGGGGTATTTATGTAATTAATATAAAGTTAACCTAGAGTCTAAGTATGTGAAGTGTATGTATGTATAAGGGTTTAGAGTGTCAAACCTAAAGTTGTAAACTACCATGTAAGGTATATATATGTCAAGAGTCTGTAATAAACAAGTGTCAACAATTCATAATCAAACATACGATTGTTCATTATCTTTCTCTCTAACTATACACATTCATATTCAAGAACATATTCAAGAGCCTATCGATCCTTAAGGGCCAACAATTGGTATGAGAGCCTAAGGCTCGAATCTAATCTATGATTTGTTCTTGAGACTGCAATCAAGAAACAAATCGATTCAGAGAAAAATCGATTCCGAGTAAATCGTTTCAGAAGACCCAAAACGATTCAGAGAACAACAAATCGATCGGGATAATCGATTTCGTGTTGTTAAATCGATTCAGGAGTAAATTGATTCAGACAAATCGTTTCAGAAGGGTTAAAACGATTCCGATAACAACAAATCGATCCGATAATCGATTCAGCGTTGCTAAATTGATTCGGTGATAAATCAATTCAGACTGATTGCAAAGAACAAAATCAAATCGACGAAGCAACAAATCGATCAGATAATCGATTCCGCGTTGTGAAATTGATTTCAGTGACAAAATCAATTCAGTCTAATTGCAAAAGACAAAAATCGATTCCGTTAAATCGATTCCGAAAGGGGAACAACAAATATTCTGTTTAAATCGATTTAGTGTTGTAAAATCGGTTCAGTTAAATCGATTCATAAACCCAAAACCAAGTCGATTCCGTTTCAAATCGACTCAGACCATAGAAGTGAAGATAGAAACAAATCGATTCGGAATAAATCGATTCAGAACCAAGGAGAAATTGATCAGTACCAAATCGATTAAGATAAAATTGATTTCAGAATAAAAATCAATTCAGTAACAGTACGAAAAGAAAGATAGAAGACTTACCGGTTTAGAGAGAGGAAGAGATCTTTGTTGTCGATTGTGAACCAGAGAGTCATCGAAAAAAAACAATTTCGAAAGGTTATTGGTACCATCGTTCTTGCCGCAAAAGATAGTTAAAAGACTGAGAGAGACCGTAAACTAGAGACAGCCATCGAATAACCGATTAAAAGACTGTTGCCACCATTCACGTGAACCATCAGGGAAGAAACATTCGAGAACCTTTATCCCTGAATAGAAATTGAGAAGTGAAATTAAAAGGATTCTTGGGAATCAAAAGTCAAAGAAAGAAAGTGAAATTCTAGTGGAATCGTGACCACACGGAGAAAAAAAGAAGATATTTGTAGCATTTTAATTATTAAAGTCAAAGTTAAAAGAAGATTACAAAATTGGTGAGTTCTATTTTCTCCGTTCTAAAAAGTGAAAGGATTCAAGAGAAAACTATCGTAGAAAGAGATTGAAAAACGAGTATTGTTTGTGGAGTACAATACAAATTAGAAGAATTCAAGTTCAAGTCAAGAAGAAATATTGAAAAATCAAGTTTGTTTTAGAAGAAAACCGAAGTGAAGATGACAGAAGAATCATCAACGGGTTCAAACAAAAACGCAATGGTAATACATAAAGATGTGAGTTCATTTTCTCAATTCTAATGTCCCGTTTTGAAGTCGACAAACTACACGATATGGTCAATACGTATGAAAACCATACTAAAGGCAAATGGATTATGGGAAATGATAGAACCTAGTGAGAATACGAAATCCGATGAAAAGAAGAATATGACAGCAATTGCATATTTATTTCAAGCATTACCTGAAGATATGACGTTACAAGTTGCAAATTATGAAAGTGCAAAAGAAATTTGGGATGCACTTAAGACAAGACATGTAGGTGTGGATCAAGTACAAAAAGCACGTCTTCAAACACTCAAAACTGAATTTGAGTTACTAAGGATGAAAGAAGAAGACACTATCGATTCATTCACCGCAAAGCTTAATAATATCGTTACTAGAGCAAGTGGTCTCGGATCAACGTTTGATCAACCAAACTTTAGTACGCAAACTCCTAAGTTTTGTGCCTAAAAGGCTCTTCCAAATCGTAGCAACTATTGAACAGTTCGTTGATTTAGATTCAACAATTCTAGATGAAATAATTCAAAGATTAAAAGCATTTGAAGAAAGAACAAATTTATTGAATGAAGGTCAAGTGGACAACCAAGAAAAACTTTTGTTCACCCGTCAAGAAAACAAGTCAAGTCGTGGAAGAGGTAGTTTTTATCCATCACGTGGTAGAGGCCGTGGTAGATTTAAACAAGAAGAAAGAGGAGAAGCTATGTCATATGAAAACCTTAAAGAAAATGATGATAACTATGAAGGAAGGAAAAGATATCCAAGGAACCAAAACAAATCCACATTTGACAAAAGCAAGATAAGGTGTTATAATTGTAGTGATCAAGGACACTATGCATCCGAATGTCCTGAATTAAAACATAAAGAAGAAGAATCACATCTCATAATGGAAGATGAAGATCCAATTCTCTTATTAACACAAGTTGAAGAAGATTATGCTCAAAAGGAATATGAAGACAAAGAAAAATTCGTTCGTGTTAAAGACAAAGTTCAAGATATCAAAGATTAAGAGAATTATGAAGATATTGAAGCATAAAGATGTTGAAGACGTGGATTAAGAAATTAGGGGGGAATGTTGAAAGTATAATTACTTAATCCATAAATACATAGAAGTGTCTAAGTATAGTAAAACTAGTGGGTTATTTATGTAATTAATATAAAGTTAACCTAGAGTCTAAGTATGTGAAGTGTATGTATGTATAAGGGTTTAGAGTGTCAAACCTAAAGTTGTAAACTACCATGTAAGGTATATATATGTCAAGAGTCTATAATAAACAAGTGTCAACAATTCATAATCAAACATACGATTGTTCATCATCTTTCTCTCTAACTATACACATTCATATTCAAGAACATATTCAAGAGCCTATCTATCCTTAAGGGCCAACAAGTTATTATTTTGTCGCTGACAAAGGATGTTGCGTTCAACATTATGAAGGAAACTATGATGAAAAGCATCATGGATGCATTGTCTAATATTTACAAGAAGCATTTGATAACAAATAAAGTTTTCTTAATTCAAGAGTTGGTTGATACAAAGATAAAAGAGGTAAGTTTAGTTACAGTGTGCATCAACAACTTGAACTCGATTTTGCCAAAACTTGGGTTAGTTGACATCAAATTTGAGGATGAGGCTCAATCTTTACTACTGCTATCATCATCTCGAAGCTGGGACATTAATTCCACCATTGGTTAACCTTAGTCCTATAGCAAACTTTGATAACATTAATATTTAAAACCTTAAAAATTATAGCACTTTCATGGAAATAATGATTTAAGCCCAATAGGAGTTAAATCCTTGCGACAATGATGTTAGTTTGGGATACAATTATGAATTATTAGAAGAAATAGTACCAACAGTTTCAATAGTCTTTATGGTGACGGTCTGCAACCCTTTTTGGGGACTTGGACTTTGGAATTTGTTTTTGGCGGCTTGCAAACTCAATAAAAATGAGAGATGTATGTTAAGGACCCTACTTCTTTTAAACTCAACAATGAGAGGTTATTTCATATGCATCTGTGTTATGACATTTTTATGGCGGGAATTTTACATGCCTCCAAAGTACCCAAGTAGTATGGCTCTATCTTAGGGGTTAGTATATAAGATAAAAGGAGGGTATGGAAAATGTTGCTGGATATTTTTTAAAAACCTTTTAACCAAAACCCATATTAATATCTTGTCCAAAGTATTAAGCTTCAATATGGTTATAGTAAGGGCTAGATCTGTAAGATGATATTGAACCTATATCACTTTCCAGGAAACTCCTATTATTGTCATGGTTATGACTTATGCAGATCATCAAAGTCTGATCTGGGATCGAGATCTCCAAAAATGCAACGTAAAGGACATCTTTGAACATAAAAAGAGAAATTCAATACTAATGTTCAAGGTAATCTCTATTTTCATGCATTTGTCTCCTAAATCATATATCAGCATGTATGATAGTAACTTTCTTGAGTCTTTTGATGTTTTCATTTTCAAGGGTTAGAAGGTGCAACAGTTGGTACTAGAACAAATCAGGATTACTTGACTGAATTGAATTATATTATGAATCTTGTCAACAGGTTATGAGTCTTTATTATATGCCTGCAAATAATATACCGCTTCATTATTCAATGTTAAACGATCGTTTTAATCCTACTGGAAATGGAATATTTTGGTTTTGCTGCAATAATGAATTGCTTTCTTCTTGAGTCATACTTTTGGCATAAATAATGGAATATTTTTTGACAATATTTCACTAGGCTAAGCTAATGCTTGCTAACAAAGATTGTCAGCTTGTGACAAGACTTAATGTTTATTGTTAAAGCACTACAAGAAATTCTCTTATTAGTGGCGACAGTGGTCATTTGCGACGACATCAATGGCGGCGATGTCGCCGCTATTGATACGCGATCTGTTTTTCACACATTCAACTCATATTTGGCTGTTGACCAGTCTCTCTAGATCTGACGATTGATGTTTCATCGTACTAAATTTAATAGTGACAACCCTTTAGCGGCAGCTAGTTACCGCTACTAAGTGAAAACTCGAAACCACGACAATTTCCCTCCGCACAAACCCATTTTCATCTTATCTGCTTTCACCATCGCTCTCTTGAAATCGCTTCTGACCACCGCTAAAACCCCTAAACTGACGACTCCTCCGCCACCGCCACACTTCGGCCTGACGACACCCCACTACCATCGCCGCCTCAGCCACTACCACACTTCCGGCACGACGATACCCATTACTATTTGCGGCAACAAATGTTGCCGCTAAAAGACAAATATCTTGTAGTGAAGGTCTGATAGGTGTTACATTATATCATTTGATTCCTTTTCTTTCAAATGGAATATATAACATGCAATAATGTAGTAATGTGGGATATATAACATGCATAAAGGGTTGCTCTATTTCTTTCTTTTGTCGTGGATGTTTTTAGGATGGTAAGGAGAGGAAACTCTAGGAGGCAGTCATTAGTATTTTTTTTTCAGTTTTCCAAATGGCTTGTGATGATTTATTTTTGTCTTTAACATAAGTTTATTTTTGCAATACCAATGCATTATCTATTCCACTATGGGTCCATTATTCTTTAGAAGTTATTAGACACACAAACACAACTTGTTCTTTATAATCATCACACTCTTGAAATGTCTTGTTAGTAAAGATTCAGTATTGAATAAGTGGGCATAAAGGAGAAGTCTAGGGTAGTGTCACCTACTTTGTGGTACATTTTAGCTTGAAGTATGTTTGGATGAAATTTCATGGTACATAAAATTGCCGGTTGAAGTTTGCAAAAATTCTATCCACTAATATATGGATTAATCTAGACCCAAGTTATGCTCAAGATCACTCCCTTCTGATTGCATTTCCATTTTTGGAAAAAGCAAAATTGCATCTCAACTTCACTCTCATAAGTGTGCTATTTTTTATGTGTAAGATCATAGGTCTTGCCTTCGCCCCTTCTCAAATATTATAAGATCAAATATGTAATAAACTGAGGTGGTTGCTTTGGCATTTGTGCAGTACATTTTCATACAATTTTATGTATTAAATGTAAAGAGCAATTTTTTCATCTTGAAATATTTTATTGCTTATAGTTGTGCCTCTAAAACAAGATATATTTTATATCCTTATGTATTCTAAGAAATGAGTTTTCGAATTTGAAAGTGCAAAATTCACATTGTAAGTCTTTTGTAAACATGTTTACACTTAAATACACACGTGTCGGTTTATGTCTTAAAAATGTGGTTGGGTTTTTGGTTCATTAAGACTATTTTTGATAGAATTTCATTTATTGATTGCTTTAAATAGCCATCGTCTGCCTCTCTAGGGTTTATATTTCATCAGCCCCCTTTCATCCTTTGCGGCCGATTGCTTCTGCCAGGCGCCATCGGCACCGATCATCTATTTCTTGCGCTGCTCCGTCATCTGCATCCAAGGTGTACCGATTCTCCATTGTATGAATCAGTTTTTTGTGTTCATTTCATTCTCTTTTGGGGGTGTATATGGTATATGATATCGTTTTTACTACGATTTTTCTGAATCTATGAATCTATAGTTTTCTGCTTGATTTACCTAAATTGATGTAAACATTAAGATGGAGATGGAAGTTTACTTATGGGTTTTGCATCGATCTGGTTCGTTGGATCTCGATCTGCTAACAAGGGCTCTATTGCACCTCATAAAACAATATTGATATGGATTTGTTGCTAATTTAGTGCCTTAACGTTCTCCAATGTGTATTATTTGCTGTCAAGATCTAGCGTAATTGTCAATTTTTAATGAAAACGGATTGGAGTCGATTGCAATTGCATTAAGTTGAAACACATATCTTGTTTAAGAATGAAGTTCTTATTTCTCGTAAAACTTTCATCTTTGGTAAATATCTCTTTCCCAATCTTCTTTCTTTTCTTGCTCAACTAAACCAAAATTTTCAATCATTTTTAAATTTTATGCTTATCTTTAGAAATCATCATGCTAATATCTTTTAACTTTGGAGCTAGAGTTTGTATTTAATACATCAACACACATGCAGTTCATTAAAGGTTTAAAATTGATGAAAATTGCTTGGAGGTTGAAACATATAGCTCTGTAAACCAGATTTTATTTCTAGTTAGCTTCTGTGCTTCAGATTCTTTTCAGGACAGCTGAAAATTTTGATTCCTAAAAGAATTTGCAGTTATTAATACATCAATTTCATTTCGAAAACAGTTGATAAAAGAGAGAATGAAATTTATACATATTTTGGCCAACTACTTATCTATCGCATTCTTTAATAGTAAAAGATAATATCAAATTTATGGCTTTTCTAATACCTCCTTTCCTATCATTCATTTTTGTTAACACAGTTCTACTTTTGGGTATTATGGATATGGATTTACTTAAAGAGCAGAGTCAAAAGGAAGTGGTGAAAAAGTGAGTTCTGTTGTTTTAAACTCAAAAGATAGGCCCCTTATTTTCCATCTATTTTGTGATATTTTTAAGGATTGAGTTTGCAGGTCCTCAAGGTCAAAAAGTGCTGCAGCCTCACTCCATAAAATAAAACATAAGATATCAAAAAGGTTGGTATATGGTCTCTGAAAATTGTGGACTCAAACCCATGTTAATATCTCGTCTCCGATATAAAACTCTACACAACACGTCGTAAATGTGTAAAATGATGTTAAACTTATATCACCCTATCTAGGTTGAGGGCTAATTTTTGTTTTTTGGTTATTTAGATCATCGGAGTCTTCTTCCAGTCAGAGATCACACAAGATTTCAACTAAAAAGACATACAAGTTAACCTTTACTTATAAACACTTACCTCGTAAATCATACATCAACATGCATGAAAGTAAAGTTTGTGGTTTTATGATGTGTTCATTTTTCTAGGGATCAAAAGAAGCATCGGTTGGTACTCCAGCAAAGAATTTTACCTGATGAACTTGAACTAACTTATATATCTAAAGGAAAGGTAGTGAATTCATCTGATATGATACACTTGGTAATCATATATAACCATATTGTTTTAATGAACTAATTAATATCCTCTTTTACAGGAACTGTTAAAGGGTTTCATAAAGGGACGCGGGATATTATGTTGTTGCTGCGAGGAAGTGGTACTTTTCTTTTGAGGCTTAGATTTTTAGTGTATAAGATGAAATAATTTTCTTATGATTTGTCAATAGGTTAGCCCCACAACCTTTGAAAGTCATGCTGGCAGGCCTTCCAGCCGAAAACCGTGAGTTTCTCCTCCAAACATATCTACATGTTCCCTTCAGTTTTCTGGAATACTTTTTTGATCTTCGTATCTGAACATTGCCAGCTATCAGCATATTTTTTTATCAACTGGAATGTCTCTCCATCAGTATGCGTCTACTATAAAGCTAAATTGTAGAAAACAGGTAGAGAACAATGATCTCCTGTGCATGGTTTGTCAGAAAAGCGGAGACCTATTATTTTGTGAAGGATGCCCTAGGTCTTTTCATAAAGGTAAAGTTTAAATTGAGTATTGATTTTGTATTTTATCATATGAAGTTATTATTTTTGTCATTTCATTCCATCCTAAATTGAACTAGTATGATTTTTTTGTCACATAGAATGTGTATCTGACACAATTGTCATCCACAAGAAGGGGTTTTGCATACAATGCCAAATATCTATGAAGAATTTGGTAGCAAAGGCCAATGCTGTCAAAAATTTCCGGGTTTCTGGAGTGGACCCCAATCACCCCATAGAACAGATTGCAAAAGAGTGCATTCAGATTGATAATTCATGTGATCAGATTGCATGTGTATTGTGCAGGTAACACTGTGATTCAATATATTGCATTGTCATTTGTGTCATATCAAGTCATGTAATCCTGTTTGAATAACTGTTGTATACACAGATCAAGTGATTTTAGTGAAGATGGCTTTGGTGATGAAACGTCTATTGCCTGCGATCAGGTTTGTGAATCCATGACACACAAGATAAATTCTGGTTAATACCATAAGAATACCACACTCATGACCTTTCATTGGGTAGGTCGTTAGTTTAAAGAAAACAAAAAGTGCTTTTTGGACCTCAACCTAGCTTCTTCAACTTGGTTGATTAAACAACTCTGGTTGTGACCAAACTCTTTGAAACTTATGTTTATAAAAAATCTAACATTAATTCTTTTTATCTAAAAATGTTAAAATATACCAAACATGATGTTTTCTTCTATATAAATATTTTATAATATTGATTTACTTTCATGAAATACCAGCCCTTATTAATTTATTTGTTTTGAAATAAAATAGATTTTTTAATACTATAAAAGTAATTGCAACCCTTATTCTATTAAAAAAACTTAGGTTGGGTTGGTTGGGAATGTGTGTGAAAAACTAGGTTTGGTTTGGTTGTGTATGAAGAAGCGAGAGACATATTATTTTTTAATGAAAGAGTGGGTTGTATTGGGTTATCATAGTGGTTGATTTAAAAACCAATATACTTTCATTATAAAAGAAAAGAAAAAAAGTAGGTTTCTTTAAGCTGGGTTTTCTATCAGAAGCCTCTTTATTCCATATGCCCCTATCTCACCATTCACAGATCCTACTATTCAAGGGAGATTTTGTGGGGTATGTTTGTTTATTAACCGTAAAAACTAATGTATTTTCTTACTTGTTATGAAAAAGTTACTCAACCTAATTTTGATATATTAAAGTCTCTCAACTTGTAAAAAATACACTAAAAGTTGCTAAATTAATTTGTGTATATTAAAGTCCTTAAATTTGTCTAAATGCATGTACTTTTGATTTTTTTTAAAGAATGACTTGTTAACTCTTAAATGGGTCAAAATACAAGGGTATGGTTTAGTTTTTTCAAAAATGTTGAATGTCCCTTTTTAAAATTTTGACCAATTCAAGTTTTAACAAGTTATTATAAATCAATTCACAAGTACGTGTATATTAGACAAGTTGAGAGAATTAGGTTGAAGGATATTTTCCGGAAAAACAAGAAAGTAAAGCGTTTTTTCTAATTATCGTATTAACCCTTTAATTTTCTTATTTGTTCTTACCTTAAATTTCTATTACTTTACCATGCCTCAGTGCGAAAAGGAATACCATATTGGCTGCTTGAAGAAAGACATGAATATTGATTTGAAGGTTAGTGGATATGCATTTTTCTTTTTCCACAGCGTCTAGAACAAATTCAACTGTTGGGGAAAACATAAATTACTATCCTCTCCATATAATAATGAAGTTATCTTATATTTGACATGCATGTCAATGTGATACAGGAACTACCATTTGGCAATTGGTTCTGCACTGCAGATTGTGAGAGCCTTTATCATTTACTCAAGTGTATAGTATCTTATGGACCACTGGAGGCTAAGTATTCTTATATGCAAGTACTCGAAGACAAGGGTAAGGGTATCGATGCTGGCAGTATCACAAATCTTGATATAGAGTGGTTTGTTCTTAATGGCAAGGATGCTTGTGAAACGGAGAAATTGTTGCTTACACAAGCTGTTGATATATTTCATGTGAGTATTGTATATGTTATACATTGCTACAAATTTATAGGTGCAGATGAGCATTATTAGCTTAATCAGTAACCATTTATTCTGTGGTTTTCATGCTAACAGAATTGTTTAAATCCGGTTATTGATTCTGTTACCGGAAACGATTTCATTCCGTCAATGGCATACGGGTAATTACACAAAGTACTTGCTAGTTGGTGGAATTTCTATTTCTTCTTTAGTTATAAATCTTCTTATATTTATATATGATTCTCCAACTAACAGGATGCAAATGGGTTCGTCGAACTTCTCAGGAGTATATTCTGCGTTGATAACATTAAAGTAAAGCCAATCTTCTGGATTTTATATATTTATTTGCTTAATGAGTGATTCAAAGAGTCATTATTCCTTTGAAGTTTGTTCGATCTAGCTCGACACTAGTAATGATTCATATGTTGATTTGGCAGTTCAAAAGTGATTACAGCTGGCATGTTCCGAGTATTTGGGCGTGAATTTGCAGAACTTTCAATCGTTGCTACCAGTCAACCAAATCAAGGGAAGGTGCGCTAATTTTTTTTTCTTAGAGCTGCTTAATCATCTTTTATACAAATTAAAATGAAGTTTAAAAGGTAAATCAATCGAATACGTATAGATTATATCTCAGTAAGGAGTTGAAGTTTAATGCGAATTCCATTGATATGTTCATGTGCAACTGCAAACATGATCCTTTGCTACTGAACTTAATTCAAACTGAATGTGGAAAATTAAAAGTGGGTCGTGTTAAGTAATGTGTCAAAATGGGTTTGGGTAAAGCAGAATTCTAACACGAGTCTGGTTGGATTCTCCTGCCAACTTTCATTTTCTTTTCTTTTTCAGTATTTAAAATTTTACCATGTTTTTAATGGCTATATCATTAAACTAATATCTAATTTACTTGAATAAACCAATTTAAGAGGTTGAAATCATTTAATACAAGCTTCAGTGACTTCCAACCTGTTTAATCTGTTTCGTTTTCTAGTAAATCGGTGTAAATTGTCACCTTTTTGGAAAAACCATTGCAGCAAAGTATATTACATTCTTCAGAGAGTTTACACAGTTTGTTAATTTCCCATGTTATAGGAAAAATCTCTTTTATGTCGGTCCTTTTGCCATAGATGATTCATCATCCATGATTTTTTATAGATGCATCTGTGAATATTACATTCAACTTTTTCAGGGCTACTTCCAACTTTTCTTTGGGTGTTTTGCACGACTGCTTTCATTTTTACGAATTAAGAAACTCCTGGTTCCAGCTATTGATAATGCCAGAGCCATGTGGATCAAAAAATTTGGTTTCAAGAAAGTACACCGGAAAAAGGCAAGCTGTTTTTTTATTTTTATTTTTTTTAAACACGTTTTGCTTGAAATCATCATTGTAACACATATAATTTACATGTTGTTTGGTTGGTTTTTAGCTAGCCGAATATCGGGAAATACAAACATCAATGGTGGCGTTTCATGGTACAACCTGGATGCAGTGGGATATCCCAGAACGTCTATATAATAATCAAATGTGATGCATTTACTAGTCTCAGTATGAATAATCTGGTTTGTCTTTTGTTGATGGTGAACTTTTTCGAGATGTTTAATCAGTTTTTTTTAGACTATGACACCATGTTTGTTATGAATGTTTTATCAAGATTTGGATCGTTTGGTTTGCATCCTACTTTCTCTTTTTCAATAACCTTCACATCAGAAAATGAGACCAGTTAAAATGAAACTTTTTCTATAAGGGTTATAGCATTAATCAATGAAAGTTGGATTTGAACATAGTTTGTGATATAGTTAGATGTTATTTTATAGCTTGTTATTGTCGGTCATGTGCCAATTTAAATGATTTTTGTACACGTTAACCGATTGATCAGTTTACGTTTCATTTTAGCTTATATATCCCTTTGTATGTTGGGTTTGAAGGGCAGTAAGCTCAACCCCATTTGCCTATAATAGTTCAAAATTGGCATCTTGTCTGATGGCCTAGCTAGGGTCCGAATCTAATCTGTTAAAACATTAAATCGATGAATGTAATGAGAAACATATTCTAGGTGTCCTTTGCTTATTCTTTAAGAAATCAACACCATGCTTAGTTAGCTATACAATATAGAATCACTTCTTGTATTATTGGAGATGGTGGCAGATCTTGAAAACATAATTTTTTTTAGGGGGGTAGGGGTTGAATGCCACAAACCCATAATTTTTTTATTGTATATCAGGGGAGGCCGGGTTCAATACACATAAATATTTTTGATTTTTGATGAAATACACATAAATTTTTACCTTTTAGCTAAAAAAACAAGGGGTTGGGCGGCTGGGTCCCTTGCTACTCTTAAAACATTAATTCATTGTTCGGTTTGTTTGTGAAAACATGTATAGAAATGATAAGCCAAAAGGTCAATTCTCTTATTCATCAAAAGAGGTTTAATACGAAATACAATTAGGTGTCACACCCCGACCAAAGCGGCGGAACATGCCGGGACGCAACTAAGATTGTTCAAATGCACATGACACTATTAAAGTGACAATATTTAATCAACTCATTCATTTCATAACATGTTCTTACAAATACAAGAAAATAAAAAGTTCTTAACTAATAACCTAACGGTCCAAAATAAAATAACGTCTTTAAATCTTCAATCAACCGATAATCAAACCTGTAGTATTGCATAAAATATGTTTTGTCAACATGTATTGGTGAGCAATTCCATGACTTTATAAATATAATATAAGGCAAAAATCACAACTCAAATATGTGAAGCCGTAAATAAAAGTGACAATTGAGGTATATCAATCATAAATAAATGGGGCTCCTTTCTAATTGATAAAACTACCATATTACAAAGAGGAGCGTATGATCATACTTATTGAGGATGAGACTAAACGATCAAAAGCAATAAACATGTAGCAATTAACCATATGAGGTATATAACATACAATTGGACAATTATTCTAAGCAACAATAACCTAGTGGTTGTGGGTTGAGGATCTAGATGTTAAATCATTTTTTTGGTTGAGTAAGTATGTTGCTACCCCAAAATATAGAAGAGAAAAGGGGATGAAATTACTCATATGGAATAAAATGACGTTGATGAATAAATTTGAATAAAATCCTCAAGTAAGCGAGTCCGACGGTTTTAACGTGCGTGTCCTAGATTGAAAGATCTTGAGTAAGTATTGAGTATTGAAGATGAAATATAAATGGTATAAAAGTTCATAAAAATAAGGCTTGGGTTTTCGGGAGTTTTAGTTATATTTTACAAAGTGTGTTTAAATAACGTAAGTATAAAATGAGTTTTACAAGAAAACGGGTCCTTGATGTTTAGTTTTACTCAACCATTGTTAAGTTTTACATATGGGAGTTGGTTTAGTGTTAGTATGCACGATCCCATTAATGTAAGCATCAAGGTCTGACTTACACTCTCTTAAACCCGAGTTTGAGACTTTAATTAATAAAGAAATTCGCTTAAACCCGATATTAGTATAAAACCAAGTTTGGTTCCGTCATACCATAATATTATTAATACAAATAACATAAAGCGAAACATAAGTTAAAAAAAATTAGGAAAGATTTTTCTTTTGGCGTTTTGAACGGTGACTAGCTCGTTAAGACGATAAGTTCGACTTTTACTCGGGTTTATTCTTACCCGAAACTTGGTTTGAGCTAATATTTGTTCTAACACTTCCAAAATCTTAAGTAATATGATAATATAAATTAAAACATAACTAAAAAGATAGGTTGAACTTTTGGTGGTTTGAACATTGACTAACTCGTTAAAACGGGTGTTCGGTTTTACTCGGTTTTTACCCGAAACTTGGGTTCAAGCCAAGATTTGTTCTACACCTCCATATCAACCATATAATAACTAAAATATCAAGAAAAACTCAGATCTAAAGTGTTTGATGTAACATGGTCACTTAAAAGTTATTTAAAGTGCTTAAACGAGCGTTCGGTTTGGTTCGGTCTTTGACTCGGTATGAACCCGAGGATGGTTACCACATGTCCAAAACCATTGAACTAAAAATAAGGTAAAACTTCCAGATCTAAACTCAAACAAGAAAGTTAATGGAGTAAACTTCCCGAAAACGACCCAAACGGGTCTAAAATGCATAAATATGAGTTTGAATGCCCACAAGACTTAAATAAAGATGAAAATGGTTTTGTGAACATCAAATAACTTAGAAAAACTGAAAATAACCAAAATTACATACCGAAATGATTTGAAATGCAAGATTCGGTTCCGTTGACTTTTTAAAGTCAAACTTAAGCAAAACTAGCTAGAACAACTTACAAGATCAAAAATTTTGGGAGAAGAAGATGAAAATGTGCAGGTAAAATGGTTGAGAATGAGTGGTATTTATAGGGAAATATTAGGGTTTGAGGAAATGGGTAATGCGTTTGTCCGGTGGGTAAAAGGGTGCACTTTGATTCTTTTATTTAAAATAAATTTTAATTTAAATAAATTATGACTAGGTATCTACATGTTTGGAGGGTTCTAGAATAGTTATGGGTTAGGTATTGGTTGGTTTGGATGGTTAAAATACAAGTCCGAACCTTAAACGAACCGAAAACGTTAAAAAACTGATTTTGATGAAACGAACTGTGGGTCACGCCACGACAAGTATGAAACATGATTACAACATAAAATCCATCATTTTATTAATATTCAAAGATCCGAAGACCAAAACGATTCGGGTTTACAATACAGGATAACAAATACAAAGCTAGTTGAAAATGACGAATGTCACATAGAGACCTAATAGGAAGATGATTCCTAAACTCTAGGAACAATCTGATAACAACTAACGAGCATAAACAAAGTGATAAACGAATGAAGAGATAAGCATAAATAGAGATAAACATGAATAGATAAATAAAAATCCTTTACTCCCCTTCAAGCTAGAGTGTGAAGATCGCGAACACCCAACTTGCCAAGTAAAAACTTTAACTGTTGAGCTCCTAATGGCTTGGTAAAAAGGTCAGCTATTTGATGTTTGACGTTGACGTTTAACGGTAATACTTCTTGAGATTCAACTCTTTAACAAACAAAATAGCAATTCATTTCAACATGTTTCGTACGTTCGTGAAAGACTGGATTATTGGCAATTTGACGAGCCGCAATATTATCACAGAAAAGAGGCGTAGCACTAGGGACAATAAGGCGAAAGTCCTTTAAAATCCATCTCATCCAAAAAACTTCACCGACAGTAGTAGCCATTACTCGGTATTCCGCTTCAGCCGATGATCTTGAGACCACTGACTGCTTCTTTGTTTTCCATGAAACTGGAGCTCCCCCCAACAAGAGAAGATAACCGGTGCGGGAATGCCTCAGCATCTGACACCCTAACTAACCAGCATCACAATATGCTGCGAGATCAAAGCCACCATGCTTGGAATAAAAATGCCTTAACCCCGGGTAGATTTTAAATAGCGCAAAATTCAACCTGCTGCATCCATATGATCGACCTGTGGGTGAGAAACGAATTGTCTAAGAAGATTCACCGAATACGCAATGTTAGGTCGAGTTGCCTGTAAATACAACAATCGACCCATCAACCTATGATATTGCTTCGTGATAGTTTTTGGGCTTTTAAGAAATTGATCTATCTTGAAATTTTGCTCCATGGGAAACGGACTAGGACGAGCCCCAAGCATCCCACTGTCTTCAAGAATATCCATTGTATATTTTTGTTGACTTTACACCATACCATCCTCCGTTCGAGTCACCTCAATTCTCAAGAAGTATCTTAATGTTCCAAGATCTTTAATACTAAAGGTAATATCAATATACTTCTTTGTGTCACTGATTTTAACATAATTATTTCCCGCAAAAATGACATCATCCACGTAAATAAGAATAGCAACAAAGGAGCCATCCTTAGCAAACATGAACAAAGAATGATAGGCCCGAGATTGTTTTTAATCAAGAGTGAGTAAAGCTGCAGTAAATCGTTGATACCAAGTCCTTGAAGCTTGTTTTAAACCATAAAATGATTTTTTAAGTCTACAAACTTGTTTTTGTCTTGGAAATATAATCCTTGTGGAACTTTCATATACATCTCCTCCTTGTGATCGCCATGTAAAAAGGTATTATTCACATCCAACTGATGAATTGACCAGTTATTCTTCACGGAGATTGTTAATAACGTTCTAACTGTAACAAGCTTTGCAACCGGAGCGAAGGTGTGATGATAATCTACGCCTTCTATTTGAGTGAATGCACGTGCTACAAGACGTGCTTTATACCGTTCAACTTCACCATTTGGTTTGTAATTTATTTTGTAGACCCACTTGGAATCAATAGTATGCTTTCCCTCGGGAAGCGGAACAAGTATCCAAGTCTCATTATCTTCTAGAGCCTTGATTTCTCGTATCATAGCATCTCGCCACCTTTCATCCTGCATAGCTTCTTGAAAATCCCTGGCTCGTTGTTAGAAGTAATGGCAGCTAAATAATTTTATGAGAAGCAGAAAATTTTTAGCAAGGGGTGTACCGTCGAGGAGGAACACTCGGAAACGGGATTCGAGTAGTCGATGGATGGTGGCAACCTCACATTAAAATCTTGGAAATACTTTGGTTGAGTTTTAATCCTTGCTTGCCTATGCTTTGCCTAAGTCTTGTTCCATTGAAACCGATAGATTTGTTAGTTTAGAAAGTTCGGTTGGTTTCCGAAGTTATAGGGATAAAATTTTATGTGTCATGCTTTATTTTCTGCTGGATGCTTGGCTGGTTTTGTGTCACTAAAGTTTTATGCTCCTTCCATAATTTCTCTTTGGCTTTTAACACCAATAAATCTATTTTATAAAACTCATCGTGATTTAAAATATTTGTTTAATTTAAAGGGCTTTTTCTTAAGGCATGTCTAATTAAGATCGTTTGGAACTTAGAAGTATTTTTTGAAAATTTGTTGACTACACGAGCCATTGTGTTAATTATGGATGATTTATTTTCACTTGTAATATCAATATAAGTAAGCTACGATTCATTTGTCAAAAAATGAAACAAATATATTTCATTAAGTCTTAAAACAGCAGTAAGTCTTAGAATTTTTCATAAACTAATTTATATAACATTCTAAAAAAAATAAAACATATAGTTAATATAAAAAAACACGTACAAGCACTTAACCAAATAAAAAATGTAATATTATTATGCAAAGGATCAACATATAATCTTTAGCCTCTTTGAATGTTGAATATAATCTCTTTAGCCCATGCTCTATCGTATTTTTACATTGCTTGGTAGAGCATTGATAGATCATGTTATGTTGTAAATAACATGTTAGTTTTTTGATAACAAGTTCTTAAGGTTAAGAAAACAAATGAACCATTAACACCCTCTTCACGAGAAACAAGATCAAAACTAGACATTTGTTGATCACAACATCCACTCTTATTGCGTCATCTAGGCCTTCAAACGATCTGAACTTTGATAAGATTATTAGTTATTGAAAGCTTGAGCTCAAACTCAAGGATCTTGAGCTCTGGAACAAAAGAAAAATAACCTCAACTATGCAGAAAACTCTTATTTGAAAAAAGTATGTGATAATAAATAGAGTAAATTAAATGGTTGGACCCTATGATTTAATTAAATTTATGGATTTGATCCTTAAACTTTTAAAATTGTAAACATAGTCTCTAATGTTATAGTTATCTTCATCAATGGACCCTAGTATGTTACTTTGGCTAGTGATGTCAAATTTATTAAAATAACTATTTTACTTATAGGGATCACTAATGTAACTTCATTTTATTATAATTTTTTATTATAAATATGCTTATAATTTAATACAAAAATAAAAAGTTTAATAAATGACTTCTTTTCAATGGTTGGTTTATACAATTTTTTTAAAATTATATGTTGGTTTTTTTAAAACTTTTTAAAAATGTCTCCTTTTATAAAGACGTTTAAAACTGAACTATTTTATAAAAATGTTTAAAAAACTAAGAATTTGTTTTAGAAAAGATGTATTAAAAATAAATGGTTAAAAAAAACAACTTTATAAAACCAATCAGTTTAAAAAATCAAAAAGTTTTAGAATGACATATAAAAAACGAACGGTTTAAAAAACATGTTTTTAAAAAGTTTTTTCATGTATTTAAAAAGTATTTTATTAAATAATAGTCTTATTAAAAATGAAATTATAAAAATAATATAAAAAATAAATTACTTTGAAGATGACTAATGCGAGTAAAGTGTTAATTCTTACAATATTTAATATCACTAACGGTTAACTAACAAGACAAATTAATGTTAGGGACTATATTCAACGATTTTAAGCTTTAAGGAACAAACCCAAAATTTTAACATAATCACAGGGACCATCCATGTAATTTACTCTGATAAATAATAAGATTATGCAAACAATTGTTCATACATGGAAGATAATCAAAACATTTTTGTGCTTTTTTCCCAAGATTGCTTCCCAAACCACCTGCAAGAATGGACCTATCTTCCTCGTGAAATCTTTAACACCTTTCTCATCAAATCCAAACCCCTTGTCTTTCGAACTACCAATCTCGAATAGCGTAGACTCAAGACCCCGCTCCCTACAAAACCTATTAACCAAAACAGTAAAAGTAACCATATTAGGTGAATGACCCCGTCCACCATCTCCAAACAAAACTCAACCTCATCATCTAATCTTTTCCCTTTGATCATCCACTAATTTTATGAAAGTTTGCTTATACGTTATCGTTGATTATTTTTATCCAAATAACTAAGATCCGGTTGCTTCTACAAAAATAAACATATAGCTTGATCCATACATGTACTTTCCAATACTACTATGGTTAAAGAAAGAAAACAAAAGAATGTTTGTTCACAAGCTTCACACAAAAAAAAAGTCATGAAAATAACACGTTCACATATCAAAGAAGACACTAAGGTAGCACAAACACATGTATTTTAGTATGTTGTAATCACCATATCATGAATTGATACCGATCACTAACAATATATAAAGACATGTGATCACCATATCATGAATTGATAATGATCATAATTACTTAATGCCAAATTAACATCAAGATACTAGTTTAAAAGTTCAAAACATCGTAAAACCATTTAACCACATTTATTTCTTATCTTGTAAATTCCGTTAAATAAAGGATCAATTTTCAACATGTAGAATAAATTGTAGCTATACAACACAACAAAAATCACATATGTAGTCTCAACATGTTTTAATTTAGTATAATATCAACAAATTATTCTACCGGTAAATAGACGTATTAGATACGACTTAACTTTTATTTTACATTGAATTGGAACAAAAACCAAACTAAACATTTTACCCAAAAAGATTAAATCACAACACTTGAAGTTAAAACCAAGTAAATGACCCTAAAAGAAGTGCTAGATTTATAGGTTTAAGAGTTAAATTCGATTTTGCTCCATTAGTTTTGATGAAAATAACTATTTTCTTCCGAAAGATTGAAAAATCAATTTATCTCCAAAAGTTTCATAAATAGTTTCAATTCAATCCAAAAGTTTCATAAGTAGTTTTAGTTTGAATTCAAAAAATAAAATTTTTGGATTGAAATCGAAACAATTGACGAAACTTTTGGACTGAAATTTATGTTTTTAAATTTAAAGAGGGGAACTAAAGAAAAAGGATTTTAGTCGTTTTTGAATTGTATATATTACATACCCCTTTAAAACCCTAATGAATTCAGCTAATCGTTTTTGTTTTGTTAGGGTTATAACCCTGTTGCGATATCCAAGGGTTTGATTTTCATAATCGTGATTCTGTTCAGGCAAAGATCGAGGGTTAACACCAAAAATTATGATGTTGATTTCGAAATGTCGAATAATCAAAGGGAGAAGAAGAATGATTTGCAGAGAAGACGGCGATCCAAACAATGAAGAATTTAAACTCGAAACATCTTCAGAACGACTGGTTAGATTTTAATTTGTTCTGGAAAATCAGAATTGCTTTTGATCTTTTGAATCATTCACGTTTAGTTAGCTTTACATTACATAAGATGATAAGAGAGTTCATAATTGATAATGCATCTTCCAATCCATCATCTGGTTGATGGTACAGTTGTTCAGCTGATTATGAACCTTAAGCCCATATGAATCAATTTTATTGTTCACATAATTTTCAGTTTAAGGTTAAAAAGATTATGCGATCTATGGTTCATGTTCATTTTAAGAACCGAGGTTAAACTTCTACTTTTATTTTTTATATTAAAGTTAAAATGATATGTGTTACTCGGTTCTTCCTAACGTTGATTTGTTATCTTGTATTCCCTAAATAATTTATATAGCCTATAAATACTAATACACTCCTCTTGTCTTAGTTAAGGCTAATGTATGTTGGAAGCACTTGGATATGTTGCTCAAGGAGATCTGTAAGATCACCATATATTGCTAGTGGACCTTGTGAAAGCAATGCGAGAGAGGATTATCCAAAGCCTTGTGTTTACATCAATGAGGTTTTCTTCTTTTTTTTGGACTTTTTTGCATTGCATGTTTGACTTGGAAATTCTCTTTTGGGATTTATGTTTGCTTTGGTGCTACAAGTTTCCCAATACATGTTATGTATATGTATATATCTTTAGGTCTAGACTTGTCCACAATATTTACATTAAGATTATGCTAACGGTATCTTTTTTCCTAAACTTGATTAATATAATACACATTTTATAATACTTACATTTCAGAATATAATCCATGATAGTCTTGATGTTGTGGGCCGACAATTACCATGGAATTTTGGATCACCCTGATAATATTACACTTGCAACAACATGCGGTTATAAATTTGTGATTTTTTTGTTTGTCAATTTTTTTCGAGTTTTGATTAAAAACCGGAACAGATAGACGTGTGCCAAGCGCCGACTTACTGCAAAACCATCACAACTTAGAATGTTGGATCTTTCTAGCAGTGATAGCTTCGATCTCACCCAATTCAGTCTGATAAATTGAGAGCCTCACCTCGCGTAAGGTGGGCGTCCTCGCCTTGATTCTCTAGTTTATTAGAACCAAATCTTGAGATGAGATTGGCATATAAAATTGACTCAACTGGCTTAGGGCTAGTCGCTAACCCAGACGCTTATCGCACGTTTTTTTTGCATCGAGTTGATTGAGTTCGGGCAAGCCCAGGAAGAATGAAAAGAAATCGATGAATGTGTCTCGACCAAGCAACGAAGAAGCGCTAGCAGATGAGATTGGACCTATATAGACTAGGAAACATAGGGAAAGACAGCGCCACAACGAGCTTATTGAATGCCAAACCATGACTTAGATTTCCAGCAGCTGGAAGTCAAGCTAGCTGTGTAGTCGCCGACAGAGAAAGAGAAGACCAGATCTTGGACTTGCAAGCTCTCTACCATGTGTCGCGGGGGGAGGTTTGAGCGGAAGGGCCCAGAGTGAAGAGAAGGCGAAATGCCGCCGAAGCAACATAAGCAGGCTTCTATTGCTACGTAACAATAGAGCAGGATATATGGATCCTTATCAAACAATGCTCTTTTCAAAGTGTTAATTTTTCCTGAAGATTTCTTTTCCTAAAATGAATTGTTTCTGCATCCTGCCATGCTGAAAAACCTTCATGGCTTCTAAATTTTAAAGTAAGATCTTGTAGACATATAACGATCAGATGATAAATCACTCAAAGCATTTAGAAAAAGTTAACTTATGTGATTTATTGTTTTTGGTCCTTTTGTTCAATAATGCAGGATTTGGTTGCTTCTATGGAAAGAAAAAAAGAGGATGCATCTCTTTACTATTTCGTATAGCGATGGCGGTTATAGAGAGATTTCATAAAGAAAGGTTATCCATAAACTTGACGAAGAAAATCTTGAGACGACTATTCAATTTACCAAATGAAGCTTGAAAGGTAACAAATAAACATGTGCCGAGTGCCGATTTATTGCAAAGCCATCACATACTTGGATCCTT
This sequence comes from Flaveria trinervia, assembly GCA_025506515.1. NCBI lineage: Eukaryota > Viridiplantae > Streptophyta > Magnoliopsida > Asterales > Asteraceae > Flaveria > Flaveria trinervia. Next base: position 100,688,641 of record CM046443.1, on the reverse strand, counting down.
ATTAAACAACACTCTTTTTGATGTGTGTTATTTTTCCCTGAAGAATTTTTTTCTGCATCCTGCCATGCTGAAAAACCATCATGACTTATAAATTTTAAAGTTCAGTCTTGTAGACATATGATATAACAATCAAGATCTTAAAGCACTCAAAGATTTTGCAAAAAGTTAACTTATTTGATTTATTGTTTTTGATCCTGTTGTTCAATTATGTGGGATTTGGTTGCTTCTATGGAAAGAAAAAATAGGATGCATCTTTACTATTTCGAATAGTGATGGTGGTTATAGAGAGATTTCATGAAGAAAAGTAATTCATAAACTAAACAAAGAAAAATCATGAAGAAAACTATTCATTTGACCGAATGAATCTTGAAAGGTACCATATAGAAATGAAGGGAAAGTATATTAAGATAATATTTCATAGCAACATGTATTTAACAACAATATAAAAGTTATTTAACACAACATCCAACTATTGATTGCTAAAGTTTTTCAATTCACTGTCACATTTATAGTTCATGTGATATTAAGAAAAAAAGAAAACCAAAACAAAATGAGCTAATGAAAATATTAAGCTTTATAGGTTGATATTGTGGAAAAGATAGGAAATTTGCAAGGACAATATGAAGGCTTAACCTCTTTCTTTTTCCGAAAAAGGTTTCATGGTTAGGACTTGTGTATAGGGTTTATAAGTTCTTTAGCACTAAGTGTGAATCTGTCTGCTAACTCATAGACCTTCTAAACCTCATGGTTAGTATCTGTATATAGGGTTTAGTTCCAAGTATTTTAGAACATCATTGTCGAGATAGATCCTATGAGAAATTCTGTTGAAATATCCAAGGGCTCTCTCCTTTCTTCTTTCAATGGTCAGTCACTCGGTCTTCTTTTAAAGTTCAATTTTTCAGTCAAAGAGGTTTGAGTCTAAAATTGTACGTGATGATTTCACGAAGGTCTAGGAATTCAAGCAATTAGAAGAATCATTTCTGTACCAATGGCGGTGAAAGGGGAGAAAATGGTGACTCAAATAACTAAGATGCTGGAGTTGAATCGGTGAAAAAAGTAGAAATGTTTCATGTTTCTACTATTTTGGTAAATGGTTTTCTGCATATTTATAATCATGATTCGTTTCTAGTGGTTTACACATTCTTTGCTGTTTTAATTGTAATTATTGCAAATTATTGTATCGCTTTGCTGATATTATTAATTTAATGAGGTTACTACCTTAACAGCTCATGTAATAATAAATGCACTGTGCTAATCATAATCTGGTTGATGGGGGGAAGTGTTGTCATGAATTCACACTTTAAGCTGTCTTTTGAATGAAATAGAAAGCCCATGATATTTTCAGAATTATCTGTTTCGAGGTTTAAATATTAGTACAATGGATGGTTCATTACACGTGATTGATTTAGGGCCACCAATTGAAGCCAAGAGTCTTGATGTTTGAAATTTGATAAGTTTCAAGAACTGTGCTGCTTAGAGCTAGCTAACACTATGGTTTGAAACTTCTGCCTTTCATTTGAAGCATGCTTTAGTTTGGAGACCAAATGCCATTAGTTTTTATTTTCATATATTGTGTTTCTGAAACAATTCCCATAACCTATATTTTACTAATGCAGCCTTATTGACATAATTAAGGTCGTAAATGTGGAAGCTTTCGGTTATGCTGCTTCAGGGGATCACCTTACTATGCAATTAGGACCTTGTGAAAGCAATATTAAAGGACTGCTTTCCTTGTGATTGTGCTAATGAGGTTATGTTTTTTAAACCTTTTACTATTTATTGTGTTCCGGATCGTATTTCTCATGATCTATTGTTGTTAGGGCGTCAGCTAACTTGCAATTACTAGACTTGGCGTGCCTAATACAAAATTTGTTGGTTTGGATTTAGTATAAACATGTTCACGTTCGTTTCTAGTCAAACCTGTTAGACAATTGGCACGATAATAATTGGTAAAAACACTCTCACATAATTTTATTAAGTAGAACAAAAGAAATACTTTTGGTACACTTTTCATTTTATTCATACCATCTATTTATAAGAAAAGAAATAACTCCTAATCATAAAATAGAATCATAACTAATAGGTTAAATCAAAATCAAGCATTGCTTGATTTATGCTTTGACTACTTTATTATATTTGATTGCCTAACTTGTAAATTATTAATTTGTAAAATAGATTTTGGGCAGATCCGGACCATGACCCATTCGATCAACTTTTGACCCGTGAACATTTAACCCCACAAACATGATTAGAACCATCATTCACCCCCTAATCATGGTTTGTGCGCTTCATTGTTCATAGCAACGTTGGTTTGTGATCCATATATTGTGCTAAGTTAGCCTCCATCTTTTTCTCCTACTTTGGACATTCATTTAGAAAATGTCCAAGCTCACTACACTTGTAGCATCCGTTCTTGACCTTTTTCGGGACCCCGACCTCTTCTTCGGCCACTCCCAAAGTCATCCCGGTTTGAACTTCCATAACCACATTGCTCATATCCGTTCTTTTTGTCTTTTTCCCTTTTAGAAAGCATTAACCTTCCTTGAGTTTCTTCTTTTTTGTTGAGTTCCCTAATGAGTTCTTCATAGGCCCTCAACCTTCCAACAACTTAATCAAACAACATCTTTTCACAAGCACCCTTGTTCAAAGAGGCCTCTCCACTGACAGAAAACAAGGTCATACTACCTTTACCATTTTCTTTCACCTGCCAAACGAAGCCGAATCCAAAGCCACCTCCTTTGATGGATCCTTTCTGCCTGTTTTTCACGCACCTACGTCGGTCTTCTCCTATCACGTATCAAGTCGCTTAAAGGCCTTGTTTGTTCAGGCCCCTTGAAAACACATACACACAGTACACACATGTATATATGTGGGAGTAATTTACAGAAGAAGAACTCACTTTTTTTATTCAACAAAGCTAAGCTATAAATAGCCATACAAATGAAACGTGGTTCATAAAATACCACTAAAATAATCCTAAAAATACCACCCACTTCAACTAAAGATCCGGTACAAGGTATAACCCATTTTTCTATTTAACCATGCACCAACGTACACTTTTCATTTCGACTTGGTCAAACCTCAACAAACCTCCTTTATTTAATCATTAAATAAAACAAACTAAATTACCGACCTGCGACCCTTAATCTACCAAACAATGACCCGTGAACAAAACACGATTAATCCAACATTCACCCCCTTAATCGGTTTGTTCACACCACTTGTTCACGGTAGTCGAATCACCATCTTGACTTTTCACGGACACCCAATCTTCACCCGATCATGTCCAAAGTCTTCTCTAACCGCAACATCTAACATGGCATCTCGTTGGAACCCCGTTCATTCACGTCTTGACTTTTCACGAATCAACGATCTCTTCCCCGGTCACATCCAAAGTCACCCGACTTGAACTCCAACACCATAATGTTAACACCGTATAGTTTCTTCAATCTCTTTCTTTTTATAGCCACAACCTTACCTTCACCGATCACGCTTGTTCAAAGAGGTTTCTCCACCGACCAAGAAAACAAAGCCATCGCCTTCTACTGCTTTCTTTCACCTGCCAAGCGAATCGAACCCAAAGCTACCTGCTTTGACGGATCCTTTCTACTCGCTTTTTACGCACACATGTCGGTCTTCTCTTGCTACGAATCAAGCTGATCAAGGCATATGGACCTTTCTGCAACTCTGCCAAGAACACCATTAAACAACAAAAAAACGTTGCTGTCATGACCCAACCGGAACCACAGTTAGCATTTATCAACATCGATCAACACTAACATCCACGGAACATCGATGTTCATCACGGTCACCCCCGTTGTCTCTACTGGCACTTTTCCATGACAACGCCTGACCCGAACACCATTCTCGTCTCCGTCTTCTGCTATCGAATAGCCTCGAAACAACCACCTGCTGTCCTGAAACACACCGGTTCCCTGCTGTGTTTGCCCCGCAGCGACGGGCTACATCCTTCGACGGTCGACTCTCAAACCGACCTTCTCTCGAGCCCTAGGCTCTGATACCAAATGTTGGTTCAGGCCCCTTGAAAACACATACACACAGTACACACTCACGTATATATGTGGGAGTAATTTACAGAAGAAGAACTCACTTTTTTTATTCAACAAAGCTAAGGCTATAAATAGCATACAAATGAAACGTGGGTTCATAAAATACCACTAAAATAATCCAAAAAATACTACCCACTTCAACTAAAGATCCGTACAAGGTATAACCCATTTTTCTATTTAACCATGCACCAACATACACTTTCATTTAGACTTGGTCAAACCTCAACAAACCTCCTTTATTTAATCATTAAATGAAACAAACTAAATTACTGACCTATGACCCGTAATCTACCAAACAATGACCTGTGAACAAAACACGATTAATCCAACAGGCCTTTTAATCACCTATAACAACCCCGAAACACCAATGTTTATCACCGGTCACCCCTGTTGTCGCAAATGGTACTTCCACCATGACAATGGTTAACTGAAACACCTTCACGTCTCCTTTTTCTGCTATAAAAAACAGTCCCAAAACATATGTTCCAAAAGCCTTCGGTTGACTGATGCGTTTGCCCTGCAGTGACAGGCTACACCGTTCGGTGATCGACTCTCAAAACGACTCCACACCGTCTTCACTGCATGTGGCTATGATACCAATTGTTAGACAATTGACACGATAACAATTGGTAAAACACTCTCACATAATTTTATTAAGTAGAACAAAGGAAATACTTTTGCTACACTTTTCATTTTTTCCTACCATTTATTTATAAGAAAAGAAATAACTTCTAATCATAAAAAAGAATCATATATGCTTTGACTACTTTATTATATTTGATTGCCTAACTATTTATTATTAATTCGTAAAATAGATTTTGGGCAGATTCAGTTTTCTGACCATGACCCATTTGATCTAACTTTTGACTTGTGAACATTTAACCCCGCAAACATGATTAGAACCATCAAAACCCACACTCACTTCGGGTGGTTTGGTGGGTTTGTTGGTTAATTTTTTTAACTTGTTTATTTTTGTAACATTTTAAATAAGTATTATTATTGAATTGAAGTCAAAAGTCAAAAGGATTGAGAAATAATGATCATGATGTTTATTAGTTTAAACATAACTATGTTGTATACATTTATTTAATTGGTTGTGAATTATAATTTAGAGTGTAAATATTAAAAAGGATAACTAAAACAAAATATTTAGGTCAAAAGGGTCATGTTTGTGCCAAGTTATGTATTTCTTGTCGTGTTTGAACTCATGAGTTTTACATGATTTTTGGGTGTGTGTCAAATCTCAAGGTCCCTAATCTCCGTTGATAGTGACCCACAACATGTAAAACGACCTAATTAACATCTCTACTTGCAATATACTAATTTAGGGGATTTTTTAAGAACTTCTATTAAATATTAAATATGGCAAAGAGCATGCAATGGGGAGAATGCCCAGCCTAAAATTTAATTGGGAAACTTTTAAAGGAAGAGTAACTATAAAATACTAGTTTCAACTAGATAGTAGTTTTTCCTTGTTTACAGGGGCATAAAGATTGATGCGACCTACCTTATGACGCATGAAATAAGAAAAAGGAGTAAATAAGTACTCAATTGCACTTTCACCTCTTGAGGCATAGAAAGTCAAATCACGACTATCTCCCCATATTGTCATGCTTGTTCTCATGAAGCAAAAGCGTAACGGAACAAAATCCTCTCACAAGTAAACTTGTCTCTTTCAAATCAAAATACAATGTATCTGGTCTATAAAGTATCAACATTTGCTTATGTATTAAAGATTTTCTCTTGGTCATCTCAACTCTAAATTCTTTTCTAACTTGGTCCCTTTTGTCACTATACGTGAGATTTACACACAAAGATGTAGATTCTGCAAGAAGAAACTCGGCCAGATGGCCTTTTGTGCTCCACAAGTAACCAAAGCGTTAATAACATAATTAAGCCTCCCACATACAATAGAGCTGAACCAATTGCCAGGTGATTAACTTATGACACATGGATATTAATATTAAATATCAAAACAAACTCATTTTCATATGGGATAAGAAAAAATAGCAACAAAAAAGTTGAGAACTGATACTAAACAACAACGAAAAAATTAATCGAACATGAAAATATAACCCGCCTTCAGATTGGCTATATAGTGTTCTCTTAAGCAACCTATGTGGAATTCTAATTCCCATTGCGAGGTATGAAAAATCACATTAGGGGATAACACCAAAAACCAACATTCAAAAATTGTAATAAAGTTGTTTAGATGTACAAACCTAACCTGATCGCAAACAATAACGCTTTGATCGCCATCTTCACAGAAATCATATGATTTGTATGCGACAATGTTATTTGGACAGGATTAAAATGTTTGGTCAATACAAATGACAATGTTAGAGTGAAAAACAGTATTAGCTGCATAATGAGCTTGCAATCGGATCTTGTTTGTTGGGGTTATCAATTATACAGATGCAACGGTTTACAACTTTTTTTATAAAACTGATTCAAGAAACAATTCTACCTGAACTAGAATTTATACCAAACACTTACATCGACTCTTTGTTCTTGGAATCAATTGCATTGTAATTGATTTCAAATACTTCATCGACTCTTTGCTCTTGGAATTAAATTTTTAGTTCAAGCGGAATGCTTTTAGGAATTAGTTCCATAGAAGAGGTTGTAAATCATTCACATCCGTATAGTTGATAATCCCAACAAACATGATCGGGTTGCATGCTTATTATGCAGATAATACCGTTTTTCAACCTATAACATTGTTATTTGTACTGACCAAACAATCTAATCATGTTTGAATAACATTGTTGCATACGAATCATATGAGTTCTCAGAAGATGGCTTTAATGATCAAACTATTATTGTCTGCAACCACGTTAAGTTTGTGCGCCTCTGAACAATTTTAGTTTAATTTTAAAATTATGGTTTTTATTGTTATCGCCTAATGTGAATTTCCATACCTTATAGTATGAATTATAATTTCACATAGGTTGCTTAAGAAAACACTATATAGCCAATCTAAAGATGGGTTTTATTTTGGTTTTCAGTTAATTTTTTCTTTATTGTTGTTTACAGTTAATTTCAACTTTTTCTTGAAGTTATTTTTTATACCATAGATAATGAATTTGCCTTGAGATTTAATATGAATATCCATGTGTTATTGGTATTGCTTCCTCGCAAGTGGTTCTGCTCTGTGAAATGTTGGAGGCTTAATTATCTTATTAAGGCTTTGGTTACTTGTGGAGCACAAAAGGTCAGCTGACAAGGTTTCTTCTTGCAGAAGTTGCATCTTTGTGTGTAATGTTCACGCATGGTGATAAAGGTACCAAGCTAGAGAAAAAAATTAGAGTTGAGACGGACCAAAAGCAAGTATTCAATACAATAGAAAATGTTAATATTTTTATAATAATACATTGCATTTTGATTTGAAAAAAACAAGTTTACTTGCAAGTGCAATAAAATAGGATTTTGTTGTTTTCTTTTGTTTCATGCGAAGAAACATGACAGAATGCTGAGTGATATTTGATCGGTTTTATATTGAATATAATTTCGAACATGTTGGAATTTGGTGACAGGATGAGTTGTGTGATTGGTAATTTGTGACCAAAGGTGGCTCTTGGAGTTGACAAATGGTATACACAATGGGGATGAAGCATCTTCGTTTTTCAATGATACTATATGAAGGTAATAGAGTCAATATTATAGATGTGTTTATAGTTGTTACAATGATACAAGAATACATAGATATGGAGTTAAAACCCTACATACCGTTATACATTATCAGGCCGAACATGAATGTCTTCCAACACTTTTCACAATATTTATTATATGCTTTAGTTGTAATCAAGTTGATCTCAGGCGTAAATCACTTCTTAAAATCATTGTCCTTTTTGTTTTTTGGGGATAAGGATTGCGTGGAAAAACTTAAGTACGTTATATATTTTTGTGAAAAGATGGAGCGTTTTCATAACACTTTTCGCAAATAACATATAGCTGAGTTATATCAGTGATCTAATAGTTGTTTAAGTAGGGTGTTGGAATATTTGGTTCAAGTCTCATATTTTGACGCTAAGGTGGGCATGTCTCTCAAGTGAGCGTGTGAGTTTCTCCACTGAACACATAATCATGAATCATGCTATAGCTTGATTTGCAACTAATTGGCTTTTGTACATGTTGATCAGTTGATGTATGATTTCAGAGAGAACTGATTATAACTAAGAGATCAAGATGAATATTAGTATTAATTTCTCTATCTGTAAGGATTCCTATGTTAGTTTGAATTTCTCTTTATTTATAAGGATGCCATCTTAGTTGCACACAGCTCTTGGTTGATCTTGGTCCGCAAGAAAGCTTTAATAGCATAATATTTAAAATCTTGTCGAGTTTTATCTTCTCAACATGACTGCTGTTATCTCTTGAGTAGTTTTGATCATCAGTCTTGTTGGCTAATGTCAACATAGATTGCAACTAACATAGCTTCCTTAAAGAGAAATAAAGCTAAAACTCAAATTGATGTCTCTTTGTAGTATGGTACGTTTTATGTCATACCGTCACTTTGTGTCAATCTAGTAATGTTTTCATATATTAAACGACCACCATTTTCATTGGTTGGTATTCTATATTTCCATTAACAAGGATTGTATTATGGAGCTGGAGTATGTTATAAATATGTGGACATGTAGTTGATTTTACGGTACACGTGCATATAATAGATTGCTCTATTATTTCCATTGATGTGAACTTACTTTAATCCTCGAAGGTTCTAAGTAGGGACATTATATAAATTGTTTTTCATTTTATCTATGTATTTTAAAATTCGAGATTTTAAAATACAAGTAAAATAACTCAACAAAATGTTGATTACCAAAAGCTTGGTTTTGTGATTTTAATTGTACATTTCTATAGAAATTTTTACACCTAGTAACCTGCCATCAATTTTGCAATTTTAATGTGGTTGGATTTTTGAATCCTTTTCATGACAAAATCTTTTTATTGGGGTATTAATAGCAAATTCCGCAAAGTCGACTTTCATTCTGCCTTTCTAGGGTTTGTATTAAGCTCATCCCCTTTCATCCTTTGCCACCGCTCATTCCTGACGGTACCAGCGTTCATATCTCTTTTGAGCAACTCCATCATCTAATCCAAGGTGTGTCGATCCTTTGTTGTGTCAATCCATCATGTGTTTCAGTCATCTGTGTGTGTATTTTCCTTTTTTGGGTGTGCGTGTGTGCGGATCGATTTCATTATTTACTAGGGTTTTTTTGAATCTAGATAATTAGTAATTTTAAAATTGATTATTCTCAAACTTTTGTAGAAGTTATATGCTGAGAAGGAAATTTACTTATGGTCAATGTGTTCGTATATTCTTGTTGGATTTTTATTCGGTAACAAGTGCTCTATTGCACTTCTTAAAACAAAAACTGTTATGGATATTGTTTCTAATTTAGCATCGATTGTGTAGTGTACTACATGTTCTAAAGATCTAATGTAATTGTTGATTTTTTAGAAGAAGATTTAGAATTGATGTTGATTTCAGTTTAATGTTAAAAGGTTTAAACATAATGTGTCTTATCCAAAATGGATTCTTTATCTCATTGAACTTTCATCTTTGGTAAATATTTTTCTTTGAATCTCTTAACTTTACTTGTTTCCCTATGCATCATTTAAATTTCTTTCGACTGATGCCACCTTGAGCTGGTTTGAAATTTTTTGAATTGAAAATCTAATTATTCATTTGATGATTTTTGGCAAAGCAGATCTTTGAAAATTTTGCTGTTAAACATTTACTAGTTCTAACTGTCTTATGTACCTTCTTTTTATATCGTTGTTTAGTGTTCTGCAGCTCTTTAGGACCAACATCTAATGGAAATTATGGATATGGATTTACATGAAGAACACCGTCAACAGAAAGTGGTGACAAAGTGGGGTTCTCTTCTTTTAAACGCTACAATGATAGGCCCTTTTTATGTTTCTATATGACAATTTAATGGTATGAGTTAGCAGGCCACCAAGATCAAGTCCAAAGTCAATCAAGAGGGGAGATAAATGCTTATCTTCGGAAGTGAAGATTAAATCAAAGCAAACGGTCAAGTTGATCCCCATCCGTAATCAATTATTTTAAATCTTATTTCAACATAACTTAACGTTTTGTGGTTATTTTTACCTTACATTTTTAAGGGATCAAAAGAGGCACAGGTCAATATTTGCAGAAGGAGGAATAAAGGATGGAACTAAAGTATATTATGTATCTAATGGAAAGGTAGTGAATTTTAATAATACACGTGGCAATAGTAGACCACTTGTATAATTATATTAATCTAGCATCCTCTTCTGGGCAGAGAACTTTAAATGGTCACAAGCAAGGCCATGGAGTATTCTGTTATTGCTGCAATACTGAGGTAATATTTTCTGGAGCAAAAGTTTTTAGCATTTAGGATGACATAACTCAAATTGTTTTTTGTAAATAGATTAGTGCCTCAAAGTTTGAAGCTCATGCTGGCAGGCCTGATCGCAAAAAACCGTGAGTTTTTCGACCAAAACATAGTATAAGTATTCTTTCAACTTTGTGGTAATCTATTGCTTTTTATGTTTAAATATGGTCAGCTATGAGCACATTATTTTCTCAAATGGTCTCTCTCTACATAAATATTCATCTTTCTTCAAGCGAACGGGTAAACGTCTGGCAACGGAAAAGGATGATGTGTGTGGAGTTTGTCATAAGGGTGGAGACCTATTGCTCTGCGATGGATGTCCAAGGTGTTTTCATAAAGGTAGAGTTCATATATAATATTAATATAGTTTTTCATCATTTAAATTAATACTCAATGGCTAGCTGGATCTAATATTTGTTTATCACATGAAATTTATATCATATCTTTCAGTTTTAGTTTGAAAGTGTACCATAAAAGTTTTGGTGTTTATTCTATTTGTCATGCAGAATGTATACCGGAAACATGGGCCCTTCTTGAGAAATGGTTCTGCAAATATTGCAAAGAGTCGAAGTGTTTAGAAACAATTTCTAGTGCAGGTGGAATGGTTTCTAGAATCAATTCCATAGAAAAGGTTGAAGACCGATGTATTCGTATAATAGATAACTCCAACAAAATTGATCTGGTTGCTTGCTCATTATGCAGGTAACCACTTTTCACCCAATATCATTGTTATATGTGCCGGCCAAACAATCTAATCTTGTTTGAATAACATTGTTGCATACAGATCATATGATTTCTATGAGGATGGCTTCAATGATCAAACCGTTATTGTTTGTGATCAGGTTTGTGCATCTGAATAACTATAATTTACTTTTCAAATGTTGGTTCTTAAAGTAATCCCGTAATGCCATTTTTCATACCTTGCAGTGCGAACTAGAGTTCCACATAGGCTGCTTAAAGGAACACTATATAGCTAATCTGAAGGTGGGTTATATTTCAGTGTTCAGTTTGTTGTTCGCAGTCGATTCCCTTCTTTTTGTAAAGTTATTTTCGTTTCTTATCTCTTTTGACAATGAGTTTGTTTTGAGATTTTATATGAATATCCTTGTGCTATAGGAATTGCCACATGGAAATTGGTTCTGCTCTGTGGAATGTGGCAGACTTAATTATGTTATTAAGGTATTGGTTATTTGTGGAGTACAAAAGGTCCCCGAATCTCTTTTGGGGAATGCAACAAATCTTGATATGGAGTGGATTATTGTTCATGGCAAGCATGCTTCTGAAGAAAACAAATATTTGCTTGCGGAAGCTGCTGAAATATTTCATGTGAGTGTTGCTTTTATGCTACTGATCAAATTTTTTATCTTTGGTCTCATGATTTTGCTTCTTTAGCTTGTCTTTTGATCAAATAGATTTAGAAGGTTATATGCATTAAGAAGGCTTTAGCAGACTTTCAAGGTTCAAACAAATTGACTCTTCCAACCCATTTGACTCTTTCTCCTTCTAGGTTTATTTTTTTATTTTGACGCGATTGAGATAGAACACAACCTCTATTCATTGCTACATGATAAGCCGTTGGAATTTTTACTCCCAATTAGCAAAGATGATCAATGTTAAGCTGACCTTCCCTTAAAAGAGGGGGATTATATAAAGAATTGAGAAGCAACATATGTGATGTAAATAAATCTGTAAAGAGTGTATCTGGTGGTGATAAATTCTCTGTTATGCTTTCAATCTGCAAATGAGCACTATAAGCCTAATTAGCAACCATCTATATTGTGTGTTCATGCTAACAGGGTGGTTTCAATCCTATCATTGATTCGGTTACTGGAATGGATTTCATTGAGGCAATGATAAACAAGTAAGCATATAACAAATATCTTGCAGAATTACTGGTTCTCATTTTCTTCTTCTTCTTCTTCTTCTTATTATTATTATTATTATTATTATTATTGTTATTATTATTATTTTATTATTATTATTATTATTATTATTGTTATTATTATTATTATATTATTATTATTATTATTGTTATTATTATATTATTATTATTATTATTATTATTATTTCTTTTAGCACCTTTAACATTTCCCCTCATCTCTGCAACCAACAGTCAGAAAATGAATGCGTCAGACTTCAGTGGTGTGCATTGTGCAATCATAAAAATGAAGTAAATCCACATTGCTTTTGATATTTTCCAATTTTATGTTGTGAAATTGGTAATGATTTTTATGCTGATCCTGCAGCTCAATAGTCGTTACAGCGGGGTTATTCCGTGTCTTTGGACATGAAATTGTTGAACTTCCAATCGTTGCTACTGGTCTACCTTTCAAAGGAAATGTATGCATATTTTTTCTTCGTCTTTTGTATATTTTTTTCTTTTATCTGTATATACTATGAATTCTTTTACGTCTTTCTTTGATCCCACTTGACGTTGTGTGGCTACATTTTCAGGGCTACTTTAAGCTTTTCTTCACATGCTTTGAGAAACTACTTTCGTTTCTAAAAATCAAGAAGCTCGTTGTTCCAGCTGCGGAAGAAGCGAAAACTATGTGGACCCATAAATTTGGATTCAGAAAAGTGACCCCGATGGAGGTTTGTGCTTTTTGAATCATTATTCTTTCGCTCATTTTCAACACTAATAACTCGTGATATTGGTGTGGTTTCAGCAAAGCGAGTACCGGCAAAAGCAAACATCAATGGTGGCTTTTGATGGCACCTGTTTGCTGGAAAAGAATGTCCCTGAAGCTCATATAACCTTTGAAGATACTCCCTTTTTCAGTCTTAGCATGGGGTAAGAGGTTCTTGTTGTGGAAAACTAGAGACAAGTAAGACTTGTGAGCTGGTAGAAACAAACTGTGTTTCTTGTGTCAAGAGTCAGACATTTGAACGACATTTGAACTCTTTATAAGTGATTTCCTCTCTGTCTGAATCCAATTTTCTTAAGTTTTCTGTAGTCTGGTTTGGTTGGTTTTGATGAAAATTATTGCCAGAACCGCTAAATATGGTTGTGGGCAGTTGCGTTGAGTGGGTTGGCTTGTTTTACCCTTTAATTGTTGATGGTCTGGTTTTTAGTTTGACCCATTTTTTAAAATCATTATTTTCAAAATGATAAAAAAACGTTTATGATTATTGTATGTAATACATAGTTAGTAACCTAAATCGAGTCATTTAAGTTTCTAACCTTTTTAACCGATACTCGTTGATGTTAATCTTGCACCAATTCCTGTCACATCAACTCACTAAGATATTAGCCAAATTAACTTAACAACATTCTCCAAATTAACTAGCAAAAGTGGAGAAATTGAAGAGTACGTACTCCATGTTACTATATATCATATAACATAAATTATTGTTAAGATTGACAATCACATACATTTAATAATATTTCAACTTTAATACCCTCATTGGTTTCTTTCTCATATGGTGTGAGCGATGTTGGAGATATAGATAGGGAGAAGTAGATCAAACTTACAAGGGTGAAAATTAATGAACTTCAAAAGATGTCACAAATTGTTCCTGGAAGAAATTAATGATGATTGAGGCTATTGGAGCTCACTTTGAAGCATTTTAAGGTGGGATATATATATATATATATATATATATATATATATATATTATATATATATATATATATATATTCTTATTTTAATAAAAGGGTAATGGGTGTGACACTTGTCACCACCACATTTATTCTCATCAAATTTTTCCCTCTTCTCTCTCCTATTAAATAACCATATTAATTACTAATAACATTATTATTTATTTTTACATTATAATTATAATTAGCTTTTTAATAAAAATAAGAAAGAGAATTTTTTTATTAATGCTATTTCTATAGAGATAGTTTTTTTATAAAATGATTTTTTTCCAAAAATAAATAAATAAAACTGTTTTTATGTAATATTTCAAAATTAATTTTTAAAGTAATTTTTATTAAACAAAAATAATTAAAATAAGGAGTTATAGTAAGAAATTTGTTGGACCAAAAGAACCAATGAGCCGGATCAGAAAAACCTTTAAGTCCCACAGACGTCACAACAACTACAGAAGACCACAACAGCTGAAGACAACAGCTGATTACAAAGTCTGAACACAAGTGCTGAAGACAAAGTCTGAAGACAAGTGCTGAAGACAAAGTCTGAAGACACAAGTGCTAAAGACAAAGTCTGAAGACACAAGTGCTGAAGACAAAGTCTGAAGACACAAGTGCTGAAGACCAAAGTATCAGACGTTGTCACAACAGCTGAAGAGGTCTTCTTCAGTAGTTGTGACGGTTTACCTTTCAGTAGTTTTATGTTTTATCTTTTCAGTAGTTTGACACAACAGCTGAAGAATACTTCTTCAGTTGTTGTGCTCATTAGTAGTTTTAAATTTATCAGTAGTCTTGTAAAACGACTAAAGAGCTTGTTCTTCAGTCGTTGTAGTTTCTGTAGTTTCTTATCAGTAGTTTCTTATTTTGTACTTAACACTCTGATATGTTCTCAGTAGTTGTGAACATTTTAGTAGTTTGTTAAGAGTTAGTTATTTTTGTAATAGATCTGCCAGTTGTCACTTACCCGTGATAATAGCAGCGATTGCACTCTATATAAGGAGTGTCAACCTAATGTAATAAATGAATGATTTGATTAGAAATATTCGATATTATTGAAACATTCCTTGTTACAGAAATATATTCTCTCGTTATAACCGTATTTGTTCTTAATGCATACAAGTATCAAACTCTTGCTACAATTTGTCTAATTCTTGTTCTTATTCCGCTGTGCTACGCTCCATTACATCAAACTTGTGATCACTGATCCTGACAAATGGTATAAGAGCAGGTTAATCATCGATCGATCTAATAATTGATCATTGAAACTGCTATTCAAGATCCAAGTTTGACTGAATTAGCATTTTTGTGTTTTGCAAGAAACGGTTATAGAGATTGAATTTTCTGTGTTTTCTGGTCATTCATCCTGAGATTTTCTCTTGGTTTTCATTGAGTCTGTTGTGGTCTTTATAAAAATGTTTAAAAGCTTGAATTAAATTGTATTTGGACTCAAAATGACTACTCCTTCCAATGATCCTCACAATACTGGTTCCTCAACCAAGCCTCCAATGCTGGTTAGGAATGAGTATAACATATGGCAACGACGAATGCTCCATCACCTGTCTGTTAACAGCGCAGGTTGTTGGACATCAGTGGTACATGGTCCACACAAGCCTATGGTGAATAACCCGGAAACCAATCAAATGGTTCCGAAGAGGAGGGAGCAATACTCAGATGAGGATAAGAAGTTGTTTGAGATTGATGCAAAAGCCCATGGAATTCTGGCCATGGCACTGCCTAATGAAATCTATTCTGGGCTAATGCATCATGAAACTGCCCATGACCTCTGGAATGCCTTGAAAGAACAATTTGGAGGAACAGATGAGGTCTTGGCAAATAATAGAGAAATCCTTACCCAACAATATGAGACATTCTCTCATAGGAAGGGTGAGACACTGACTCAACAGTTCGAGCGGTTCTCTTGTTTGATCTCTGAATTAAAAATAGTCAAACATGAGTACACCAATAGCCAGATGAATAACAGATTTCTCAGATCACTACCTGGGAGATAGGACACATACACTATTGTCTTATGCTCCAGTGCAAATTTGGACAAACTATCTCTCACCCAACTCCATGGGAAATTGCTCACATTTGAGAGAGAGATAGAACAGAAACGAAAATTGTCTTCATCTGGAAAGCTCACTGAAGACTTTGTACCAGGCAACACTGCCTTGGTTGGTCATGAGTTAGAATATGCTTCATCTGAATGCCAGTATGATGAGCATATTGACTTCTCTTCAAACACTTCTGATTCTGCATTTGTGAGTGTTGATAGTCAGTTTACTGGATGTAATAATGACAATCTATGCTTCATCATGGATGATCTCAAGGGGATTGCTGATGATGACTTAGAAGAGATGGATATTTTGAGCCAAATGGCCTTGATAAATATCAGATCTCAGAAGTTCTACAAAAGAACTGGAAGAAAGTTCCCAGGACTCTCTGGCAAAACCAAAGTTGGTTTTGACAAGAGTAAGTTGAAGTGTCACAAATGCTACAGGCTTGGACACTTTGCTAGAGAATGCAGATCATCTGAATCTAATTCCTCTGCACCTTTTGTGACTTTCCCTGGCAATAGTCAACAACACAGAGGGCAACATCCTGTCAATTCTAGTCATCATTCTCAACCACAATCTCCTGCATATTTTGTTCCTCAGGGTCAAATGCCATATCCTTACCCTTGTTATCACATGCCACAGTCAAATCAGGTTCAAGTTCCTATAGTACCACACCTCATGCACTACCAGAACCTCAACCATCTCAATCTCATCAACCTCCTCAAACTCAACAACACAGCTTCTTCACCCCTGGAGGTGTTGACTGGAGCAGTTTACCGGATGACATGTCTGGTCATGAACAACTGTTCACAGGTGCTGGTCAACATGGTGGTGACAGTCCTTTTGGGAATCTGGCTCTCATGGCCCTGGAGTCTACTGAGGGTTCCTGCTCAAATGCGTCATCTTCACAGGTAACTCAGGTATCTTCAGAGGCTAAAGCCAAGTTATGTTCTGAATCATGCATTGCTGCCTTTGTCTCAATTAGAGAGGCAAATGTAGCATTAATAAATCAAAAACTTGAGCTTGAGAAAACCATTTCCAAAAGAAAAGCTGAGTTTGAGTCTGCTCTTAATTGTAAAAATGATGAGATTTATAAGCTTAAATGCCAACTAAATGATGAAAAGGCTAAGCTAGAGGTTATTCTGGATGACCAGAGAAATCTAAAAGAAACCCTTGCAGTCACCAGGTAGAGTGTGATCGATGGGTACAATCATGCAAAGGTTTTGAAATGCTTCTTAGTAAGCAATCTGCTTCCAATGTGAAGTTTGGTATTGGTTACAATCACACTGCTCCTCCTACAGATTTTGCTTCAAGAGCAGAAGTGAAATCTGATGGAGAAAGCAATAACCAATCCACCTCATCATGTGATTCACCTTTTGATAGAGCATCATCAAAAGTTGAAGTCAGCAC
This sequence comes from Flaveria trinervia, assembly GCA_025506515.1. Classification (NCBI taxonomy): domain Eukaryota; kingdom Viridiplantae; phylum Streptophyta; class Magnoliopsida; order Asterales; family Asteraceae; genus Flaveria; species Flaveria trinervia. The sequence continues at coordinate 100,671,117 of CM046443.1, read as the reverse complement.
TAAGCCCTCTCAGAACCCATCAGCTGATATTGATGGTTCTACTGCTGACACTCACATGATAAAAGAGATGATCAACTCAGGAGTTATTTCTGAAAGTCCTGAAAGGACTGGAGAGCAAGATTTAACACCTGAAGTTCAAACTCCAACTAATGACAGCACTGAAGAGAAGAAAACTGTCAGTAGAAAGAGTTTGAAGACTACTAAAGAGGAAGTCAAGAAAGCAAATAATGCTTCTAGAGTACTGAAGAGCAAATCTTCAGTAGTTTCATCCTCTTTAGTTGATGATCATCATAAGATGAAGAAGAAACCATGTGAAGTATGTGGTTTGTTCAATCATCTTACAGATGATTGTTGGTACAAAAGGGGATCCAAACTCAAACATAAAGAAGAAACTCAAACAGCAGCCATTTGTCGGGCGATCATGGCGACTAGCTTACGATCGGAACTTTCACGCTTTCCATGATGACGAGACATGCTGGAATATGCAAAATGAGTTAGACACGAGAAAGAAAATAACAAGGATTATAATTCAACAAGGATAAGGAAAGAGTTGTAAGGCACATGGAATGGTTCCATTTGGTAACGTATTACCATTTGGAAACGTTGACACGTCAAGGTAAGTTGACCCATTCGCCTTAGAAATTTGTGTACGTTGACCATAGTTTATCACTCATCCCAGAAATCCCCAGGTAAGCATAACTAGTCCCGTAGGATTTATGCGATATGCTTGACTTAGCCCGAGGGCCTTTTGCCAGGAAATCCAGAATACAAGTGTCTATGTGTCACACAAATTTCTTAGGTTCATGTAATCAAAACCTTGATGAGATATACATAGATTAGACATAAGTCTAAAGATTCAAGTCACAAGCATAAGTATACGATTCCACATGTTGTTGAGAATAAGATTAAGAAGTTTCATTTTTCGGGGAGAGTCAAAGTGTCAAAGATAAGTTTAGGGAGAAAAGTAACAAAGTTTAAACAATTACAAGGCAAACCTATGTTAAGGCATCAAGTTGCATATAAGTATGGTATAGCATTATGTAGCATGTAAACAATATATATATTTCCAAGAATATAAATAGCATTCTATGAGGTTTATGCATAAGCTATAGTCTAGGTCACCATTTTTAATAACCTAAATCCCTATAGTTATGGGCTCTGATACCAATCTGTCACACCCCAACCTTGACGGCTGAAACGTCGAGATGTGAGGGTTAAGATTGTTCACAGCCACATAACGCTATATTTAAATGTAAATATTAAAATTATAAGTTTGAAAAAGGCATTACAAACATAAGTCTGAAACATGAAATAAGTTCCAAACTAAACAAAACATTACATAAACATTTTATTTAATTAACTAGGTCCAAGTCCTATTTTATTTGTCACACCCCAACCTTGACGGCGGAAACGTCGAGATGTGAGGGTTAAGATTGTTCACAGCCACCTAACGCTATATTTAAATGTAAATATTAAAATTATAAGTTTCAAAAAGGCATTACAAACATAAGTCTCAAACATGAAATAAGTTCCAAACAAAACAAAACATTACATAAACATTTTATTTAATTAACTAGGTCCAAGTCCTAGTTTTATTTCAAGCTTCAAAAGACCACTTTAAACTTGGGGTTACCTGAAACATGATAAAAATAAAAGGTCAACTATTAATAGTTGGTGAGTTTCCAAGGTTTTCATACATAATATGATAAAGTTACAAGTAGCAATTCATGTCATAGGTCATAAGTTAGTAAGGTTATAGAACATATATCGTTACAACCAAACCTCGACTTGATTACAAGTATATAAGATTGGCTAAGTGTATTTGGTTCCCATGATGAACAAGCATACGTCATCAGGAGCCGGCAATACCTCGGCTTTAGCACCAAATAGGTTTGTCAGGCCCAAAGATCTAACACGTCGCCAGGCTAGCAATAGTTAATGATTGTAAACAAACTATGTATCTCATATAATCACTTACAACACACAAATAACCATGACAAAATATAAAGATGAATTGCAAGTGCATTACAAGTCTCAAACGTGTATAAGTGTATGATGTATAAGTATCATGTTTCACCCCAAAATAGTGTGAAAAATGTAAAAAGAGGCAAGGAAACTCACGTGGCAATAAGTATATAATGAAGATTATTTAAGAATAGTAAACGTCGTTCCAAGATAAAATGTCACAAGGCACCTAAATATATAAATTTTACAAGATTTAAGTTTAATAAGTTTAACGAATTAGAGAGGGCTAGGGTTCTAAGTCGAATTTGGGGTTTTTTTTGTAAATAGGCTAAATAATAAGGAAATATAGTATTTCATGTCATTTAATAGAAAATATGCAATTAATCCATTTAATATAAGTAATAAGGTTTACATATAAAACTTAAAAAAACACTTGAAACAACATGATTTAAACGATAATAATTTAAAGGTAATATCAAAAATCATTTTTCTAATTAAGATTTGAAATCCATTTTAATAGAAATAAAACTTAGAATAATCTTCGTAAAAAGGTTTTATAAAAATTTATTTCGTTATCTATATTTTAATAAAAATTCCAGAAAATTATTTGGTGTTTAAAAAAATATTTAAAGTTTACAAAAGCTATTTTTATAATTATTAAAAATTGCCCATAACTAAATTAAGGCTTAAAAAGCCTAAGAAATAGTTGAGGGAGCCCGGGTTTGAACCCGGGACCTCAAAGTTGTAAAGATAGTAACTTAACTAGTGAACCAAAGCCTTGGCTTTGGTTCATTTTGGTTTCTAATTCTTTTAAACCCATATTAAAAAGGTTTTCCCCAAATTCATATGAACCCTAGTTTGATTGATCCGAAATTGAACCCCTAATCGTTGTTGCTCATCAAATCATGGTTAGGACTTTCATTCCTCGACTAAAATAGAGTTTTAAAATGTATTTAATCACATGTTTTGTAGACTAATTTGACGTGAACAATTGATGAACCCAGCCGCGACCATAACGAGGCTCGATTGGTATTCAAACGATGATGGAAATCAAATTGAACTCGTGGAAAGCTTCGAATAATGTTCTTGATGTAAAGCCCCTTGTTAATTTCGGTTTAAACCTCTCGGAATATTGTCTTTGATCTAGTCGCAAGTTCACGATGAGGGAGGTAATCGAATCGAGGGTTTGTGTGTTTTTAGGTGTAATTGATGTTTGCAATCGATTAGAGTTAGATAAACGTTCGATTAGGTTTAGTTAATTAGGTTATAATTGAACTTTAATAACCGAACGGTTTAGAGGATTGATGTCGAGCGGTTTCCAAGCCAAATCGACACCTTTAACCTCGAATTAAAGCTCATAACGTGTTCGAATCGGTTTCAGGGTGTGACTAGAATCGATTAGGCTTCAAATTCGAGGGTTACAAGTTGGTTTGGAGCCTCGCCGGACTTGGCCGGAGTTCGGCCGGCGAGGTCTCCGGAAAAGCGGGAGAGAGAGGGGGAAGGTGGTTTGGGTTTTAAAATGTTACACAATGGTCCCTGTAGTTTGGTTCTTATTATTTTATGCACAAAGCTTCCATTTCAAGTTTCTAAAATGACAAATTAACCCCTTAACACCCTTAATTTAAGTTTTAAACATTTTTAAGTAACTTAATAAAGTATTATTAATGTTATTATTATTTTTATTATTATTACTATTATTATTACTATTATTATTATTATTATTATTATTATTATTATTATTATTATTACTATTATTACTATTTAATTAACTTAGAACTTTAAATTAAATAAGGAATTATACATAAATAGCCCACCAAGTGTCATAAATAGCATAAATAGGTCTTATAAGAATTAACAAAAATTAACTTTTAATTAACAAAAATACGAAATGTTACAAGCATCGTGCAGAAATTCTATGTTTCGAGAAATGCATTCACATTCCTTTACCTACGGGTGATACTTTGAAAGTCTTTGGGGAGAAGTCATCCCAAGGACTCAAACTTATGTCTTGCATCAAGGCCCGAAAGTGCCTAAGTAAAAACTACCTAGCTTTCATGGCGTATGTAGTTAATACGAAGGCTAAAAGTAAGGAACTGAAAAACATTCCTGTTGTGCGAGAATTTCCCGAGGTTTTTCCTGAGGCTCTTAAGGGATTACCTCCCATACGAGAAGTTGAGTTCAAGATTGACTTAATCCCTAGTGCAAACCCTGTGGCTAGATCACCTTATCGTCTTGCATCGTCTGAAATGCAAGAACTAGCTAGTCAACTGGAAGAGTTGACCGATAAGGGTTTCATTAGTCCTAGCTCTTCTCCATGGGGTGCACCTATGCTGTTTGTGAAGAAGAAAGATGGCTCATTCCTTATGTGCATTGACTATCGGGAACTCAACAAGCTTACTATCAAAAACCGTTACCCTCTCCCTCGAATCAATGATCTCTTCGATCAACTTCAAGGAACAACTCAATTCTCAAAGATCGATCTACATTCTGGGTATCATCAATTACGATTTCATGATGATAACATTCCAAAGACCGCTTTTCATACTCGATATAGACATTACGAGTTCATGGTTATGCCTTTTGGCTTGACTAATGCACCTGCCGTGTTCATGGATCTCATGAATCGAGTATGTAAACCGTATTTGGATAAGTTTGTGATCGTGTTCATTGATGACATTCTTATTTATTCCAAGACGAAAATCAATCACGAGACACACTTGCGCTAAATTCTCGAACTTTTGAAGAAGGAGCAATTATACACCAAGTTTTCCAAGTGTGAGTTCTAGCTAGAGGAAGTGCAATTCTTAGGGCATGTGGTGAATAGCCAAGGAATTCACGTTGATCCTGCAAAAATTGAAGCCGTGAAGAAATGGTGCGTTCCCACAACACCAACCGAGGTTCATTCTTTTCTGGGCTTAGCGGGATATTACCGTAGGTTCATAGCGAATTTTTCGAAGATTGCTAAACCATTAACGACGCTAACCCAAAAGAATCGACTCTTTGAATGGGGACCCGAGTAAGAAGAGGCTTTCGAGACATTAAAACGCAAATTCTGTAACGCTCATGTTCTCACACTTCCCGATGGGAACGATGACTTTACTGTGTATTGCGATGCTTCTAATCAAGGTCTTGGTTGTGTTCTCATGCAACGAGGCAAAGTTATAGCATACGCGTCAAGGCAATTAAAGGTTCATGAAGTGACCTACACAACTCATGACCTTGAACTTGGTGTCGTGGTTTTCGCATTGAAGATTTGGCGACACTATCTTTATGGGACGCAATGCATAGTCTACACTGATCATAAGAGTCTCCAACACGTGTTCAATCAAAAGGATCTCAACATGAGGCAAAGACGTTGGATTGAGTTGATTAGCGATTACGACTGCGACATTCGCTACCACCCGGGAAAGGCGAATGTTGTAGCCGACGTGCTGAGTCGCAAGGTCCACAACAAGACTGTCTCGCTCCAAGAAATCCAAGATCGAAGGCAATGGTTTGATATTCTAGGTGAATTTGATACCGAGATTCATGTGGATGTCAACGAGGCTACTATATGCTTCAAAACATAAGAATCGATAGTGACCTCGATTTATGCATTCGCGAGGCTCAACAAGCGGCACTAACCGACGAAGGGAAAGATGAAGATTTGATGCCTAAGGTTCGGTCACAACTGAAGACAAAACCAAATGGCATGTGGTACTTCTTGAATTGACTTTGGATCCCGAATCGTGATAACCTTCGACATTTCATTATGAACGAAGCTCATCAAACCTGATATTCCATTCATCCTGGCTCCGATAAGATGTACATGGACCTGTGTGGTCAATATTGGTGGCCTGAGATGAAGAAAGATATCGCGTCTTATGTTTCTAAGTGTCTCACGTGTGCAAGAGTCAAAGCCGAGCATCAACGACCAAGTGGTTTACTTGAACAACCCAAAATCCCTATGTGGAAATGGGAACATATATCCATGGATTTCATAACCAAGTTACCTCGTACACCTCGTGGTCATGATAGAATATGGGTCATTATTGACCGTTTGACCAAGACGGCACATTTCATACCCATACGAGATCCAAACAAAGTTTCAAGGCTGGCTCGCATCTACATTGACGAAATTGTGAGTCGTCATGGCGTGCCTTTACACATCATATCTGACCGAGATGCTCGTTTCACTTCACACTTTTGGTCGTCTATGCAAGGACTCTTGGGTACTCAATTGGATCTAAGTACGGCTTATCATCCTCAAACCGATGGTCAAACCGAACGAACAATCCAAACCCTCTAGGATCTGCTGCGTCTTTGTGTCCTTGACTTTGGTAGTGATTGGGATACGCATTTACCGCTCGCGGAATTTTCGTATAACAATAGTTATCACTCAAGTATCAAGATGGCACCATTTGAGGCTTTATATGGTCGTAAGTGTCGTTCTTCGATCTGCTGGACCGACATTGGTGAAAATTTCATCACTGGTCCTGAACTTATATAAGAAACGATTGATAAAGTCTCCACAATCCGCAAGAACCTTAAAGTGGCAAGAAGTTGACAAAAGAGTTATGCTGATAAGCGTCGTAAGTCGTTGGAGTTCCAAGTTGGTGACATGGTTCTTCTTAAGGTCTCTCCATGGAAGGGTGTTGTACGTTTTAGGAAGAAGGGTAAGTTAGCCCCACTCTTTGTAGGACCTTTCAAGATTCTGAAAAGAATTGGGAAAGTGGCTTACAAATTGGAACTACCTTCCGAACTTAGCGGGGTTCGTCCTATCTTCCATGTCTCAAACCTGAGGAAATGCCTGGCTAATGAAAATTTGCATGTTCCCCTTGAGGAAATTCAAATAGAGGAGTCATTGCATTTCGTTGAGAAGCCTGTTGAGATTATGGACCGAACCCTGAAGAAGACCCGAACGACTACCACACCAATCGTCAAGGTTCGTTGGGAAAATAAATGTGGAGCTAAGTTCACTTGGGAGAGTGAGGATCGTATGAAGGAGAGATACTCGCATTTGTTCGTCTAGTTCATTCTTAATTTCGGGACGAAATTCTTTTAAGTTGGGGAGACTGTAACATCTTGTATTTTTTGCTAATTAAAAGTTAGCTTCGTTAAATTCTTGTAAGAGTCATTGTTGCCAAATATGAAACTTATGGTTTAATTATGATTATTACTTAGTTGTCATTAATCTTTAATGTATGAAAGTTAATAATCAAGCAAATGATTGAACAATACTAATGTTTATAACAAAAAAATTATTACAATAATAATAATAATAGCAATAATATTAGTAATAATAATAAATTATAATAATAATAACAATAATAATAATAATAATAATAAAGTAACGGTAATAATACTAATAATAATAATAATTTGTAAAAAATATTAAACTTAAAAATGTATTAAGTTTGGATTAAAAGTCAAGGGGGCCTAGTTGCTAATTAGAAACCTTAGATAGTTAAGTTTTGTGCAAATTGTTAAAATGCAAACCATAGAGACCAAAGGTGTAACTCACAAAACCCAACCCCCACCCTTTTCTCTCTCCCCGCATTTTCGGCTGCCGACCGGCCAAGCCTGGCGCGGCGCCGGCGAGGCCCCAAAAACCCACAAATATCATCCATTTTTATTGCCAAATAATACCAATCGCTTCGTGAACACGATTCAAACACCGTTATGAACTTTTAATGTGTTTTAACGTCGGTTATAGACCCGATCGATTGAATAACTCAAACCATTAAACTCAAGAGCCGTTCGAACATTTAGGGCTAATAATAATCGAATTAAGTCAACCTAATCGAACGTTATTCTGTTCCTAAATCATTACAACACTCAATTTACCCTGAAACAAACAACAACATTGATTTTAGATAATCACTTTCGCGCAAACTACATCTGAATCGAACGCTAGTCATGGGGCATTGTCATCTTCAATTGATTGAGGGCTTAGGATCATGAGCATAACTTGAAGGTACCCACATGTTTAATTTGATTAACATCCATTGTTGAGTGTCGAACTGATTCGAGCTTTCTGTCGTGGGTTAAGGGCTTTCGTTTCCATCGATTGATCATTAAAATCGGGTAATTAGAGATATGTATATATTCGTTTTCAAGTGGGGAACAAAAACCCCATGTTTGATTTCATTATCAATAACAAATTTGGGTTTAATTTGGATCCACCCGAGTCTAGGGTTCTTCATTTGGGGGTTTTTCTATGTGTGTAATTTTAAGGTTTAAAAACCCAGTGATACCAAGGCCACGACCCTGGTTTACTGGTTAAGACACACTGCCCCCTAACATGAGGTCCGGGTTCGAACCGGGCACCCTCATGTTTTATTTTTAAAGGCTTTTTAGCCTAAAAACCAATTTCAGAAAATTTTTAGTATATATAAAAATTATGTTTATGGATTTCAAATACTTCCAAAAGCCTCCAAATATTTTCTGTGATTTTTTTCTATGTTTAAAATAATATGTTTTTTTATTAATAAAACATTTTAGCAAAGATTGTCTTGGATAATTTATAATAAAATGGATTATAATAATAATTAGAAGATTATATTGGTTCAAATATCTCTTTACAATTAATATTGTCTAAGTAGTATTTGGTTATAAAACCTTATTTAATCTTTATACATATAAACCTTATAAATTATTTTAAGTGTTTTTTCACATACTTGTATGAAAAATAAATATATACTTTTTTAAGAAGATATGAATGACTTCTATATAGTAACTATAATTATTGAACAAGTCCCAAAAATTCACATAAGTCCCTAGCCCTCGTTAATTCGTTAAACTTCTTATCGTTAAACTTTATTCTTGTAAATATATTTATATATTTAGGTACATTGTGAAGGATTTGCGTTGAAGCGTTATTTAATATTTCTTATTAATCGTCATTCTATACGTATTTGATCATGTGAGTATTTCTATACCCCTTTTTATTTTTTTTACACTTTGAGGTGAAACATGTTATACTATAAACTTTGCACTTGTAAACACGTTTGATTCTTGTAAACTTATAGCATTTCACCTGTATGTTGTGGTTAGTTGACCTTTGTAGCTACCATGTAATGTCAAATATATGTATAATCATTAACTATTACTAGCCTGGCAACGTCATCGATCTATGGGCCTGACAATCCTGCTTGGTTGATCCAAGTACACTTAGCTAATCTATATACTTGTAAACATTTGATTGTGCATTCTATCTTACATCCCTAGTAACTTTGTTCTCTAACTTACAACATGAATTGCCATCTTTTATATACTATTGTATTGCAAACTATGGAAATCTCACCAACATTATGTTGATCTTTTATTTTTAACATATTTAGGAAATACTCAAGTTTGATCACCACTTTTGAAGCTTGTTCACATCTAGGAATGGATCTAGTTAAATAAATGAAATAAATTGGCTTGTTACATCTTATGTTATGTTATCTACTTTCTTTGCGACTTATGCTTGTAATAGTACAATTGGAACTTATGAATAATATAAATTTGGGTTATTAATAGCATTATGTGGCTGTGAACGATCTTAACCCTCACACCTCGACGTTTCTACCATCAAGGTTGGGGTGTGACACAAAACATGTTCTTTTGTGTTAGTTTCAGTTTTGTTAGTTGATTGTTTATTCCGCTATGTAGTTACGTTTGTTATTACCATTATTGCTATTGTTATCTCGTCACTCGTTTTTTAGAAATCAATTAGAAATACTGACAAGTTCTTATGGCCCGAGCCGTAGTATTGTATTGATTTCGTGCCATATCTGAATCCTCGGGTCAACCACTTACACGTAATACCTAACATGTGGTATTAGAGCCTTGGTTGCTCTTATCTTTTAATCTTTGGTATTATGGCTGATGAGGGTAAAACGAGAATCGAGAATTTTGATGGCGTTGATTTTGGATGGTGGAAGATGCACATCGAAGACTTACTTGTTTAGAAAGATTTGACTGCGATGTTGTTCGGTGATAAACCTGAAACACCAAAGATGTTGATTGGGCTGCACTTGATAGGAAATCTATTGTTGTGATTAGACTCTCGCTGACAAAGAATATTGCCTTTAACATTCTGAAGGAAACGATAGCCAAAGGCGTCATGAATGTGTTTTCTAATATGTACGAGAAGCCATCCGTAGCTAACAAGGTATTTCTGATTCAGGAACTTGTAAACATAAGATTAAAGGAAGATGGCTCTGTTAATACTCACATTAACAACTTTAACTCTATTATTTCTCGCCTGGCATCTGTCGATATCAAATTCGATGATGAAGTCCTAGCCTTACTATTGTTATCCTCATTACCTGAAAGCTGGTCAAGAACCGTTATAGCAGTTAGTAGTTCATCCGGAAACACTAAGCTTAAACTTGATGGAGTTCACAACCTGATTATGAGTGAGTACATTAGAAGGAGGAGTATTGGTGAGTCTTCCAGTTCCTTCTTGAGTATTGAAGGCAGAGGAAGGAAGAATGAACGAGGAGACCGGGCACTTTAGAAGTCAATGTCCTAAACCATCGACATCTAAAGAAAAGAAAAAGGTTAACGCTGCTACAAATGATACAGATGATGATACTCTTATTTGCTGCGTTGAGAACACCACTAAGTCATGGATCATGGATTCTGACGCTTCTTGTCACGCTACCTTTAGCTCAAAGAAGATGAAGAATTTGAGAATAGGAAACTTTGGCAAGGTTCGTTTGGCTAATGATCAGATTCTGGATATTACTAGGATGGGAGACATTGATCTAAAGACTCCTCTAGGAAATACATGGACACTAAAAGATGTTAGGGTAATTCCTAAGTTGAGGAAGATGCTTATTTCTATTGAGCAGCTAGATGACCAAGGTTATGATGCGACACGCAAGGTATGGGTTTATTTTCTCAAGAACAAGCATGATGTGTTTGATGTTTTCAGAAAATGGAAAGTAGCTTTTGAGATGGAAACCAATCTGAAGGTAAAATGCATAAAGTCAGATAATGGAGGGGAATATATTAGCAATGAATTTGTGAATTACTGTGCTAAAAGAGGAATCAAGATGATCAAGACGGTTCCCGGTACTCCCCAACAAAACGGAGTAGCTGAGAGAATGAACAAGATGTTGAATGAATGAGCTAGGAGCGTGAGACTAAATGCGGGCTTCCCAAAACCTTTAGGGCTGATGCAATTAACATTGCTGCAAATATGATAAATAGAGGACCTTTAGTTCCTCTTGATTTCAACATACTAGAAGAGGAATGGATTGGAAGAGAGGTTAGCTACAAACATATGAAGGTATTTGGTTGTGATGCCTACACTGGTATGAAAGACTTGGAGAGGGACAAGCTTTATCCCAAAGGCAAAGAAATGCACCTTTATTGGCTATGGATCTGAATCGATGAGATATAGGCTTTGGGATTTTAAAGCCAGGAAAACTATCAGGAGTCGAGATCCAGTCTTTAATGAAGCTAAACTATACAAAGACAAGGATTAAACCATACTAGAAACTCGTAAAGATTAGGTGGTGCTTAAAGATGATAGTCAGAGTTTAGAAAGCCATGCGTCATAAGTAGAAAGTCAAAATACAGAAGAGAAAGTTCAAAAAATTTAGATAATGATCGGGTTGAATTTGGTGAACAAGAAGATCTCTTTCATAGTAGGAGTTCAAATCCTGTGGATGAACAGTCCCCACCATCAAATGATTCTGGAAATCCAAATACTTAGCATTAGGTTAGGAGGTTTACTCGAACGTCTTTACCTCCTTAACGATATTCTCTATTAGTTAACTATCTTCTTATCACTGAAAATGGTGAACCATAGTGCTACTCAGAGGATGTTAGTGTGAAAGATTCGTCTCAGTAGGGAGTGGGCAATGAAAGAAGAAATGGGTTCACTTGAAAAGAACCAAACTTGGATTCTTACTAAACTTCTCGCAAGGAAGAAAGCGCTTCAAAATAGATGGGTATATAGAATCAAGGATGAAAGCGATGGAACTACGAGATACAAAGCATGATTGGTGGTTAAGGGGTTCCAACAAAAGCACGAGGTTGATTACAATAAAATATTTTCCCCTGTGGTTAAAATGACTACAAATAGACTGGTGCTTAGTATCTTGGCTGCTATAAACTTACATCTAGAGTAGCTAGATTTAAAGATAGCTTTTCTACATGGCGACCTTAAGGAGGATATCTACATGGCACACCCAGAGGGTTTTCAGACAGCCGGTAAGGAAAACATGGTGTGCAAACTAAAGAAGAGTCTTTATGGTTTGAAGCAGGCACCCAGGTAGTAGTATATCAAGTTTGATGATTTTATGAGCATAAATGGGTATAGGAGATGCAATATGGATTACTGCTGCTATCTTAAGAAATTCAAGAATTCCTATATCATCCTTCTCCTTTATGTGGATGACATGTTGATAGCCGGTTCAGACATGTCAGAAATCAACAAATTAAAATGACAGATGTTTAAAGAGTTTGAAATGAAAGAGCTAGGTCCAGCTAAGTAGATACTCGGCATGAGCATCACCAGGAATGAGAAGAACGGTTCTTTAATATTGTCTCAAGAAAAGTATATTAAGAAAATATTAAAGAAGTTTAAGATGAATCATGAGAAGACAACTATCCGAAATACACCACTAGGTAGTCATATTAAGCTTTCTAAAGATCAGTCTCCAAAGACAAATGAAGACAAGGCCGAAATGGCAAAGGTTCCTTATGCATCAGTTGTGGGTAGTCTTATGTATGCAACGGTATGCACATGGTCTGATATTTCTCATGCAGTGGGAGTTGTTAGCACGTTTATGTATAATTCGGGGAGAAAACACTTGGAAGCAGTAAAATGGCTGCTTAGATACTTGAAGGGTACTTCAAAGATGGCATTATGTTTCATGGGTAGAGATGCAACTCTCAAGGGTTATTCTGATGCAGATTTGGGTTAATGTAAAGAGACCTACAAGAGTACAACAGGGTATGTGTTTACTATTGGGGATACTGCAATATGTTGGATGTCTAGGCTCCAAAAGAGTGTGGCACTTTCAACTATAGAGACTGAGTATATGGCAGCCGTTGAGGCTAGTAAAAAACTTGTTTCGTTGAAGACTTTTCTTCGTGAATTAGATAGAAAACAAGTAGAGTATTTGTTGTACTGTGATAATGAAAGTGTTGTGAAACTTGTAAAGAATCAAGTTTATCATGGGAAGACTAAGCACATTCATTTGGATATCATTTCATAAGGGGGCTAATTAGTGATGGTACTATCCAGTTGAATAACATCAAAGGGGACAGGAATCCAGCTGTTATGCTCACTAAAGTTGTCACGTTGGATAAACCGAAGCTCTATGTAGCTTCAGTTGGCCTTCAGGGTTAATTGCAGATGAAGGAGGCTACAAATCAAATGGTATGAAAGGTTCTCTTCATTCAAGTTTAAGATTACAGAAGTATGAGACAATTGCACGTGTAAATGTTTCACGCATTCAGGTGGAAGCAGGCTGGTGCATTGATATGGAGGGCTAGTAAAGATGTTTTGAAGCCCAAATAGGAGATTGTTGTGTTGTGGGCTCCGATCCATCTTGGGTCGGGCCCTGAAATAGCCCACAAAGAAGCTGCAGAAAGGGTTTAGGGGCAGCCAGCCCTAACCCTAATCTTCCTCATCTTATTTATGTTAAGTTTTTATTGTCTTTTATTATAAATACCAACAGATTGTACTTGTAATATCTAGTCTTGAAAGTAATAAAAAGAAACCCTGGTTCGTAGCCCGTGGACGTAGGTCAATTCTTGACCGAACCACGTTAAATCGTTGTGTTTTTTACTGCTTTGATTATTGTGCTCAAGTGTTGTGTGTTTGACGATCACCATCAATTCAATGTTTTTCTTAACTGATGTTGTCGCCAATCTGCAATCAGCAAGGTTGTTGATTGCCATCGATAAACCACTAGCAGCCGCCATAACATCAAGGGGGCTGTGTTTTTGCTTCCTGTTTGCACACTGTTGCTTTGATTTTCTGCTGTTTCTCGGACAAAACAGGGAACACAAAATATGTTCTTTTGTGTTACTTTCAGTTTTGTTAGTTGGTTGTTTATTCCGCTGCATAGTTACGTTTGTCATTACCATTATTGCTATCATTATCTCGTCACTCGTTTTTTAGAAATCAATTAGAAATACCAACAAGTTCTTAAGGCCCGAGCCGTGGTATTGTATTGATTTCGTGCCCTATCCGAATCCGTGGGTCAGCCGCATACACATACCTAACAAAATTAACCTTTATTTTACATAGAGTTGGAATAAAATCTAAACCCGAACATTTTACCTAAAAAGATTAAATCATAACACTTGAAGTTAAAACCAAATAAATGACTCCAAAAGAGGTGCAAGATTTATTGGTTTAAAAAGGGGAGCAAATGAAAATGGTTTTAATCATTTTGGATTATATATATTACATGCCCCCCATAAAACCCTAATGAATTTCAGCTCATCGTTTTTGTTTTGTTAGGGTTACAACCCTATTGCCGTATCCAAGGGTTTGATTTTCATAATCGTGATCTTCATAATCGTGATCTTCATAATCGTGATTCTGTTCCGGCAAAGATCGAGGTTGTCCGAAAATCATGATGTTGATTTCGAAAATGTCGAAGAATCAAAGGGAGAAGAATGATTTGCTGAGAAAACGGCGATTCAAATAGTGAAGAATTTAAACTCGAAACATCTTCAGATCGAATGGTTAGATTTTTGTTCTGGAAAGTCAGAATTGCTTTTGATATTTTAAATCATTTACATTTACTTAGTTTTATCTTACATTAGATAATGCATCTTGCAATCCATCATCGGGTTGATGGTACGTACAATTGTTCTGCTGATTGTGAACCTTAAGCCCTTATGAATCAATGTTATTATTCACATATTTCAGTTTTAAGGTTAAAAGGATAATGCAATTTGTGATTCATGTTTATTACAAGAAATGACGCTAAAAACAATAGTTTTAAGGTTAAGTGTTAATGTGGAACGTATTAGGGTAAAGCTTTTCTAAACTTATATATAATAGTTTCTATGATATACGTGAATGAGTTCTTCCTAATGTTGATTTGTTATCTTGTATTCCCTAAATAGACTATATAACCTCTAAATACTAATACATTCCTCTTGTTTTAGTTAAGGCAAGTGTATACTGGATGCACTTGGCTATGTTGTACAAGGAGATCAGTAAGATCACCATATAACTAGATACACTTGGCTATGTTGCATGAAAGTCATGGAAAGTCAAATCACCACCATCTCAAGGCATGGAAAGTCAAATCACTTTAAACAAGGCATGGAAAGTCAAATCACCACCATCTCCACATATGGTCATGTTTGTTTGCATGAAACAAAAGGGTACAAGAACAAATCCTCTTTTCTTGTACATGCAAATAAACTTGTCTCGTTCAAATCTAAATGTAATGTATGTAGTCTTAAAAAATATAAACATTTGCTTATGCATTGAAGATTTGTTCTTGGTCCATCTAAACTCTAAATTCTTTTCTAACTTGGTCCCTTTATCATCGTGCGTGAACATTACACTCAAAGCTGCAGATTCTACAAGAACAAATATTGTCGGATGGCTTTTTGTGTTTTACAAGTAACCAAAACCTTAAAAACATAATTAAGCCTCCCACGTTCCATAAAGCAGAATCAATTGCCAAGTTAGTAGCTTATGACACAGGAATATTCATATGAATCTCAAGACGGACTAATTGTCATATGGGATAAAACAAATAACACAAAAAAGTTTGAGAATTCACTTTAAACAAAGACAAAGAAAAATCTAACTAAACACGAAATTATAACTCGTCATTAGATTGGCTATGTAGTGTTCCTTAAAGCAACCTATGTGAAATTTTAATTCCTATGGTATGAAAAACCATGTTAGGGGATAACACCAAAAACCATCATTCACAATTAAAGTAAAGTTGTTTAGATGTACAAACCTAACCTGATCGCAAATAATACGGTTTGATCATTAAAGCCATTTTTACAGAAATCATATGATTTGTATGCAATAATGTTATTTAGAAAAGATTAGATTGCTTGGTTAGTACAAATAACAATGTTAATAGATGAAAAAAAAGTGTTACTTGCATAATGAACTTGCAACCAGATCATGTTTGTTGGGGTTATCAGTTATACGGATGCAACAATTTACAACCTTTTTTATAAAACTGATTTAAGAAACCATTCTACTGGCACTAGAAATTGATTCTTCAAACACTTACATCGACTCTTTGCTATTGGAATCAATTGCATTGTAATTGATTTCAAACACTTCATCGACTCTTTGCCGTTGGAAATAAATTTTTAGTTCAAGCGGATTGCTTTTTTGGAATTATTAGCCTTTGAGGAAGTTGTAAATCATTTGCATCTGTATAATTGATAACCCCAACACCAACAAACATGATCAGGTTGCATGCTTATTATGCAAATAATACCGTTTTTTTATCATATAACAATGTTATTTGTACTGACCGAACAATCTAATCCTATTTGAATAACATTGTTACATACGAATTATATGATTTCTCTTTATATGGCTTCCATGATCAAACCGTTATTGTGTGCAACCAGGTTAGGTTTGTGCATCTGAATAATTTTAGTTTAATTTCCAAATGCTGGTTTTTATTATTATCCCCTAATATGAATTTTCATACCTTGTAAATTAGGATTCCACATAGGATGCCTAAGAAAACACTATATAGCCAATCTGAATGTGGGATTTATTTCGGTGTTTAGTTATTTTTTTCTTCATTGTTGTTTACAGTTAAATTCAACTTTTTTTTGAAGTTATTTTTTTTCTTATCCTATATGACAATGAATTTGTTTTTAGATTTAATATGAATATCAATGTATTATTGGTATTGCTTCCTTGCAAGTGGTTCTGCTTTGTGGAATATAGGAATATAGGAGGCTTAATTATGTTATTATGGTTTTGGTTACTTGTGGAGCACAAAAGGCCATTTGGCAAGGTTTGTTCTTGCAGAAGGTGCATCTTTGTGTGTAATGTTCACGTATGGTGATAAAGGTACCAATTATAGATAAAATTAGAGTTAAGGTGGAACAAGAGAAAATATTCAATACAAAAGCAAACGTTGCTATATTTAGACTAAATACATTGCATTTGATTTGAACGAGACAAGTTTACTTGCAATTGCAATAAAAGAGGATTTTGTTCTAGTTTTTTTTTGTTTCATGCGAAGTAGCATGACGGTGTGTGTAAATGGTGGTGATTTTTGGTTGGTTTTATATCAAATATAATTTCAAACACATTGGCATGTGGTGATTTGATGACGGGATGAGTTCTGTGATTGGTGCGTTATGACCGAAGGTGGCTCTCAGAGTTGACAAATGGTATACACAATGGGGATAAAGCATCTTTTTTTTCGTTGATACTATATGAAGGTAATGAAGTAAATTTTATAGATGTGCTTGGAGTTGTTACAATGATACAAGAATATGTGGATAGGGAGTTAAAACCCTACATACAATTATACATTATCGGGCCTACCATTAGTGTATTCTAACACTTTTCACAATATTTATTATATGCAGTTGTAATCAAGTTGATCTATGCTGTAAATCAATTCTTAAACATATCATAACTTTATTATTTCAATCTTCCGCAAATCATTAAATGCACCGAGTGCTATTGGTTTTCTATGGACAAGGATGCGTGGAAAAACGTAAGTACGTTATATATTTTGTGAAAAGATAGTGAGTTTTCATAATACTTTTTGCAAATAACATATAGCTTAGTTATTTCAATTATCTACTATTTGTTTAAGCACGGGGTTGGAATATTTTGTTCAAGTCTCATTCTTTGACGTTAATGTTTGGCAAGTCTCTCAAGTGAGAGTGTGAGTTTCTCCACTAAACACATAATCATGTATCTTGTTATAGCTTGATTTGCAACTAATTAACCTTATGCATTTGTGCAAATTGATGTATGATTTTAGACGGAACTGATTATAGCTAAGAGATCAAGTTGAATATTAGTTTGAATTTCTCTACATTTGTAAGGATTCTTATGTTCGTTTGAATTTCTCTTTATTTATAAGGATGCCCTCATAGTTGCACTCTTGGTTGATCTTGGTCTGCAAAAAGATTGAATAGCATAATATTTAAAATCTTGTTGAGTTTTATCTTCTCAACGTGACTACTATTATCTCTTGAGTAGTTTTGATCATGAGTCTTCTTGGCTAATGTCTACATAGAGTGCAATTAACATAGCTTCCTTAAAGAGAAAAAAAGCTATATAAAACTCTGATTGTTATCTGTTTGTAATATGTTACGTCTCAAGTCATACCGTAACTTCATGTAAATCTAGTAATGTTTTCATTATTAAACGATCACCATATTCATAGGTTGGTATTCCATATTTCCATTAACAAGGATTGCATTTTGGTGCTGAAGTATGTTATAAATGTTTGGACATGTAGTTGATTTTATTGTAGATGTGCAAATAATAGATTGCTCAATTATTTCTGTTGATCTTAACTGACTTTAATCCTCGAAGGTAATAAGTAGAGACATTATATAACTCAACAAAATGTTAGATTACCAAAAGCTTGGGTTTGTGATTTTAACTGTACATTTCTATAGAAATGTATACACCTAGTAACCTGCTGTCGATTGTGTGATTTAAATGTGGTTGGCTTTTTGAATCCTTTTTTATGCAGTCGGAAACAGAGAGATAGATAATTGAGCATGTTCATTCAACAAGAATACCAGGAACAATTCTTCTAACTATCGTTAATTCACAAAGAATACCGATAATCAGGGTTTATACTAACACACACTGTGATAGAGAGAAAAAAAAAACAGATTTTTCATAAACTTTAATAATTTTTTCCCTCATCTCTTACAAACATATAAAGAAACAAAACCAAATTTTAATGGGCCACAAAACATAAACAGGCCGAAAACAGGGCCAAATGTAAAGTTCAACAAAATGAAAAAATTAGACAAAAACGTAAATAACTCATAAAATAAGCCGTTTTTGGGCCAAAACGATGACCCAAACCTCCTATGGCGTTTGTGAAAACGTGCTCTTCGGTCCAACGGTCGTTTTGACTGGTCCCGGGCCTAAAATGGAGACTTCTAGCCCAAGTGATGCCCATTTTAGTGAAGCTCATTTTGATAAACGATCTTGGTGCTCCGAAAGGGCTAAAGCTTGCTTATTCACACTTGGGCCCACGTCACTTTTAATGACAAAACTTCATTTTATTGGGTTATTAATAGCCACTTCCGCAAAGTCAATTTTCATTCCGCCTCCCTAGGGTTTGTATTAGCTGATAATTAGTAATTTTAAACTTGATTATACTAAAATTATTGTAGAAGTTATATGCTGAGAAGGAAATTTACTAATGGTCAATGTGTCCCTATTTTCTTGTTGGATCTTTATTCGGTAACAAGTGCTCTATTGCACTTCTTAAAACAAAAATTGTTATGGATATTGTTGCTAATTTAGCATTGATTGTGTAGTGTACTACATGTTTCAAAGATCTAATGTAATTGTTGGTGTTTAAGAAGAAGATTTAGAATTGATCAATGTCGATTTTAGTTAATGTTAAAAGGTTTAAACATAATGTGTCTTTTCTAAAATGGATGTTTTATATCACATTGAACTTTCATCTTTGGTAAATATTTTTCTCTCAATCTCTTAACTTTACTTGTTTCCATGCATTTAATTGTGTTCTTGCTTATATCTCTTATATGAAAACATGGAATTGAATGAGAGTAATATAACCTCTAAATGTTTAGATATATTAAGAAATGATCTAATGGTGCTTAGCAACAGTGTTGATACTCAAGTTTCTGCTAATAAGTTCTTGAATGAAAAGCAATCGAGCTAGAAAAAGTTAAGGGTGGAATAGAGCTTCGTTTGTTTGAAATGGAAGAAGAAAACATCAGATTATTGGATCGCGTGTCTGAATTAGAAGGTCAACTAAAACACATGAAAGACCAACACGAATCCATCCAATTGGAGTTGGAGAAATCTGAATCTTAAGATGAGATCTTCAGGAAGAAGTAAAAAATCTGCAGAATGTGGAGAAATTGTTAGTAAATGCTCAAGAAGAGAGCAGAGTATCTGAAAAACAGAAACTGCAAGAATCTGCCGAGAACCTGACTGAAGAATGCAATAGTCTTTAGAAGTCATATGAAGATATGATGAAGGGAAAGGCAAAATCGCATGATCGAGTTTCACGTTTAGAGATTGAATTAGTGGGAGCTAGGGAGGAAATGGTAACTTCTTCTGAAAGGGCGACTGATTTAGAAGAGAAATATTCTTCTATGTTGGAGGAATATATGTTCAAAGAAAAGTCTATATGTCTTCACATTTGGATGAACTTAATCAAGAAAATTGAAAATTAAAGGAAAAGGTTACAATGGAAGAAAGTTTGTTGAATCAAATGTACTTAGAGAAGACAGTAGAGATTGAAACCTTCCAAAAGGAGGTGGAAAATCTCAAAGAGGAAATTTCCCGGCTTTATGAACAGAAGTCAAAGTTGACTTCTGAGAAATCCAGTTTGAAATCTTCTCTCAAAGAAGTTCAATCAAGAACAGAATCAATTAAAAAAGAGTTTCAAACTGTTCGTGAGGAATCAGAACTAAAGATTCAAGATCTGACAACCGAGCGTGCTGCCATTAAACAAAATCAAAAGAAACTGATGACAGATCATGAGAAAGAGTCAAAGTTGTTGACTGGTTACAAGATGACAGAAGAACGAAAGAAGACAATGGAGAATGATCTCGAACTTAAGCTTACAATTTCAGAATATGAATGCCAGCAACTCATATTCATACTTAATTACTTATACACGAACCCCAAATAATCATCAAGCCATGGCCCTTGCATCGTGAGAACATGTTCATGTACATGTCACCACTTCAACAAAATAAGATGATCTTTTTTGAAGATTTGTTCATGTAGTTTTGTTATAGTTTACTTTTTTGTTTAGTAACTTAATGTATAAATATAATGCACCTTCAGAATGGATGTTTATGTGAACTAAAGACTCATAATGTGTGTAGTTCATCCATCATTTTACGAAACGACTTTCGTCATGTGAAATATGTTATTATCTGGTACCTGATTGTTAGAGGTATAAAAAACCAATGGGCGGGGTAAATAATGATCTTCAATTAACATTAAAATGGGTTTTGTGTTGACACATAAGCATTGCTCGCTCAAGTACTCAGTTTTTTAATGAGTATTTAATGTTCAATGTTAATAAGCATTTTTACTAAATTTGAACTCCACTTGGGAGGTTCTATACATTTACATACCAATAAATTACAATAGTGGTCATGTAGCTTAACAATTACCAAACTACCTTGTGCTTAGGGGTGTTTATGTGAGTTTAATTCTTTGTATTGTATAGTTTTAATGTTTTGTTCTTGAAGTGTAGAAATAGCATAGTGTAGGGATCAATTGTGTAAATAGTTAGTTAGTGCTTCTAACTACTATAAATCAGTGATGTAGTGTGTAATTGTAACTACTTTGATAATAATATTTGATGATCTTCATGTTCAGTTCATAACAATTGGTATCAGAGCGATTATAGGCTCTCGATCCATCATCTTCCTCTTTTAATCTTGACTGAATTCCCTCAATCCTCCACTGACTGTGATTAACAACAATTCCCCACCCAATTCGGTCCCTTGATTCAGTTTGATGGCGGACCAAAGTAGATAGGTGGTTCTGAAAGACATCAGCGATCCAATTTCATTCAAGATCTCAATCCTTACGTCGATGAATTACACCTCCTGGGCGATAAAGATGGAGGCGTTCATGGATGCCCAGGGGCTCTGGGATGCCATTGAACCACCCACCCCAGGCGCAGTGGATGCCAAGTTAGGCAAGAAGGCAAGAGCCTTCATCTTCTAGTCTTTGCCGGAGGATGTAAGCCTGCGAAGGAAATATGGGGTGCCTTGAAGAAGCACTATGTAAGTGAGGACAGAGTTAAACAGGCACGAATTCAAACTCTAGATCATGAGTTTGAAATGTTGTCCATATGAGAGTCTGAAACAATAGATGAATTTGCGGGCAAGATGGGAGAATTGGTGTCGCGTTATAGAGCCCTGGGGACAACCGTTCCAGCCACTAAACAAGTGAGGAAGTTCTTGAAGGCAGCCCCAGATAGATTCCTCCCTATTGTGGCGGCCATAGAGCAATTTTCTGACCTGCCATCTATGACCTTTGAAGACTTGGTGGGGAGGCTGAAAGCGTACGAAGAGAGGTTGAAACCAACCTCTCAAGCACAGAACCCTTCAGGGCAGTTACTCTTGACAAAAAGTGAATGACAAGAAAAGGCCAAGAGTGAGTCAAAGGCTCAGAATCAACGACCTAGTGGATGGGATAACAAAGGCAAGGGAAAGGGAAGGGGAAGGTATGCACAGGGCAGGGGAAGCAAATCCAGAATTATGGTGGTGATAAAAGTCCAAACACCACCAAGAAGGACAAGAGAAACATGAGACGTTTCAACTATGATAAATTGGGCCATTTCTCAAGTGAGTGTCGGGCTCCAAGAAAAGGAGACCAGGAAGCACACTTGGCACAAACTCAAGAAGATCAAGAATCAGCCCTGTTGATGGTACAACATGATATGGGCCTACTTGAGGAACAAAGTGTATTCCTACAGGATCTGCCACATGAAGGTGACACTTGCACCTGGTATCTTGACAATGGGGCAGCAACCACATGATTGGCATCAAAACCCACTTCATTGAACTTGATGAAGCCATTACTGGCAAGGTGAATTTTGGGGATGGGTCAATGGTTGTAATCAGAGGCAGGGGATCCATATGCTTTCAATGTAGCAATTGTGAACATAGAGTAGTGACCAATGTCTACTTCACACCTACTCTAAGAAGTAATATTCTTAGTTTGGGTCAACTGGATGAAGTGGGATGTAAAATCTTAATGAAAGAAGGCTACCTATGGGTCTATGAGAAAAGTGACCCTGATGAAGGTAAAGAAATCTGAAAACAGGCTGTACAAAATAAAACTCACTATCACACCCCCCATGTGCTTACTTACAGCCATGCATGACCAAGCTTGGACATGGCATGCAAGGCTAGGACATTTGAGTTTTGACTCCATAAACTGCATGTCCAGACAAAATATGGTGAGGGGAATGCCCAAGATAAGCCACAAATCACAACTATGTGAGAGTTGTTTGGTTGGTAAACATAGGAGTCAAGCTTACCCTGGTACAAGCATTTCAGGGCAAAGACACCCCTTGAATTAGTACATGCTGATCTGTGTGGGCCAATAGACCCACCTACACCTACTGGGAACATATACTTTATGCTTCTGGTGGATGACTATTCAAGATTCATGTGGGTATACTTGCTTAAGTCTAAAAGATGAGGCACCAGAAGCATTCAAGATGTTCCAAGCCCAAGCCCAAGTCCAATCAGAAACAACTTACAAGATCAAGGCATAGGGGGAGAGTTTACTTCTAAAAGTTTTGATCAGCTATGTGCCCTGGAGGGAATTAAGAAATACCTGGCAGCTCCCTACTCTCCACAACAGAATGGGGTTGTGGAGAGGAGAAATCAGACGGTGATGGGCATGACTAGGTCTATTCTAAAGGCAATGCATATGCCTTTGGAACTCTGGGCTGAAGCTATAAGACACTCAGTCTTTCTTTTGAATAGGAGTCCCACAAAGGACCTAGAGGATATGACTCCTTATGAAAGTCTCTTTAAAAGAAAGCCAATGATAAAACATATAAGGGTGTTTGGATGCAGGGCACATGTAAAGATCCCTAGTCACCAAGTAAAGAAGCTGGATGATAGGAATGTTCCAATGGTGCATCTAGGCATAGAATCTGGTTCTAAAGCCTACAGGTTGTATAATCCAGTGACTGGGAGGATAGTGGTGAGCAGAGATGTGAAATTTGAGGAAGGAAAAGCATGGGAATGGGATAAAAGTGATCCTAATGTGTCCAGCCAAAGGTATGCAACATTTGGTATGTCCTCAAGTTTGCCTGGTCTGAGTGATGTTGCATCAACTGTGCAAACATCTGACCAAGTGGGCCAGAACTTTGATATGAGTACTGGGAATGAAACTTCTCAGGATCTGAATCAGTTCACTTCTGAATCTGGAGAAGCATTGGAGGAACCAGGGGGTGCAAGTGAAGATTATCCTATAGAAGGTGCACAGGTTCCCAGATCAACCTATGATGATACCCCACCTAAAGGTTTTACAAGCCTTAATGATGTGTTCAATATGATAGAGGTCTTAGAACAGATTCCTTTTGAGCCTCCTATATTCAATGAATCAGAGTTGCTGCTAATAAAAGAACCAATCAACTATGAGCAGGCTAAGGTCAACCTTGAGTGGAGAAAAGCTATGCAATAAGAGATTGATAGCATAAAGAAGAATAGAACTTGGGAGTTAGTTGAGTGTCCAAAGGGAGTGAAACCTATAGGATTTAAATGGCTATTTAAACTCAAAAGGAATGCAGAGGGTAGGGTTATCAGGCACAAAGCTAGGTTGGTTGTGAAAGGCTATGTTCAGAAGTATGGAGTTGACTATGAGGAGGTGTTTGCTCTTATTGCTAGGTTAGAAACTATGAGGTTTATTCTAACTTTGGCAGCTGCAAACAAGTGGAAGGTTCATCACTTGGATGTTAAGACAACCTTCTTGAATGGGGATCTGAAAATAGGATGTGTATGTGACACAGCCAGAAGGTTTTATGAAACCTAGCAAGGAAAGGTTGGTGTATAAGATCATTAAGGCATTATATGGCCTTAAGCAGGCTCCAAGAGCTTAGAATGAGAAGTTACATGATAACCTTAATAGAGTTTGGTTTTAAAAGGTGTCCTCGGGAACATGTAGTGTACAAAAACCAGTCTGAAAATGGATCTGTGTTATTAGGAGTGTATATGGATGACTTACTAGTGACTGGTTCAAGTACAAGGATGGTTGAGGAGTTTAAAGTAATGAGAAGTCTAAGTTTGAAATAACAGATCTTGGATTGTTGAACTACTACTTAGGCATAGAGGTGAAACAAGACGAATGTGGTATCTTCTTGAATCAATCTGGGGATGCAAAGAAAATTCTGGAAGAACAAAATATGTAGAAGTGCAATTCAACCAAAGTCCTTATGGATCCAGGGTTGAATTAGGGAAAGATGAGGATCATGATGCTGTGGATGCTACAATGTATAGAAGAGTTATAGGTTGTTTGAGATATTTAACTTAAACTAGACCTGACTTGAGTTACTCTGTGGGTTAAGTTAGTATATTCATGGAGTCTCCTAGAGCTACTCACTGGCAGGTAGTTTAGCACATTCTGAGGTACTTAAAGGGTACTATAGATCATGGTATTTGGTATGAATGTGGGAACACTGATGATTTGGTGGGCTATAGTGATAGTTCTCATGCACCTACTAAAGCTGATGGTAAAAGCAATACAGGTATGGTGTTCTATTATGGAGGAGGGCCTGTTAGCTGGGTTAGTCAAAAGCAAGAAATTATTGTTTTATCATCATGTGAGGCTGAATTTATAGCTGCTACTGCTTGTGCTCAGCAAGCTGTGTGCTTAAGAAGTGTGTTGGAAGTGTTGACTGAAGTTAAGGCAGGACCAGTTTTAATACATGTGGATAATAAATCAACTATTCAATTAATGAAGAATCTAGTGTTTCATGGAAGATCTAAACACATAGATGTTAGATACCATTACATAAGGAGTTGTGTTGAAAGGGTCTTGGTAGTAGTGAAACATATTTGTGGAGAGGAGCAAAAGGTTGATATTCTTACAAAAGCTTTTCCGAGACTAAAATTTACTGATATGAAAAGACTGCTTGGAATAGGGTCAATAAAAGAATTAAAAGAGTGATTGTTAGTTTAATTCTTTGTATTGTATAGTTTTAATGTTTTGTTCTTGAAGTGTAGAAATAACATAGTGTAGGGATCAATTGTGTAAATAGTTAGTTAGTGCTTCTAACTACTATAAATCAATGATGTAGTGTGTAATTGTAACTGCTTCGATAATAATACTTGATGATCTTCATGTTCGGTTCATAACAGTTCAAAGTCGGATATCAGAAATTTCAGATAGTAGTAATCACTATCCGAATCCGTGTCCAAAATTTCGAATATCCAAAATTTCGAATATCCAAAATTTCGAATATGGATTCGGATAGTGATTCGAATACCCGAAATACATTTTTTATTTTTTTTATTTTAAATATTTTACAATAATTAGACGTATAATATTTATAAAAATAATATAAAAAACCAACTCATATAATAAAAGTCATAACATACACTAAAAACTCAATCTAAAGTAAAAATATATGTAAAATACAAAAAAATAATTTTTTTCAGTTTTCAAATAATCGAATATCCGAATATCCGAAACTTTTGAAAATCACTATCCGAATCTGAAATTTTGGATATCCGAAATTCGGATATCCAAAAATTTGGATATTTCGGATTCGGATTTTTGCATCGGATTCTCGGATTTGGATATTTTTAAACACCCCTGTTAGTGCTGTAAAAATCGCTAGAAGCTAGTCGGGCGGTTAGGTATCGACTAGCGATTAATCAAGATTACTTGATATTCATTTGGAATAATCGGATTTGAATTTTTATATGTAACTTTTAGTTTTATATATATACACACATAATTTTATATGTAACTATATAAAAATGGTAAGATTTACATACACACATTTTATCAAAATTTACATACATTTGACCAAACTCTTTTAAGGTTTGACCGGGATTTTCAATATTTGGCTGGAATCTGGCCAAACTTGAATTAGGCCTCAGGCTGTGAACCATTATCACTGTTCAGTATTTGCCTGGTTCATGCCTGAATATGGCTAGCAATTAGAGGCCGATTTGAGGTCTATTAGGATCGTTTTTGGTCTTGTGTTGCCCGACTTTGTGTTACCTAGCATGACAACCAATTATGCCTCACATTCATATGCCTCGACATGCGCCTTGCATGGCATTTTGTCACCTCATCGTAGGCTATCTTTTATGGCCTTGTCCCAGACCTACCACTATGCGTTGTCTCACCCGTGAAAGAGCGGATCACCATACCACATGATTTGAAGTAAGTCATACCTGATAGTGGTTTAATATATATCCACACCCAATAAATAGAACATTGGGCACACCCATAAATAGAACATGGGCATGATGATGACGATAAACAAAATAAGTATTATTTTAATTGTACACATATATATGTTTTTCACACAAAATACATATTATTTTAATTAGACACAAACATATCCAAACCTTCTTTACGGTCGAGATCGTATGTGAAATCCATCAAAGTCAATTTTTCATACTAGAACCCTGGCCCTACCCCCAAAAATAACTCCATTAAACTTTTTACGTCAATAGCTTAAAAAACAATAGCTACTCTTTGCATTAACATTCACTGTAAAACATTCAATCGATCTTCTTCCATCTTCCCACAACCCTAATTTGCAGTCACCGGAGTAAATGATGATCATCAGAACACCTCTACCGAAGAAACGAAAACCTGAAGCCACCGGCGATTCAAATAGCCCTAATTCCGACGGACGTTTGGTAATCTTCAAAGACCTGCCGGAGCCGGAGAACCCTCTCACCGACATTCCGATCAAATGCTTTGCACCTATCAACATCGGCAACCGGTAATTCTCTCTAGAAACTGATTAATGTTCCAGTAGTACTAACATATGGTTCGATGTGACGATTCGTATTCAGAAACCGAACATAACAATATTTTTTCTAATTCAAATTAGATATGATATTGTTTTGATAAACTAGGGCTCACTTGAAGTTTACATTGATTATCAGTTTTTTTTAGAGAGGTTCATAGAGATTAAGCTCCAAAGCTGAAATTGAGTTTGTTCTAGAACCTTATAGTGAACTGATTTG
Source organism: Flaveria trinervia (assembly GCA_025506515.1). Lineage (NCBI taxonomy): Eukaryota > Viridiplantae > Streptophyta > Magnoliopsida > Asterales > Asteraceae > Flaveria > Flaveria trinervia. The sequence goes on along the minus strand of CM046443.1, from coordinate 100,643,262 downwards.
TATTTGATGAAGATAGAAACTTGTTAATTAGTGAGTATCTTATATACGTAATAGGTGTTAATGTTGTATGTTTGGAACAAAGATGAACCAAAGAGATTGACATAGAACATAACATATATAGTTTGTTATATTACTGTGGTGTCTTTGCTTATCTTTTCCCCCTATTTTTCATCATCCAAACAAGCTGGTAAATCTATTTAACAAGAATGATTGTTGATTTGAAACTAAAGGTGTAGTCTAGTTAGTTTCACAAGAGTGATGATATCAATCGAATTGTAGTGTTTACGGTATGCAAACTTGGTTGATCTTTCTGTTTATCTTGAGTTTGGGGTGCTTGGGTTATTTGCTATTTGCACTTTAAAGTTAATAGAAGTTTGAAGTTACCATAACCTTTCTGGTCCAACTATGATGCAATGGAAACAACTTTCATTCTATTTGTGCCTTTTCATTTGTAGTCTAATACTTGCAGCCTTCTTGTCCGTTTGCTTGTATTCAAGAAGATTGTATACTGGCTTGCCTTGTATCAACTTTAAGAAGTCGAAAGAGTTCAAGTTGATGATTAAGAAGGTATGCAAGTCCTTAAGTGCTCTTATAAACTACTATTTGATGCAATAACATTGGGTTAGATATAAAATTTTTAGGATATCTTTGCATTTTGAATTCACTTTGGGTGAGTTTTGAGGTTTGTTCCATGCAATCCCTTTTCGCTAAGTTTTTATAATAAACCCCTATTTGAGTTTTGACTCGTCTAATCAGTATTTGAAAAAGAAGATACTAAGAGAAAATAATCAGTAGTTGACACTATGAATGGAAGAAATAGGAAAAAAAATAAAACGAAGCATTAAGATGGAGATTGGAAATAGGATGCATGCGATATTTACAAGATAAACAAAATTTAGAGACAAATGTAAGGAATGGTGATTATAGTTAAATTACAGAAATGAGGATGTGTAAGCTACCATGAATGCTCTTGACAAAGGAAATTAATTTAGAAATCATATTATATTGGCTTTGAAAAGAGTGCCCCCTCGCACCATACATGTAAAAATAATATGGTTAAACTAGACGAGGTAGTTGATCCCCATTATACATATTACTTGCAACTTGGTCTAAATTTTCATCAATACGTTAATACATAAAAGAAAACAGTTTGGTGGTTTAAGTGAAAAATATAGTAGGTGGAAGATAAGAAAAAGACTTAAAGCTAGAAAACGTGGGTAATTTTAAGATTCAAAGCATCTTAGAAGGAGAAACAAATTAGAGTACATTGAAAAAGAACAAATTAGAGTAAAGTAAATACAATTTGGTTCCTAAAGTTTAGGTTAAGTTACGAATTTGATCTCCATGTCATGATTTCTATTGATTCCGTTTCTCTAGGCGTTGTTTGTTGAGAATAACTTACTTGTAAGGAATGATAATTGAGATGTTGAAGGTGAAACGTAATGGATTGGTTCTCATTTGAATGTATGAGTTTTGATGATAGAGTTTAGCAAGAGAGAGAGATGGGTAGCTATGGTTAGAGGTGTTTTTGCCTCTTCTAATATCCTTTATCTATAAGCAGAGACATCTAAGAGGAAACCCTATTTGAATTATTTAGTGGTTGAGCCCATCAATTAACCGGTCCAATTAGTTTAGAAAACATTAGCTCATTAGTCCAAGGGGTAATTATGTCACAATGGTAAATATTAGTTAAATAGTTGAGGCCATATATTTATGTGTCTAACATGTTTGTTTGCAAAGATAGTCCATTGCTTTGGTGTTAATTTGGCCAGTTAGATTCATACATGGTGCCCATATGGACTAAAGCTATGAAAATATGACCCATGGACCAAAATCGTAATTTGACCCAAACCACATGGACCAAAAATGTAATTTACTCGACAGGTTATGGCAAGTTGACAACCACATCATCTCGTAGATAACTCTTAACATGTGTACCAGGTTGTTATTGAAAAACTATTTAAAAATTTTGAAATCAATAAATACAAGCTCATTCTGAATGTTCTATGACCGCAACAATAGATATGTGCCGACTTACTACAAAACTATTATATATTATGAAACCTTATCCAACAACAGTCTGCTTGATGCATTTTTTTGTTCTCAGCTCCTGTATTTCCAAAGAAGAAATCTTCATGCATCTTAAGCACGATCATCATCCCAAAAACATTTATGATGTTCAAAAAGACAGATTATGAAGATTGGTTGTAAAGCTCTCGAAGTTTTTATACATGATTTACCAAACTAACATCAAATGTCTTACTATGATCCATCTCTCCTCAACTATGCAAGATTTTGTTGCTTCTAAGGAAGGAAAAAAGACAAATATGATAGAGCCTCAAATACTTATTAATTAGCTATGACAGATACAAAGACAGATTATGAAGAAATCTAAGTTACATACTTCACAAAGAACAATCATGACTATAATCCATTCATGGACAAAACACTTCACAAGGTAAGTAGGTATCATGTAGTTACAATTTGTTACCATGCATAGTTCATATTTCACCATCAATTTGTATTTAAGTACCACCTAAGAACTCTATCCGATACTTATGTTTTATACTTGATGTCATGTCCGAGGTGCTAATAATAAGCGACAAAACATTTAACCAGATATTCAAAGATCTCTGACCTTATTAACTTGTAACTTGTAGATTTCTTTAAGTTTTTTAATGCAACCTTAATGATTTTTTCAATTTATCTATATAAAGAAACAAAAATAAAAAACCAAAACTAAATACACTAATCACTCTCAAGATTTTATGTGTAAACATATGAAAAATGAATAGCAAATAAAATTTAATTCTCCCCTAACATTGAAACCCTAACCCACAACTTAGACCAACATCATCAAGAAACCCTCTTGTCATATTTTGTGTTCATAAGCCTCAATCCATGTTGACTCTTTTGTTTCACGAATCTAATTCTAATGTTCGATCATTTGATATTTTGATCTGTTAGAAGATGTTCGCTGAAATTCGTCTTGATGATTTTCGAACATGTCAAGGAATTCGGGGATGAAGAATCATTTGGTTTTGTATGCGAGGGGAAGAAAATGGTGATTCAAATAATGAATAATTCGGGGCTAAAAAAGGTGAAGATGATTAAGTTGGTGAACACTTCAACTAATATCAATACTTCACAGAATTTCAGTAACAAGGTAGATTGGCTACTCATAATTATCACTTGCTTCCTTTTGTTTTACTTGTTATTTCTTGTTGTTTCTACATGAATCCAAATAAAAAGTGTCAAAGCGTGTCTTTTTTAGTGAACTTTTGTTGTCATTTGCACTTTATATATGTATACATAGGAGTGGGATATTAGACAAAGAGAAATTAGTGACATGTGTACTTTAAAGCGTGGGTACTCTTAAATTACAAGGAACTTTAGACGCAAAGTTGTAGAATGTGTAATGTTTAACGCATCATCCACAATTATCATAGTATATTGATATTTTTTTTCTAAAAAATGGTTTATAAAGAAATATAGCAATGTTATACTCAAACTAAATATAATAGAACTCTTGATTATATGGTATAATCATGATCTTGCCATTACATCAATCTTAGCCTTTGAAATAGCGTGACCAACTGTCCAAAACAACTTTGTGTGCTTTGCATGAAAAGTATACCTTGTATTTGTTCATAACACATACACATATTACATAAGCACTTGTACATTTTGTAAGTGACAATGGGTACTTAGCCATTGGGGGAGACAGTATGCGGTTACATAACCTTCTGTTGGTTTTTGTGGATCCTTGATTTGGGCTCCGTTTAGAAGACAATTGTGGCAGATTAATTAATTAAAGACTTGACCTTTTTTATTTAATTGTTGCCCATTTTGGTTTTATTAGGGATTAGTTTAATTTTCTATATTTATATTATCTATCTTACTTATAATTCCTCACGAGTGAGGCAAAAAGCAATAGAAGAATATCTTGGTTGCAACCCATGGACGTAGGTCACATCTATCGAACCACGTTAAATCTTGCGTGTTCATCTTTGTTTTTATTTTTCTCTCGTAGTTAGATTGTGTTTGTGTGTTGATCTACTCTTGGATCCCTAACAAGTGGTATCAGAGCTTTGGCTCGTTACACACAGGAAAAACACAACGCAAGAGAAAAACGCGATCTAGGATTAGCCGTCGGTAGTTCGTCCTTATTCTTAGTTGAGGTGGTTTGATATTCATCACCCTACCCCACCTACATTTACATCACAAAAAAGTCATCTTTTTTATTTAATCTGTTTTGTGTTCTTGAAGGCTCCATTACAAAGAAAAGAACCAATAGTTTTTGTGGTGTGTGAGCATTGAATAAAAAGAAAAGAAAAAAATAATTGCAATTGCTTGCATGCTAGTGGGTATTTGGCTTCACATCAAGAGAAGGCAAAAAAAATAGGCGTAGCCTTTTTCTTTTTTTGCTTGTGTTGGACAAGAGAGAAGGGGTAGACGACAGTTGCCTTGTTTTTACCAGTGTTGCAAAAAACGGTCTAGGCGGTTGATTAATCGGTGACTAGTCGCTAGTCGGCTGTTCACTTAGTATTTTTTTACCTAATCGGCCAACTAATCGCTAGTCGGTCAACGGTGGTCAGCTCTAATAGGCCAAAAATCGGAAATTTTGGCAAGTTTTTCTGCCGGATTCTAGTGACTCTTGAAATTCCAGCGAAAAATGTGCAAATTCCGGTTAGATTTGTTTATATGTATATAAAATTAGACATTTTTATAAAAATTACATATAATTATGTGTGTATGTATATATATGTAAAATTAAAAACTATATATAAAAATTCCAAACTGATTAACTCCGACTAAAACCGATTAGTCGCTAGTCGGTACCACACCACCTGACTAGCGGCTAGCGGTTTTTACAACATTGGTGTTTACCATTAATACCTCCATCGTTCAACCGCAACCCGTATATTGTTGCTGTCACTGACGACTGTGAATCAACGGTTGTTTCGCGTGCCTGCTTGATTAGAAAGAAACCAAGGAACAGGTTTGTGTTTCTAGTTTGTTTTTTAGTTTTAATTGTTGATTATCTAGTTTGGCTTCGAGTTTAATTATTGAGATTTGATATTGGTCGTTGATTCTTTTTTGATGTGATTGTTGAGATCTATGGTAGTGTAGCCAAGATCAATGGGGTTAGTTATCTTATCCAAGTATTCTTGATATAGTTACCGAGATCCAAAGTTAGGAATTTCTCAGGTGCATTGTTGAACTTGTTTGTTTATTGTTTTTTTGAGACTGGGTAAAAGGATAGTGTTACATAGATCTAATAATGGCTAAGAGCAGAAAACTTCAGATTGAGAAGTTTAGTGGAAAAGACTTTTGGCTGGCGGAAAATGCAAATGGAGGATTTGTTTGTTTAGAAAAAGATGGAACCAATTGAGTGGGAAAATCTTGATAAAAAGGCCAAGGCAGTTATGCTGAAAGTATAATTACTTAATCCATAAATACATAGAAGTGTTTAAGTATAGTAAAACTAGTGGGGTATTTATGTAATTAATATAAAGTTAACCTAGAGTCTAAGTATGTGAAGTGTATGTATGTATAAGGGTTTAGAGTGTCAAACCTAAAGTTGTAAACTACCATGTAAGGTATATATATGTCAAGAGTCTGTAATAAACAAGTGTCAACAATTCATAATCAAACATACGATTGTTCATTATCTTTCTCTCTAACTATACACATTCATATTCAAGAACATATTCAAGAGCCTATCGATCCTTAAGGGCCAACAATTGGTATGAGAGCCTAAGGCTCGAATCTAATCTATGATTTGTTCTTGAGACTGCAATCAAGAAACAAATCGATTCAGAGAAAAATCGATTCCGAGTAAATCGTTTCAGAAGACCCAAAACGATTCAGAGAACAACAAATCGATCGGGATAATCGATTTCGTGTTGTTAAATCGATTCAGGAGTAAATTGATTCAGACAAATCGTTTCAGAAGGGTTAAAACGATTCCGATAACAACAAATCGATCCGATAATCGATTCAGCGTTGCTAAATTGATTCGGTGATAAATCAATTCAGACTGATTGCAAAGAACAAAATCAAATCGACGAAGCAACAAATCGATCAGATAATCGATTCCGCGTTGTGAAATTGATTTCAGTGACAAAATCAATTCAGTCTAATTGCAAAAGACAAAAATCGATTCCGTTAAATCGATTCCGAAAGGGGAACAACAAATATTCTGTTTAAATCGATTTAGTGTTGTAAAATCGGTTCAGTTAAATCGATTCATAAACCCAAAACCAAGTCGATTCCGTTTCAAATCGACTCAGACCATAGAAGTGAAGATAGAAACAAATCGATTCGGAATAAATCGATTCAGAACCAAGGAGAAATTGATCAGTACCAAATCGATTAAGATAAAATTGATTTCAGAATAAAAATCAATTCAGTAACAGTACGAAAAGAAAGATAGAAGACTTACCGGTTTAGAGAGAGGAAGAGATCTTTGTTGTCGATTGTGAACCAGAGAGTCATCGAAAAAAAACAATTTCGAAAGGTTATTGGTACCATCGTTCTTGCCGCAAAAGATAGTTAAAAGACTGAGAGAGACCGTAAACTAGAGACAGCCATCGAATAACCGATTAAAAGACTGTTGCCACCATTCACGTGAACCATCAGGGAAGAAACATTCGAGAACCTTTATCCCTGAATAGAAATTGAGAAGTGAAATTAAAAGGATTCTTGGGAATCAAAAGTCAAAGAAAGAAAGTGAAATTCTAGTGGAATCGTGACCACACGGAGAAAAAAAGAAGATATTTGTAGCATTTTAATTATTAAAGTCAAAGTTAAAAGAAGATTACAAAATTGGTGAGTTCTATTTTCTCCGTTCTAAAAAGTGAAAGGATTCAAGAGAAAAACTATCGTAGAAAGAGATTGAAAAACGAGTATTGTTTGTGGAGTACAATACAAATTAGAAGAATTCAAGTTCAAGTCAAGAAGAAATATTGAAAAATCAAGTTTGTTTTAGAAGAAAACCGAAGTGAAGATGACAGAAGAATCATCAACGGGTTCAAACAAAAACGCAATGGTAATACATAAAGATGTGAGTTCATTTTCTCAATTCTAATGTCCCGTTTTGAAGTCGACAAACTACACGATATGGTCAATACGTATGAAAACCATACTAAAGGCAAATGGATTATGGGAAATGATAGAACCTAGTGAGAATACGAAATCCGATGAAAAGAAGAATATGACAGCAATTGCATATTTATTTCAAGCATTACCTGAAGATATGACGTTACAAGTTGCAAATTATGAAAGTGCAAAAGAAATTTGGGATGCACTTAAGACAAGACATGTAGGTGTGGATCAAGTACAAAAAGCACGTCTTCAAACACTCAAAACTGAATTTGAGTTACTAAGGATGAAAGAAGAAGACACTATCGATTCATTCACCGCAAAGCTTAATAATATCGTTACTAGAGCAAGTGGTCTCGGATCAACGTTTGATCAACCAAACTTTAGTACGCAAACTCCTAAGTTTTGTGCCTAAAAGGCTCTTCCAAATCGTAGCAACTATTGAACAGTTCGTTGATTTAGATTCAACAATTCTAGATGAAATAATTCAAAGATTAAAAGCATTTGAAGAAAGAACAAATTTATTGAATGAAGGTCAAGTGGACAACCAAGAAAAACTTTTGTTCACCCGTCAAGAAAACAAGTCAAGTCGTGGAAGAGGTAGTTTTTATCCATCACGTGGTAGAGGCCGTGGTAGATTTAAACAAGAAGAAGAGGAGAAGCTATGTCATATGAAAACCTTAAAGAAAATGATGATAACTATGAAGGAAGGAAAAGATATCCAAGGAACCAAAACAAATCCACATTTGACAAAAGCAAGATAAGGTGTTATAATTGTAGTGATCAAGGACACTATGCATCCGAATGTCCTGAATTAAAACATAAAGAAGAAGAATCACATCTCATAATGGAAGATGAAGATCCAATTCTCTTATTAACACAAGTTGAAGAAGATTATGCTCAAAAGGAATATGAAGACAAAGAAAAATTCGTTCGTGTTAAAGACAAAGTTCAAGATATCAAAGATTAAGAGAATTATGAAGATATTGAAGCATAAAGATGTTGAAGACGTGGATTAAGAAATTAGGGGGGAATGTTGAAAGTATAATTACTTAATCCATAAATACATAGAAGTGTCTAAGTATAGTAAAACTAGTGGGTTATTTATGTAATTAATATAAAGTTAACCTAGAGTCTAAGTATGTGAAGTGTATGTATGTATAAGGGTTTAGAGTGTCAAACCTAAAGTTGTAAACTACCATGTAAGGTATATATATGTCAAGAGTCTATAATAAACAAGTGTCAACAATTCATAATCAAACATACGATTGTTCATCATCTTTCTCTCTAACTATACACATTCATATTCAAGAACATATTCAAGAGCCTATCTATCCTTAAGGGCCAACAAGTTATTATTTTGTCGCTGACAAAGGATGTTGCGTTCAACATTATGAAGGAAACTATGATGAAAAGCATCATGGATGCATTGTCTAATATTTACAAGAAGCATTTGATAACAAATAAAGTTTTCTTAATTCAAGAGTTGGTTGATACAAAGATAAAAGAGGTAAGTTTAGTTACAGTGTGCATCAACAACTTGAACTCGATTTTGCCAAAACTTGGGTTAGTTGACATCAAATTTGAGGATGAGGCTCAATCTTTACTACTGCTATCATCATCTCGAAGCTGGGACATTTAATTCCACCATTGGTTAACCTTAGTCCTATAGCAAACTTTGATAACATTAATATTTAAAACCTTAAAAATTATAGCACTTTCATGGAAATAATGATTTAAGCCCAATAGGAGTTAAATCCTTGCGACAATGATGTTAGTTTGGGATACAATTATGAATTATTAGAAGAAATAGTACCAACAGTTTCAATAGTCTTTATGGTGACGGTCTGCAACCCTTTTTGGGGACTTGGACTTTGGAATTTGTTTTTGGCGGCTTGCAAACTCAATAAAAATGAGAGATGTATGTTAAGGACCCTACTTCTTTTAAACTCAACAATGAGAGGTTATTTCATATGCATCTGTGTTATGACATTTTTATGGCGGGAATTTTACATGCCTCCAAAGTACCCAAGTAGTATGGCTCTATCTTAGGGGTTAGTATATAAGATAAAAGGAGGGTATGGAAAATGTTGCTGGATATTTTTTAAAAACCTTTTAACCAAAACCCATATTAATATCTTGTCCAAAGTATTAAGCTTCAATATGGTTATAGTAAGGGCTAGATCTGTAAGATGATATTGAACCTATATCACTTTCCAGGAAACTCCTATTATTGTCATGGTTATGACTTATGCAGATCATCAAAGTCTGATCTGGGATCGAGATCTCCAAAAATGCAACGTAAAGGACATCTTTGAACATAAAAAGAGAAATTCAATACTAATGTTCAAGGTAATCTCTATTTTCATGCATTTGTCTCCTAAATCATATATCAGCATGTATGATAGTAACTTTCTTGAGTCTTTTGATGTTTTCATTTTCAAGGGTTAGAAGGTGCAACAGTTGGTACTAGAACAAATCAGGATTACTTGACTGAATTGAATTATATTATGAATCTTGTCAACAGGTTGCGAGTCTTTATTATATGTGTGCAAATAATATACCACTCCATTATTTCAATGTTAAACAATCGTTTTAATCCTAGTGGACATGGAATATTTCAGTTTTGCTGCAATAATGAATTGCTTTCTTCTTGAGTCATACTTTTGGCATAAATAATGGAATATTTTTTTGACAATATTTCACTAGGCTAAGCTAATGCTTGCTAAAAAAATTGTCAATTTGCCACTAAGACTTGATGTTTATTGTTAAAGCACTACAAGAAATTCTCTTATTAGTGGCGACAGTGATCAGTTGCGGTGACATCAATGGCGGCGACGTCGCCACTATTAATACGCGATCTGTTTTTCACACATTCAACTCATATTTGGCTGTTGACCAGTCTCTCTAGATCTGACGATTGATGTTTCATCGTACTAAATTTAATAGTGACAACCCTTTAGCGGCAGCTAGTTACCGCTACTAAGTGAAAACCCAAAACCGCAACAATTTCCCTCCAGAAAAACCCATTTTCATTTATCTGCTTTCACTATCTCTCTCTTGAAATCGCTTCCGACCACTGCTAAAACCCCAAAACAGACGACTCCTCCGCCACCGCCACACTTCGGCCTGACGACACCCCACTACCATCGCCGCCTCAGCCACTACCACACTTCCGCACGACGATACCCATTACTATTTGCGGCAACAAATGTCGTTGCTAAAAGACAAACTCTTTGTAGTGAATGTCCGATAGGTGTTACATTATATCATTTGATTCCTTTTCTTTCAAATGGAATATATAACATGCAATAGTGTAGTAATGTGGGATATATAACATGCATAAAGGGTTGCTCTATATCTTTCTTTTGTCATGGATGTTTTTAGGATGGTAGGGAGAGGAAACTCTAGGAGGCAGTCATTAGTATTTTTTTTTCAGTTTTCCAAATGGCTTGTGATGATTTATTTTTGTCTTTAACATAAGTTTATTTTTGCAACACCAATGCATTATCTATTCCACTATGGCTTGATTATTCTTTAGAAGTTATTAGGCACAAAAAACAACTTATTTTGTATAATGATCACACTCTTGAAATGTCTTGTTAGTAAAGATTCAGTATTGAATAAGTGGGCATAAGTAATAGGCCCTTTTGTAGGAGAAGTCTAGGGTAGTGTCACCTACTTTGTGATACATTTTAGCTTGAAGTATGTATGCATGAAATTTCATGGTACATAAAATTGCCTGTTGAAGTTTGCAAAAATTCTATCCACTAATATATAGATTAATCTAAACCCAAGTTATGCTGAAGATCACTCCCTTGTGATTGCATTTCCATTTTTGGAAAAAGCAAGATTGCATCTCAACTTCACTCTCATAAGTATGCTATTTTTTAGTGTAAGATCATAGGTCTTGCCTTACTCCCTTCTCAAATATTATAAGATCAAATTTGTAATAAACTGGGGTTGTTGCTTTGGCATTTGCGCAATACATTTTCATACAAGTTTATGCATTAAATGTAAAGCGCAATTTTTCATCTTGAAATATTTTATTGCTTATAGTTGTGCCTCTAAAACAAGATCTATTTTATATCCTTATGTATTCTAAGAAATGAGTTTTCGAATTTGAAAGTGCAAAATTCACATTGTAAGTCTTTTGTAAACATGTTTACACTTAAATACACACGTGTCGGTTTATGTCTTAAAAATGTGGTTGGGTTTTTGGTTCATTAAGACTATTTTTGATAGAATTTCATTTATTGATTGCTTTAAATAGCCATCGTCTGCCTCTCTAGGGTTTATATTTCATCAGCCCCCTTTCATCCTTTGCGGCCGATTGCTTCTGCCAGCGGCACCGATCATCTATTTCTTGCGCTGCTCCGTCATCTGCATCCAAGGTGTACCGATTCTCCATTGTATGAATCAGTTTTTTGTGTTCATTTCATTCTCTTTTGGGGGTGTATATGGTATATGATATCGTTTTTACTACGATTTTTCTGAATCTATGAATCTATAGTTTTCTGCTTGATTTACCTAAATTGATGTAAAAATTAAAGATGGAGATGGAAGTTTACTTATGGTTTTTGCATCGATCTGGTTAGTTGGATCTTTATCTGCTAACAAGGGCTCTATTGCACCTCATAAAACAATATTGATGTGGATTTGTTGCTAATTTAGTGCCAACGTTCTCCAATGTGTATTATATGCTGTCAAGATCTAGCGTAATTGTCAATTTTTTAATGAAAACGGATTGGAGTCGATTGCAATTGCATTAAGTTGAAATGCATATCTTTTTTTAGAATGGAGTTCTTATTTCTCATAGAACTTTCATCTTTGGTAAATATCTCTTTCCCAATCTTCTTTCTTTTCTTGCTCAACTAAACCAAAATTTTCAATCATTTTTAAATTTTATGCTTATCTTTAGAAATCATCATGCTAATATATTTTAACTTTGGAGCTAGAGTGTGTATCTAATACATCAACACATGAAGTTCATTTAAGGTTTAAAATTGATGAAAATTTCTTAGAGGTTGAAACATATAGCTCTGTAAGCCAGATTTTATTTCTTGTTAGCTTCTGTGCTTCAGATTCTTCTCAGGACAGCTGAAAATTTTGATTCCTAAAAGAATTTGCAGTTATTAATACATCAATTTCATTTCGAAAACAGTTGATAAAAGAGAGAATGAAATTTATACATATTTTGGCCAACTACTTATCTATCGCATTCTTTAATAGTAAAAGATAATATCAAATTTATGGCTTTTCTAATACCTCCTTTCCTATCATTCATTTTTGTTAACACAGTTCTACTTTTGGGTATTATGGATATGGATTTACTTAAAGAGCAGAGTCAAAAGGAAGTGGTGAAAAAGTGAGTTCTGTTGTTTTAAACTCAAAAGATAGGCCCCTTATTTTCCATCTATTTTGTGATATTTTTAAGGATTGAGTTTGCAGGTCCTCAAGGTCAAAAAGTGCTGCAGCCTCACTACATAAAATAAAACATAAGATATCAAAAAGGTTGGTATATGGTCTCTGAAAATTGTGGACTCAAACCCATGTTAATATCTTGTCTCCAATATAAAACTCTACACAACACATCGTAAATGTGTAAAATGATGTTAAACTTATATCACCCTATCTAGGTTGAGGGCTAATTTTTGTTTTTTTGGTTATTTAGATCATCGGAGTCTTCTTCCAGTCAGAGATCACACAAGATTTCAACTAAAAAGACATACAAGTTAACCTTTACTTATAAACACTTACCTCGTAAATCATACATCAACATGCATGAAAGTAAAGTTTGTGGTTTTATGATGTGTTCATTTTTCTAGGGATCAAAAGAAGCATCGGTTGGTACTCCAGGAACGGATATTACCTGATGAACTTGAACTAACTTATATATCTAAAGGAAAGGTAGTGAATTCATCTGATATGATACACTTGGTAATCATATATAACCATATTGTTTTAATGAACTAATTAATATCCTCTTTTACAGGAACTGTTAAAGGGTTTCATAAAGGGACGCGGGATATTATGTTGTTGCTGCGAGGAAGTGGTACTTTTCTTTTGAGGCTTAGATTTTTAGTGTATAAGATGAAATAATTTTCTTATGATTTGTCAATAGGTTAGCCCCACAACCTTTGAAAGTCATGCTGGCAGGCCTTCCAGCCGAAAACCGTGAGTTTCTCCTCCAAACATATCTACATGTTTCCTTCAGTTTTCTGGAATACTTTTTTGATCTTCGTATCTGAACATTGCCAGCTATCAGCATATTTTTTTATCAACTGGAATGTCTCTCCATCAGTATGCGTCTACTATAAAGCTAAATTGTAGAAAACAGGTAGAGAACAATGATCTCCTGTGCATGGTTTGTCAGAAAAGCGGAGACCTATTATTTTGTGAAGGATGCCCTAGGTCTTTTCATAAAGGTAAAGTTTAAATTGAGTATTGATTTTGTATTTTATCATATGAAGTTATTATTTTTGTCATTTCATTCCATCCTAAATTGAACTAGTATGATTTTTTTGTCACATAGAATGTGTATCTGACACAATTGTCATCCACAAGAAGGGGTTTTGCATACAATGCCAAATATCTATGAAGAATTTGGTAGCAAAGGCCAATGCTGTCAAAAATTTCCGGGTTTCTGGAGTGGACCCCAATCACCCCATAGAACAGATTGCAAAAGAGTGCATTCAGATTGATAATTCATGTGATCAGATTGCATGTGTATTGTGCAGGTAACACTGTGATTCAATATATTGCATTGTCATTTGTGTCATATCAAGTCATGTAATCCTGTTTGAATAACTGTTGTATACACAGATCAAGTGATTTTAGTGAAGATGGCTTTGGTGATGAAACGTCTATTGCCTGCGATCAGGTTTGTGAATCCATGACACACAAGATAAATTCTGGTTAATACCATAAGAATACCACACTCATGACCTTTCATTGGGTAGGTCGTTAGTTTAAAGAAAACAAAAAGTGCTTTTTGGACCTCAACCTAGCTTCTTCAACTTGGTTGATTAAACAACTCTGGTTGTGACCAAACTCTTTGAAACTTATGTTTATAAAAAATCTAACATTAATTCTTTTTATCTAAAAATGTTAAAATATACCAAACATGATGTTTTCTTCTATATAAATATTTTATAATATTGATTTACTTTCATGAAATACCAGCCCTTATTAATTTATTTGTTTTGAAATAAAATAGATTTTTTAATACTATAAAAGTAATTGCAACCCTTATTCTATTAAAAAAACTTAGGTTGGGTTGGTTGGGAATGTGTGTGAAAAACTAGGTTTGGTTTGGTTGTGTATGAAGAAGCGAGAGACATATTATTTTTTAATGAAAGAGTGGGTTGTATTGGGTTATCATAGTGGTTGATTTAAAAACCAATATACTTTCATTATAAAAGAAAAGAAAAAAAGTAGGTTTCTTTAAGCTGGGTTTTCTATCAGAAGCCTCTTTATTCCATATGCCCCTATCTCACCATTCACAGATCCTACTATTCAAGGGAGATTTTGTGGGGTATGTTTGTTTATTAACCGTAAAAACTAATGTATTTTCTTACTTGTTATGAAAAAGTTACTCAACCTAATTTTGATATATTAAAGTCTCTCAACTTGTAAAAAATACACTAAAAGTTGCTAAATTAATTTGTGTATATTAAAGTCCTTAAATTTGTCTAAATGCATGTACTTTTGATTTTTTTTAAAGAATGACTTGTTAACTCTTAAATGGGTCAAAATACAAGGGTATGGTTTAGTTTTTTCAAAAATGTTGAATGTCCCTTTTTAAAATTTTGACCAATTCAAGTTTTAACAAGTTATTATAAATCAATTCACAAGTACGTGTATATTAGACAAGTTGAGAGAATTAGGTTGAAGGATATTTTCCGGAAAAACAAGAAAGTAAAGCGTTTTTTCTAATTATCGTATTAACCCTTTAATTTTCTTATTTGTTCTTACCTTAAATTTCTATTACTTTACCATGCCTCAGTGCGAAAAGGAATACCATATTGGCTGCTTGAAGAAAGACATGAATATTGATTTGAAGGTTAGTGGATATGCATTTTTCTTTTTCCACAGCGTCTAGAACAAATTCAACTGTTGGGGAAAACATAAATTACTATCCTCTCCATATAATAATGAAGTTATCTTATATTTGACATGCATGTCAATGTGATACAGGAACTACCATTTGGCAATTGGTTCTGCACTGCAGATTGTGAGAGCCTTTATCATTTACTCAAGTGTATAGTATCTTATGGACCACTGGAGGCTAAGTATTCTTATATGCAAGTACTCGAAGACAAGGGTAAGGGTATCGATGCTGGCAGTATCACAAATCTTGATATAGAGTGGTTTGTTCTTAATGGCAAGGATGCTTGTGAAACGGAGAAATTGTTGCTTACACAAGCTGTTGATATATTTCATGTGAGTATTGTATATGTTATACATTGCTACAAATTTATAGGTGCAGATGAGCATTATTAGCTTAATCAGTAACCATTTATTCTGTGGTTTTCATGCTAACAGAATTGTTTAAATCCGGTTATTGATTCTGTTACCGGAAACGATTTCATTCCGTCAATGGCATACGGGTAATTACACAAAGTACTTGCTAGTTGGTGGAATTTCTATTTCTTCTTTAGTTATAAATCTTCTTATATTTATATATGATTCTCCAACTAACAGGATGCAAATGGGTTCGTCGAACTTCTCAGGAGTATATTCTGCGTTGATAACATTAAAGTAAAGCCAATCTTCTGGATTTTATATATTTATTTGCTTAATGAGTGATTCAAAGAGTCATTATTCCTTTGAAGTTTGTTCGATCTAGCTCGACACTAGTAATGATTCATATGTTGATTTGGCAGTTCAAAAGTGATTACAGCTGGCATGTTCCGAGTATTTGGGCGTGAATTTGCAGAACTTTCAATCGTTGCTACCAGTCAACCAAATCAAGGGAAGGTGCGCTAATTTTTTTTTCTTAGAGCTGCTTAATCATCTTTTATACAAATTAAAATGAAGTTTAAAAGGTAAATCAATCGAATACGTATAGATTATATCTCAGTAAGGAGTTGAAGTTTAATGCGAATTCCATTGATATGTTCATGTGCAACTGCAAACATGATCCTTTGCTACTGAACTTAATTCAAACTGAATGTGGAAAATTAAAAGTGGGTCGTGTTAAGTAATGTGTCAAAATGGGTTTGGGTAAAGCAGAATTCTAACACGAGTCTGGTTGGATTCTCCTGCCAACTTTCATTTTCTTTTCTTTTTCAGTATTTAAAATTTTACCATGTTTTTAATGGCTATATCATTAAACTAATATCTAATTTACTTGAATAAACCAATTTAAGAGGTTGAAATCATTTAATACAAGCTTCAGTGACTTCCAACCTGTTTAATCTGTTTCGTTTTCTAGTAAATCGGTGTAAATTGTCACCTTTTTGGAAAAACCATTGCAGCAAAGTATATTACATTCTTCAGAGAGTTTACACAGTTTGTTAATTTCCCATGTTATAGGAAAAATCTCTTTTATGTCGGTCCTTTTGCCATAGATGATTCATCATCCATGATTTTTTATAGATGCATCTGTGAATATTACATTCAACTTTTTCAGGGCTACTTCCAACTTTTCTTTGGGTGTTTTGCACGACTGCTTTCATTTTTACGAATTAAGAAACTCCTGGTTCCAGCTATTGATAATGCCAGAGCCATGTGGATCAAAAAATTTGGTTTCAAGAAAGTACACCGGAAAAAGGCAAGCTGTTTTTTTATTTTTATTTTTTTTAAACACGTTTTGCTTGAAATCATCATTGTAACACATATAATTTACATGTTGTTTGGTTGGTTTTTAGCTAGCCGAATATCGGGAAATACAAACATCAATGGTGGCGTTTCATGGTACAACCTGGATGCAGTGGGATATCCCAGAACGTCTATATAATAATCAAATGTGATGCATTTACTAGTCTCAGTATGAATAATCTGGTTTGTCTTTTGTTGATGGTGAACTTTTTCGAGATGTTTAATCGTTTTGGTTTTTAGACTATAACACCATGTTTGTTATGAATGTTTTATCAAGATTGGATTGTTTGGTTTGCATCCTACTTTCTTTTTTTCAATAACCTTCACATCAGAAAATGAGACCAGTTAAAATGAAACTTTTTCTATAAGGGTTATAGCATTAATCAATGAAAGTTGGATTTGAACATAGTTTGTGATATAGTTAGATGTTATTTTATAGCTTGTTATTGTCGGTCATGTGCCAATTTAAATGATTTTTGTACACGTTAACCGATTGATCAGTTTACGTTTTCATTTTAGCTTATATATCCCTTTGTATGTTGGGTTTGAAGGGCAGTAAGCTCAACCCCATTTGCCTATAATAGTTCAAAATTGGCATCTTGTCTGATGGGCCTAGCTAGGGTCCGAATCTAATCTGTTAAAACATTAAATCGATGAATGTAATGAGAAACATATTCTAGGTGTCCTTTGCTTATTCTTTAAGAAATCAACACCATGCTTAGTTAGCTATATACAATATAGAATCACTTCTTGTATTATTGGAGATGGTGGCAGATCTTGAACAAACATAAATTTTTTTTAGGGGGGTAGGGGTTGAATGCCACAAACCCATAATTTTTTATTGTTATATCAGGGGAGGCCGGGTTCAATACACATAAATATTTTTGATTTTTGATGAAATACACATAAATTTTTACCTTTTAGCTAAAAAACAAGGGGTTGGGCGGCTGGGTCCCTTGCTACTCTTAAAACATTAATTCATTGTTCGGTTTGTTTGTGAAAACATTGTATAGAAATTGATAAGCCAAAAGGTCAATTCTCTTATTCATCAAAAGAGGTTAAATACGAAATACAATTAGAGTGTCACACCCCGACCAAAGCGGCGGAACATGCCGGGACGCAACTAAGATTGTTCAAATGCACATGACACTATTAAAGTGACAATATTTAATCAACTCATTCATTTCATAACATGTTCTTACAAATACAAGAAAATAAAAAGTTCTTAACTAATAACCTAACGGTCCAAAATAAAATAACGTCTTTAAATCTTCAATCAACCGATAATCAAACCTGTAGTATTGCATAAAATATGTTTTGTCAACATGTATATTGGTGAGCAATTCCATGACTTTATAAATATAATATAAGGCAAAAATTCACAACTCAAATATGTGAAGCCGTAAATAAAAGTGACAATTGAGGTATATCAATCATAAATAAATGGGGCTCCTTTCTAATTGATAAAACTACCATATTACAAGAGGAGCGTATGATCATACTTATTGAGGATGAGACTAAACGATCAAAAGCAATAAACATGTAGCAATTAACCATATGAGGTATATAACATACAATTGGACAATTATTCTAAGCAACAAATAACCTAGTGGTTGTGGGTTGAGGATCTAGATGTTAAATCATTTTTTTGGTTGAGTAAGTATGTTTGCTACCCCAAAATATAGAAGAGAAAACGGGGATGAAATTACTCATATGGAATAAAATGACGTTGATGAATAAATTATGAATAAAATCCTCAAGTAAGCGAGTCCGACGGTTTTAACGTGCGTGTCCTAGATTGAAAGATCTTGAGTAAGTATTGAGTATTGAAGATGAAATATAAATGGTATAAAAGTTCATAAAAATAAGGCTTGGGTTTTCGGGAGTTTTAGTTATATTTTACAAAGTGTGTTTAAATAACGTAAGTATAAAATGAGTTTTACAAGAAAACGGGTCCTTGATGTTAGTTTTACTCAACCATTGTTAAGTTTTACATATGGGAGTTGGTTTAGTGTTAGTATGCACGATCCCATTAATGTAAGTATCAAGGTCTGACTTACACTCTCTTAAACCCGAGTTTGAGACTTTAATTAATAAAGAATTTCGCTTAAACCCGATATTAGTATAAAACCAAGTTTGGTTCCGTCATACCATAATATTATTAATACAAATAACATAAAGCGAAACATAAGTTAAAAAAAATTAGGAAAGATTTTTCTTTTGGCGTTTTGAACGGTGACTAGCTCGTTAAGACGATAAGTTCGACTTTTACTCGGGTTTATTCTTACCCGAAACTTGGTTTGAGCTAATATTTGTTCTAACACTTCCAAAATCTTAAGTAATATGAATAATATAAATTAAAACATAACTAAAAAGATAGGTTGAACTTTTGGTGGTTTGAACATTGACTAACTCGTTAAAACGGGTGTTCGGTTTTACTCGGTTTTTACCCGAAACTTGGGTTCAAGCCAAGATTTGTTCTACACCTCCATATCAACCATATAATAACTAAAATATCAAGAAAAACTCAGATCTAAAGTGTTTGATGTAACATGGTCACTTAAAAGTTATTTAAAGTGCTTAAACGAGCGTTCGGTTTGGTTCGGTCTTTGACTCGGTATGAACCCGAGGATGGTTACCACATGTCCAAAACCATTGAACTAAAAATAAGGTAAAACTTCCAGATCTAAACTCAAACAAGAAAGTTAATGGAGTAAACTTCCCGAAAACGACCCAAACGGGTCTAAAATGCATAAATATGAGTTTGAATGCCCACAAGACTTAAATAAAGATGAAAATGGTTTTGTGAACATCAAATAACTTAGAAAAACTGAAAATAACCAAAATTACATACCCGAAATGATTTGAAATGCAAGATTCGGTTCCGTTGACTTTTTAAAGTCAAACTTAAGCAAAACTAGCTAGAACAACTTACAAGATCAAAAATTTTGGGAGAAGAAGATGAAAATGTGCAGGTAAAATGGTTGAGAATGAGTGGTATTTATAGGGAAATATTAGGGTTTGAGGAAATGGGTAATGCGTTTGTCCGGTGGGTAAAAGGGTGCACTTTGATTCTTTTATTTAAAATAAATTTTAATTTAAATAAATTATGATAGGTATCTACATGTTTGGAGGGTTCTAGAATAGTTATGGGTTAGGTATTGGTTGGTTTGGATGGTTAAAATACAAGTCCGAACCTTAAACGAACGAAAACGTTAAAAAACTGATTTTGATGAAACGAACTGTGGGTCACGCCACGACAAGTATGAAACATGATTACAACATAAAATCCATCATTTTATTAATATTCAAAGATCCGAAGACCAAAACGATTCGGGTTTACAATACAGGATAACAAATACAAAGCTAGTTGAAAATGACGAATGTCACATAGAGACCTAATAGGAAGATGATTCCTAAACTCTAGGAACAATCTGATAACAACTAACGAGCATAAACAAAGTGATAAACGAATGAAGAGATAAGCATAAATAGAGATAAACATGAATAGATAAATAAAAATCCTTTACTCCCCTTCAAGCTAGAGTGTGAAGATCGCGAACACCCAACTTGCCAAGTAAAAACTTTAACTGTTGAGCTCCTAATGGCTTGGTAAAAAGGTCAGCTATTTGATGTTTGACGTTGACGTTTAACGGTAATACTTCTTGAGATTCAACTCTTTAACAAACAAAATAGCAATTCATTTCAACATGTTTCGTACGTTCGTGAA
>CM046443.1:100495212-100622500 GCA_025506515.1 Flaveria trinervia | reverse complement strand
TCGCCCTTCTCAAATATTATAAGATCAAATATGTAATAAACTGAGGTGGTTGCTTTGGCATTTGTGCAGTACATTTTCATACAATTTTATGTATTAAATGTAAAGAGCAATTTTTTCATCTTGAAATATTTTATTGCTTATAGTTGTGCCTCTAAAACAAGATATATTTTATATCCTTATGTATTCTAAGAAATGAGTTTTCGAATTTGAAAGTGCAAAATTCACATTGTAAGTCTTTTGTAAACATGTTTACACTTAAATACACACGTGTCGGTTTATGTCTTAAAAATGTGGTTGGGTTTTTGGTTCATTAAGACTATTTTTGATAGAATTTCATTTATTGATTGCTTTAAATAGCCATCGTCTGCCTCTCTAGGGTTTATATTTCATCAGCCCCCTTTCATCCTTTGCGGCCGATTGCTTCTGCCAGGCGCCATCGGCACCGATCATCTATTTCTTGCGCTGCTCCGTCATCTGCATCCAAGGTGTACCGATTCTCCATTGTATGAATCAGTTTTTTGTGTTCATTTCATTCTCTTTTGGGGGTGTATATGGTATATGATATCGTTTTTACTACGATTTTTCTGAATCTATGAATCTATAGTTTTCTGCTTGATTTACCTAAATTGATGTAAAAATTAAAGATGGAGATGGAAGTTTACTTATGGTTTTTGCATCGATCTGGTTAGTTGGATCTTTATCTGCTAACAAGGGCTCTATTGCACCTCATAAAACAATATTGATGTGGATTTGTTGCTAATTTAGTGCCAACGTTCTCCAATGTGTATTATATGCTGTCAAGATCTAGCGTAATTGTCAATTTTTAATGAAAACGGATTGGAGTCGATTGCAATTGCATTAAGTTGAAATGCATATCTTTTTTTAGAATGGAGTTCTTATTTCTCATAGAACTTTCATCTTTGGTAAATATCTCTTTCCCAATCTTCTTTCTTTTCTTGCTCAACTAAACCAAAATTTTCAATCATTTTTAAATTTTATGCTTATCTTTAGAAATCATCATGCTAATATATTTTAACTTTGGAGCTAGAGTGTGTATCTAATACATCAACACATGAAGTTCATTTAAGGTTTAAAATTGATGAAAATTTCTTAGAGGTTGAAACATATAGCTCTGTAAGCCAGATTTTATTTCTTGTTAGCTTCTGTGCTTCAGATTCTTCTCAGGACAGCTGAAAATTTTGATTCCTAAAAGAATTTGCAGTTATTAATACATCAATTTCATTTCGAAAACAGTTGATAAAAGAGAGAATGAAATTTATACATATTTTGGCCAACTACTTATCTATCGCATTCTTTAATAGTAAAAGATAATATCAAATTTATGGCTTTTCTAATACCTCCTTTCCTATCATTCATTTTTGTTAACACAGTTCTACTTTTGGGTATTATGGATATGGATTTACTTAAAGAGCAGAGTCAAAAGGAAGTGGTGAAAAAGTGAGTTCTGTTGTTTTAAACTCAAAAGATAGGCCCCTTATTTTCCATCTATTTTGTGATATTTTTAAGGATTGAGTTTGCAGGTCCTCAAGGTCAAAAAGTGCTGCAGCCTCACTACATAAAATAAAACATAAGATATCAAAAAGGTTGGTATATGGTCTCTGAAAATTGTGGACTCAAACCCATGTTAATATCTTGTCTCCAATATAAAACTCTACACAACACATCGTAAATGTGTAAAATGATGTTAAACTTATATCACCCTATCTAGGTTGAGGGCTAATTTT
This sequence comes from Flaveria trinervia, assembly GCA_025506515.1. NCBI lineage: Eukaryota > Viridiplantae > Streptophyta > Magnoliopsida > Asterales > Asteraceae > Flaveria > Flaveria trinervia. Next base: position 100,620,755 of record CM046443.1, on the reverse strand, counting down.
TGTTTTTTTGGTTATTTAGATCATCGGAGTCTTCTTCCAGTCAGAGATCACACAAGATTTCAACTAAAAAGACATACAAGTTAACCTTTACTTATAAACACTTACCTCGTAAATCATACATCAACATGCATGAAAGTAAAGTTTGTGGTTTTATGATGTGTTCATTTTTCTAGGGATCAAAAGAAGCATCGGTTGGTACTCCAGGAACGGATATTACCTGATGAACTTGAACTAACTTATATATCTAAAGGAAAGGTAGTGAATTCATCTGATATGATACACTTGGTAATCATATATAACCATATTGTTTTAATGAACTAATTAATATCCTCTTTTACAGGAACTGTTAAAGGGTTTCATAAAGGGACGCGGGATATTATGTTGTTGCTGCGAGGAAGTGGTACTTTTCTTTTGAGGCTTAGATTTTTAGTGTATAAGATGAAATAATTTTCTTATGATTTGTCAATAGGTTAGCCCCACAACCTTTGAAAGTCATGCTGGCAGGCCTTCCAGCCGAAAACCGTGAGTTTCTCCTCCAAACATATCTACATGTTTCCTTCAGTTTTCTGGAATACTTTTTTGATCTTCGTATCTGAACATTGCCAGCTATCAGCATATTTTTTTATCAACTGGAATGTCTCTCCATCAGTATGCGTCTACTATAAAGCTAAATTGTAGAAAACAGGTAGAGAACAATGATCTCCTGTGCATGGTTTGTCAGAAAAGCGGAGACCTATTATTTTGTGAAGGATGCCCTAGGTCTTTTCATAAAGGTAAAGTTTAAATTGAGTATTGATTTTGTATTTTATCATATGAAGTTATTATTTTTGTCATTTCATTCCATCCTAAATTGAACTAGTATGATTTTTTTGTCACATAGAATGTGTATCTGACACAATTGTCATCCACAAGAAGGGGTTTTGCATACAATGCCAAATATCTATGAAGAATTTGGTAGCAAAGGCCAATGCTGTCAAAAATTTCCGGGTTTCTGGAGTGGACCCCAATCACCCCATAGAACAGATTGCAAAAGAGTGCATTCAGATTGATAATTCATGTGATCAGATTGCATGTGTATTGTGCAGGTAACACTGTGATTCAATATATTGCATTGTCATTTGTGTCATATCAAGTCATGTAATCCTGTTTGAATAACTGTTGTATACACAGATCAAGTGATTTTAGTGAAGATGGCTTTGGTGATGAAACGTCTATTGCCTGCGATCAGGTTTGTGAATCCATGACACACAAGATAAATTCTGGTTAATACCATAAGAATACCACACTCATGACCTTTCATTGTGTAGGTCGTTAGTTTAAAGAAAACAAAAATTGCTTTTTGGACCTCAACCTAGCTTCTTCAACTTGGTTGATTAAACAACTCTGGTTGTGACCAAACTCTTTGAAACTTATGTTTATAAAAAATCTAACATTAATTCTTTTTATCTAAAAATGTTAAAATATACCAAACATGATGTTTTCTTCTATATAAATATTTTATAATATTGATTTACTTTCATGAAATACCAGCCCTTATTAATTTATTTGTTTTGAAATAAAATAGATTTTTTAATACTATAAAAGTAATTGCAACCCTTATTCTATTAAAAAAACTTAGGTTGGGTTGGGTTGGGAATGTGTGTGAAAAACTAGGTTTGGTTTGGTTGTGTATGAAGAAGCGAGAGACATATTATTTTTTAATGAAAGAGTGGGTTGTATTGGGTTATCATAGTGGTTGATTTAAAAACCAATATACTTTCATTATAAAAGAAAAGAAAAAAAGTAGGTTTCTTTAAGCTGGGTTTTTTATCAGAAGCCTCTTTATTCCATATGCCCCTATCTCACCATTCACAGATCCTACTATTCGAGGGAGATTTTGTGGGGTATGTTTGTTTATTAACCGTAAAAACTAATGTATTTTCTTACTTGTTATGAAAAAGTTACTCAACCTAATTTTGATATATTAAAGTCTCTCAACTTGTAAAAAATACACTAAAAGTTGCTAAATTAATTTGTGTATATTAAAGTCCTTAAATTTGTCTAAATGCATGTACTTTTGATTTTTTTTAAAGAATGACTTGTTAACTCTTAAATGGGTCAAAATACAAGGGTATAGTTTATTTTTTTCAAAAATGTTGAATGTCCCTTTTTAAAATTTTGACCAATTCAAGTTTTAACAAGTTATTATAAATCAATTCACAAGTACGTGTATATTAGACAAGTTGAGAGAATTAGGTTGAAGGATATTTTCCGGAAAAACAAGAAAGTAAAGCGTTTTTTCTAATTATCGTATTAACCCTTTAATTTTCTTATTTGTTCTTACCTTAAATTTCTATTACTTTACCATGCCTCAGTGCGAAAAGGAATACCATATTGGCTGCTTGAAGAAAGACATGAATATTGATTTGAAGGTTAGTGGATATGCATTTTTCTTTTTCCACAGCGTCTAGAACAAATTCAACTGTTGGGGAAAACATAAATTACTATCCTCTCCATATAATAATGAAGTTATCTCATATTTGACATGCATGTCAATGTGATACAGGAACTACCATTTGGCAATTGGTTCTGCACTGCAGATTGTGAGAGCCTTTATCATTTACTCAAGTGTATAGTATCTTATGGACCACTGGAGGCTAAGTATTCTTATATGCAAGTACTCGAAGACAAGGGTAAGGGTATTGATGCTGGCAGTATCACAAATCTTGATATAGAGTGGTTTGTTCTTAATGGCAAGGATGCTTGTGAAACGGAGAAATTGTTGCTTACACAAGCTGTTGATATATTTCATGTGAGTATTGTATATGTTATACATTGCTACAAATTTATAGGTGCAGATGAGCATTATTAGCTTAATCAGTAACCATTTATTCTGTGGTTTTCATGCTAACAGAATTGTTTAAATCCGGTTATTGATTCTGTTACCGGAAACGATTTCATTCCGTCAATGGCATACGGGTAATTACACAAAGTACTTGCTAGTTGGTGGAATTTCTATTTCTTCTTTAGTTATAAATCTTCTTATATTTATATATGATTCTCCAACTAACAGGATGCAAATGGGTTCGTCGAACTTCTCAGGAGTATATTCTGCGTTGATAACATTAAAGTAAAGCCAATCTTCTGGATTTTATATATTTATTTGCTTAATGAGTGATTCAAAGAGTCATTATTCCTTTGAAGTTTGTTCGATCTAGCTCGACACTAGTAATGATTCATATGTTGATTTGGCAGTTCAAAAGTGATTACAGCTGGCATGTTCCGAGTATTTGGGCGTGAATTTGCAGAACTTTCAATCGTTGCTACCAGTCAACCAAATCAAGGGAAGGTGCGCTAATTTTTTTTTCTTAGAGCTGCTTAATCATCTTTTATACAAATTAAAATGAAGTTTAAAAGGTAAATCAATCGAATACGTATAGATTATATCTCAGTAAGGAGTTGAAGTTTAATGCGAATTCCATTGATATGTTCATGTGCAACTGCAAACATGATCCTTTGCTACTGAACTTAATTCAAACTGAATGTGGAAAATTAAAAGTGTGGGTCGTGTTAAGTAATGTGTCAAAATGGGCCGTTTGGGTAAAGCAGAATTCTAACACGAGTCTGGTTGGATTTTCCTGCCAACTTTCATGTTCTTTTCTTTTTCAGTATTTAAAATTTTACCATGTTTTTAACGGCTATACCATTAAACTAATATCTAATTTACTTGAATAAACCAATTTAGGAGGTTGAAATCATTTAATAAAATCTTCAGTGACTTCCAACCTGTTTAATCCGTTTCGTTTTCTAGTAAAAATCGGTGTAAATTGTCACATTTTTGGAAAAACCATTGCAGCCAAGTATATTACATTCTTCAGAGAGTTTACATAGTTTGTTAATTTCCCATGTTATAGGAAAAATCTTATTTTTATTTTGGTCCTTGTTGCCATAGATGATTCATCATCCATGATTTTTTATAGATGCATCTGTGAATATTACCTTCAACTTTTCAGGGCTACTTCGAACTTTTCTTCGGGTGTTTTGCTCAACTACTTTCATTTTTACGAATTAAGAAGCTCCTGGTTCCGGCTATTGATAATGCCAGAGCCATGTGGACCAAAAAATTTGGTTTCAAGAAAGTACCCCCAAAAAAGGCAAGTTTTTATTTTATTTTATCTATTTATTTTTTTTAACACGTTTTGCTTGAAATCATCGTCTACAACACATATAACTCACATTGTTTGGTTGGTTTTTAGCTAGCCGAATATCGGGAAATACAAACATCGATGGTGGCGTTTCATGGTACGACCTGGCTGCAGCGGGATATCCCAGAACGTCTATAAAATAATCAAATGTGATGCGTTTACTAGTCTCAGTATGAATAACCTGGTTTGTCTTTTGTTGATGGTGAACTTTATAAAGATGTTTAATCGTTTTGGTTTTTAGACTATAACACCATGTTTGTTATGAATGTTTTATCAAGATTTGGATTGTTTGGTTTGCATCCTACTTTCTTTTTTTCAATAACCTTCACATCAGAAAATGAGACCAGTTAAAATGAAACTTTTTCTATAAGGGTTATAGCATTAATCAATGAAAGTTGGATTTGAACATAGTTTGTGATATAGTTAGATGTTATTTTATAGCTTGTTATTGTCGGTCATGTGCCAATTTAAATGATTTTTGTACACGTTAACCGATTGATCAGTTTACGTTTTCATTTTAGCTTATATATCCCTTTGTATGTTGGGTTTGAAGGGCAGTAAGCTCAACCCCATTTGCCTATAATAGTTCAAAATTGGCATCTTGTCTGATGGGCCTAGCTAGGGTCCGAATCTAATCTGTTAAAACATTAAATCGATGAATGTAATGAGAACATATTCTAGGTGTCCTTTGCTTATTCTTTAAGAAATCAACACCATGCTTAGTTAGCTATATACAATATAGAATCACTTCTTGTATTATTGGAGATGGTGGCAGATCTTGAACAAACATAAATTTTTTTTAGGGGGGTAGGGGTTGAATGCCACAAACCCATAATTTTTTATTGTTATATCAGGGAGGCCGGGTTCAATACACATAAATATTTTTGATTTTTGATGAAATACACATAAATTTTTACCTTTTAGCTAAAAAACAAGGGGTTGGGCGGCTGGGTCCCTTGCTACTCTAAAACATTAATTCATTGTTCGGTTTGTTTGTGAAAACATTGTATAGAAATTGATAAGCCAAAAGGTCAATTCTCTTATTCATCAAAAGAGGTTTAAATACGAAATACAATTAGAGTGTCACACCCCGACCAAAGCGGCGGAACATGCCGGGACGCAACTAAGATTGTTCAAATGCACATGACACTATTAAAGTGACAATATTTAATCAACTCATTCATTTCATAACATGTTCTTACAAATACAAGAAAATAAAAGTTCTTAACTAATAACCTAACGGTCCAAAATAAAATAACGTCTTTAAATCTTCAATCAACCGATAATCAAACCTGTAGTATTGCATAAAATATGTTTTGTCAACATGTATATTGGTGAGCAATTCCATGACTTTATAAATATAATATAGGCAAAAATCACAACTCAAATATGTGAAGCCGTAAATAAAAGTGACAATTGAGGTATATCAATCATAAATAAATGGGGCTCCTTTCTAATTGATAAAACTACCATATTACAAAGAGGAGCGTATGATCATACTTATTGAGGATGAGACTAAACGATCAAAAGCAATAAACATGTAGCAATTAACCATATGAGGTATATAACATACAATTGGACAATTATTCTAAGCAACAAATAACCTAGTGGTTGTGGGTTGAGGATCTAGATGTTAAATCATTTTTTTGGTTGAGTAAGTATGTTTGCTACCCCAAATATAGAAGAGAAAACGGGATGAAATTACTCATATGGAATAAAATGACGTTGATGAATAAATTATGAATAAAATCCTCAAGTAAGCGAGTCCGACGGTTTTAACGTGCGTGTCCTAGATTGAAAGATCTTGAGTAAGTATTGAGTATTGAAGATGAAATATAAATGGTATAAAAGTTCATAAAAATAAGGCTTGGGTTTTCGGGAGTTTTAGTTATATTTTACAAAGTGTGTTTAAATAACGTAAGTATAAAATGAGTTTTACAAGAAAACGGGTCCTTGATGTTTAGTTTTACTCAACCATTGTTAAGTTTTACATATGGGAGTTGGTTTAGTGTTAGTATGCACGATCCCATTAATGTAAGTATCAAGGTCTGACTTACACTCTCTTAAACCCGAGTTTGAGACTTTAATTAATAAAGAATTCGCTTAAACCCGATATTAGTATAAAACCAAGTTTGGTTCCGTCATACCATAATATTATTAATACAAATAACATAAAGCGAAACATAAGTTAAAAAAAATTAGGAAAGATTTTTCTTTTGGCGTTTTGAACGGTGACTAGCTCGTTAAGACGATAAGTTCGACTTTTACTCGGGTTTATTCTTACCCGAAACTTGGTTTGAGCTAATATTTGTTCTAACACTTCCAAAATCTTAAGTAATATGAATAATATAAATTAAAACATAACTAAAAAGATAGGTTGAACTTTTGGTGGTTTGAACATTGACTAACTCGTTAAAACGGGTGTTCGTTTTACTCGGTTTTTACCCGAAACTTGGGTTCAAGCCAAGATTTGTTCTACACCTCCATATCAACCATATAATAACTAAAATATCAAGAAAAACTCAGATCTAAAGTGTTTGATGTAACATGGTCACTTAAAAGTTATTTAAAGTGCTTAAACGAGCGTTCGGTTTGGTTCGGTCTTTGACTCGGTATGAACCCGAGGATGGTTACCACATGTCCAAAACCATTGAACTAAAAATAAGGTAAAACTTCCAGATCTAAACTCAAACAAGAAAGTTAATGGAGTAAACTTCCCGAAAACGACCCAAACGGGTCTAAAATGCATAAATATGAGTTTGAATGCCCACAAGACTTAAATAAAGATGAAAATGGTTTTGTGAACATCAAATAACTTAGAAAAACTGAAAATAACCAAAATTACATACCGAAATGATTTGAAATGCAAGATTCGGTTCCGTTGACTTTTTAAAGTCAAACTTAAGCAAAACTAGCTAGAACAACTTACAAGATCAAAAATTTTGGGAGAAGAAGATGAAAATGTGCAGGTAAAATGGTTGAGAATGAGTGGTATTTATAGGGAAATATTAGGGTTTGAGGAAATGGGTAATGCGTTTGTCCGGTGGGTAAAAGGGTGCACTTTGATTCTTTTATTTAAAATAAATTTTAATTTAAATAAATTATGACTAGGTATCTACATGTTTGGAGGGTTCTAGAATAGTTATGGGTTAGGTATTGGTTGGTTTGGATGGTTAAAATACAAGTCCGAACCTTAAACGAACCGAAAACGTTAAAAAACTGATTTTGATGAAACGAACTGTGGGTCACGCCACGACAAGTATGAAACATGATTACAACATAAAATCCATCATTTTATTAATATTCAAAGATCCGAAGACCAAAACGATTCGGGTTTACAATACAGGATAACAAATACAAAGCTAGTTGAAAATGACGAATGTCACATAGAGACCTAATAGGAAGATGATTCCTAAACTCTAGGAACAATCTGATAACAACTAACGAGCATAAACAAAGTGATAAACGAATGAAGAGATAAGCATAAATAGAGATAAACATGAATAGATAAATAAAAATCCTTTACTCCCCTTCAAGCTAGAGTGTGAAGATCGCGAACACCCAACTTGCCAAGTAAAAACTTTAACTGTTGAGCTCCTAATGGCTTGGTAAAAAGGTCAGCTATTTGATGTTTGACGTTGACGTTTAACGGTAATACTTCTTGAGATTCAACTCTTTAACAAACAAAATAGCAATTCATTTCAACATGTTTCGTACGTTCGTGAAAGACTGGATTATTGGCAATTTGACGAGCCGCAATATTATCACAGAAAAGAGGCGTAGCACTAGGGACAATAAGGCGAAAGTCCTTTAAAATCCATCTCATCCAAAAAACTTCACCGACAGTAGTAGCCATTACTCGGTATTCCGCTTCAGCCGATGATCTTGAGACCACTGACTGCTTCTTTGTTTTCCATGAAACTGGAGCTCCCCCCAACAAGAGAAGATAACCGGTGCGGGAATGCCTCAGCATCTGACACCCTAACTAACCAGCATCACAATATGCTGCGAGATCAAAGCCACCATGCTTGGAATAAAAATGCCTTAACCCCGGGTAGATTTTAAATAGCGCAAAATTCAACCTGCTGCATCCATATGATCGACCTGTGGGTGAGAAACGAATTGTCTAAGAAGATTCACCGAATACGCAATGTTAGGTCGAGTTGCCTGTAAATACAACAATCGACCCATCAACCTATGATATTGCTTCGTGATAGTTTTTGGGCTTTTAAGAAATTGATCTATCTTGAAATTTTGCTCCATGGGAAACGGACTAGGACGAGCCCCAAGCATCCCACTGTCTTCAAGAATATCCATTGTATATTTTTGTTGACTTTACACATACCATCCTCCGTTCGAGTCACCTCAATTCTCAAGAAGTATCTTAATGTTCCAAGATCTTTAATACTAAAGGTAATATCAATATACTTCTTTGTGTCACTGATTTTAACATAATTATTTCCCGCAAAAATGACATCATCCACGTAAATAAGAATAGCAACAAAGGAGCCATCCTTAGCAAACATGAACAAAGAATGATAGGCCCGAGATTGTTTTTAATCAAGAGTGAGTAAAGCTGCAGTAAATCGTTGATACCAAGTCCTTGAAGCTTGTTTTAAACCATAAAATGATTTTTTAAGTCTACAAACTTGTTTTTGTCTTGGAAATATAATCCTTGTGGAACTTTCATATACATCTCCTCCTTGTGATCGCCATGTAAAAAGGTATTATTCACATCCAACTGATGAATTGACCAGTTATTCTTCACGGAGATTGTTAATAACGTTCTAACTGTAACAAGCTTTGCAACCGGAGCGAAGGTGTGATGATAATCTACGCCTTCTATTTGAGTGAATGCACGTGCTACAAGACGTGCTTTATACCGTTCAACTTCACCATTTGGTTTGTAATTTATTTTGTAGACCCACTTGGAATCAATAGTATGCTTTCCCTCGGGAAGCGGAACAAGTATCCAAGTCTCATTATCTTCTAGAGCCTTGATTTCTCGTATCATAGCATCTCGCCACCTTTCATCCTGCATAGCTTCTTGAAAATCCCTGGCTCGTTGTTAGAAGTAATGGCAGCTAAATAATTTTATGAGAAGCAGAAAATTTTTAGCAAGGGGTGTACCGTCGAGGAGGAACACTCGGAAACGGGATTCGAGTAGTCGATGGATGGTGGCAACCTCACATTAAAATCTTGGAAATACTTTGGTTGAGTTTTAATCCTTGCTTGCCTATGCTTTGCCTAAGTCTTGTTCCATTGAAACCGATAGATTTGTTAGTTTAGAAAGTTCGGTTGGTTTCCGAAGTTATAGGGATAAAATTTTATGTGTCATGCTTTATTTTCTGCTGGATGCTTGGCTGGTTTTGTGTCACTAAAGTTTTATGCTCCTTCCATAATTTCTCTTTGGCTTTTAACACCAATAAATCTATTTTATAAAACTCATCGTGATTTAAAATATTTGTTTAATTTAAAGGGCTTTTTCTTAAGGCATGTCTAATTAAGATCGTTTGGAACTTAGAAGTATTTTTTGAAAATTTGTTGACTACACGAGCCATTGTGTTAATTATGGATGATTTATTTTCACTTGTAATATCAATATAAGTAAGCTACGATTCATTTGTCAAAAAATGAAACAAATATATTTCATTAAGTCTTAAAACAGCAGTAAGTCTTAGAATTTTTCATAAACTAATTTATATAACATTCTAAAAAAAATAAAACATATAGTTAATATAAAAAAACACGTACAAGCACTTAACCAAATAAAAAATGTAATATTATTATGCAAAGGATCAACATATAATCTTTAGCCTCTTTGAATGTTGAATATAATCTCTTTAGCCCATGCTCTATCGTATTTTTACATTGCTTGGTAGAGCATTGATAGATCATGTTATGTTGTAAATAACATGTTAGTTTTTTGATAACAAGTTCTTAAGGTTAAGAAAACAAATGAACCATTAACACCCTCTTCACGAGAAACAAGATCAAAACTAGACATTTGTTGATCACAACATCCACTCTTATTGCGTCATCTAGGCCTTCAAACGATCTGAACTTTGATAAGATTATTAGTTATTGAAAAGCTTGAGCTCAAACTCAAGGATCTTGAGCTCTGGAACAAAAGAAAAATAACCTCAACTATGCAGAAAACTCTTATTTGAAAAAAGTATGTGATAATAAATAGAGTAAATTAAATGGTTGGACCCTATGATTTAATTAAATTTATGGATTTGATCCTTAAACTTTTAAAATTGTAAACATAGTCTCTAATGTTATAGTTATCTTCATCAATGGACCCTAGTATGTTACTTTGGCTAGTGATGTCAAATTTATTAAAATAACTATTTTACTTATAGGGATCACTAATGTAACTTCATTTTATTATAATTTTTTATTATAAATATGCTTATAATTTAATACAAAAATAAAAAGTTTAATAAATGACTTCTTTTCAATGGTTGGTTTATACAATTTTTTTAAAATTATATGTTGGTTTTTTTAAAACTTTTTAAAAATGTCTCCTTTTATAAAGACGTTTAAAACTGAACTATTTTATAAAAATGTTTAAAAAACTAAGAATTTGTTTTAGAAAAGATGTATTAAAAATAAATGGTTAAAAAAAACAACTTTATAAAACCAATCAGTTTAAAAAATCAAAAAGTTTTAGAATGACATATAAAAAACGAACGGTTTAAAAAACATGTTTTTAAAAAGTTTTTTCATGTATTTAAAAAGTATTTTATTAAATAATAGTCTTATTAAAAATGAAATTATAAAAATAATATAAAAAATAAATTACTTTGAAGATGACTAATGCGAGTAAAGTGTTAATTCTTACAATATTTAATATCACTAACGGTTAACTAACAAGACAAATTAATGTTAGGGACTATATTCAACGATTTTAAGCTTTAAGGAACAAACCCAAAATTTTAACATAATCACAGGGACCATCCATGTAATTTACTCTGATAAATAATAAGATTATGCAAACAATTGTTCATACATGGAAGATAATCAAAACATTTTTGTGCTTTTTTCCCAAGATTGCTTCCCAAACCACCTGCAAGAATGGACCTATCTTCCTCGTGAAATCTTTAACACCTTTCTCATCAAATCCAAACCCCTTGTCTTTCGAACTACCAATCTCGAATAGCGTAGACTCAAGACCCCGCTCCCTACAAAACCTATTAACCAAAACAGTAAAAGTAACCATATTAGGTGAATGACCCCGTCCACCATCTCCAAACAAAACTCAACCTCATCATCTAATCTTTTCCCTTTGATCATCCACTAATTTTATGAAAGTTTGCTTATACGTTATCGTTGATTATTTTTATCCAAATAACTAAGATCCGGTTGCTTCTACAAAAATAAACATATAGCTTGATCCATACATGTACTTTCCAATACTACTATGGTTAAAGAAAGAAAACAAAAGAATGTTTGTTCACAAGCTTCACACAAAAAAAAAGTCATGAAAATAACACGTTCACATATCAAAGAAGACACTAAGGTAGCACAAACACATGTATTTTAGTATGTTGTAATCACCATATCATGAATTGATACCGATCACTAACAATATATAAAGACATGTGATCACCATATCATGAATTGATAATGATCATAATTACTTAATGCCAAATTAACATCAAGATACTAGTTTAAAAGTTCAAAACATCGTAAAACCATTTAACCACATTTATTTCTTATCTTGTAAATTCCGTTAAATAAAGGATCAATTTTCAACATGTAGAATAAATTGTAGCTATACAACACAACAAAAATCACATATGTAGTCTCAACATGTTTTAATTTAGTATAATATCAACAAATTATTCTACCGGTAAATAGACGTATTAGATACGACTTAACTTTTATTTTACATTGAATTGGAACAAAAACCAAACTAAACATTTTACCCAAAAAGATTAAATCACAACACTTGAAGTTAAAACCAAGTAAATGACCCTAAAAGAAGTGCTAGATTTATAGGTTTAAGAGTTAAATTCGATTTTGCTCCATTAGTTTTGATGAAAATAACTATTTTCTTCCGAAAGATTGAAAAATCAATTTATCTCCAAAAGTTTCATAAATAGTTTCAATTCAATCCAAAAGTTTCATAAGTAGTTTTAGTTTGAATTCAAAAAATAAAATTTTTGGATTGAAATCGAAACAATTGACGAAACTTTTGGACTGAAATTTATGTTTTTAAATTTAAAGAGGGGAACTAAAGAAAAAGGATTTTAGTCGTTTTTGAATTGTATATATTACATACCCCTTTAAAACCCTAATGAATTCAGCTAATCGTTTTTGTTTTGTTAGGGTTATAACCCTGTTGCGATATCCAAGGGTTTGATTTTCATAATCGTGATTCTGTTCAGGCAAAGATCGAGGGTTAACACCAAAAATCATGATCTTGATTTCGAAATGTCGAATAATCAAAGGGAGAAGAAGAATGATTTGCAGAGAAAATGGCGATTCAAACAATGAAGAATTTAAACTCAAAACATCTTCAGATCGACTGGTTAGATTTTAATTTGTTCTGGAAAATCAGAATTGCTTTTGATCTTTTGAATCATTCACATTTAGTTAGCTTTACATTACATAAGATGATAAGAGAGCTCATAATTGATAATGCATCTTCCAATCCATCATCTGCTTGATGGTACAGTTGTTCAGCTGATGATGAACCTTAAGCCCATATGAATCAATGTTATTATTCACATAATTTTCAGTTTAAGGTTAAAAAGATTATGCGATCTATGGTTCATGTTCATTTTAAGAACCGAGGTTAAACTTCTACTTTTATTTTTTATATTAAAGTTAAAATGATATGTGTTACTCGGTTCTTCCTAACGTTGATTTGTTATCTTGTATTCCCTAAATAATTTATATAGCCTATAAATACTAATACACTCCTCTTGTCTTAGTTAAGGCTAATGTATGTTGGAAGCACTTGGCTATATATGTTGCTCAAGGAGATCTGTAAGATCACCATATATTGCTAGTGGACCTTGTGAAAGCAATGTAAGAGAGGATTATCGAAAGCCTTGTGTTTACATCAATGAGGTTTTCTTCTTTTTTTTGGACTTTTTTGCATTGCATGTTTGACTTGGAAATTCTCTTTTGGGATTTATGTTTGCTTTGGTGCTACAAGTTTCCCAATACATGTTATGTATATGTATATATCTTTAGGTCTAGACTTGTCCACATATTTACATTAAGATTATGCTAACGGTATCTTTTTTCCTAAACTTGATTAATATAATACACATTTTATAATACTTACATTTCAGAATATAATCCATGATAGTCTTGATGTTGTGGGCCGACAATTACCATGGAATTTTGGATCACCCTGATAATATTACACTTGCAACAACATGCGGTTATAAATTTGTGATTTTTTTGTTTGTCAATTTTTTTCGAGTTTCGATTAAAAACCGGAACAGATAGGCATGTGCCAAGCGCCGACTTACTGCAAAACCATCACAACTTAGAATGTTGGATCTTTCTAGCAGTGATAGCTTCGATCTCACCCAATTCAGTCTGATAAATTGAGAGCCTCACCTCGCGTAAGGTGGGCGTCCTCGCCTTGATTCTCTAGTTTATTAGAACCAAATCTTGAGATGAGATTGGCATATAAAATTGACTCAACTGGCTTAGGGCTAGTCGCTAACCCAGACGCTTATCGCACGTTTTTTTTGCATCGAGTTGATTGAGTTCGGGCAAGCCCAGAAGAATGAAAAGAAATCGATGAATGTGTCTCGACCAAGCAACGAAGAAGCGCTAGCAGATGAGATTGGACCTATATAGACTAGGAAACATAGGGAAAGACAGCGCCACAACGAGCTTATTGAATGCCAAACCATGACTTAGATTTCCAGCAGCTGGAAGTCAAGCTAGCTGTGTAGTCGCCGACAGAGAAAGAGAAGACCAGATCTTGGACTTGCAAGCTCTCTACCATGTGTCGCGGGGGGAGGTTTGAGCGGAAGGGCCCAGAGTGAAGAGAAGGCGAAATGCCGCCGAAGCAACATAAGCAGGCTTCTATTGCTACGTAACAATAGAGCAGGATATATGGATCCTTATCAAACAATGCTCTTTTCAAAGTGTTAATTTTTCCTGAAGATTTCTTTTCCTAAAATGAATTGTTTCTGCATCCTGCCATTCTGAAAAATCTTCATGGCTTCTAAACTTTGAAGTAAGATCTTGTAGACATATAACGATCACATGATAAATCACTCGAAGCATTTACAAAAAGTTAACTTATTTTATTGTTTTTGATCCTTTTGTTCAATTTTGTAGGATTTGGTTGCTTCTATGGAAAGAAAAAAAGAGGATGCATCTCTTTCCTATTTCGTATAGCGATGGTGGTTATAGAGGGATCTATTTAAGAAAGGTTATTCATAAACTTGACGAAGAAAATCTTGAGACGAATATTCATTTGACCAAATGAAGCTTGAAAGGTAACAAATAAACATGTGCCTGAGTGCCTACTTATTGCAAAACCATTACATACTTGGATCCTTATTAAACAACACTCTTTTTGATATGTGTTATTTTTCCCTGAAGAATTTTTTTCCAAGAAGAATTATTTCTGTATCCTGCCATGCTGAAAAACCTTCATGGCTTATAAATTTTAATTAAGTTCAGTCTTGTAGACATATATGATATAACAATCAAGATCGTAAAGCACTCAAAGCTTTTGCAAAAAAGTTAACTTATTTAATTTATTGTTTTTGATCCTGTTGTTCAATTATGTGGGATTTGGTTGCTTCTATGGAAAGAAAAAATAGGATGCATCTTTACTATTTCAAATAGCGATGGTGGGTATAGAGAGATTTCATGAAGAAAAGTTATTGATAAACTAAACAAAGAAAAATCATGAAGAAAACTATTCATTTGACAGAATGAGGCTTGAAAGGTACCATATAGAAATGAAGATAAAGTTAAGACTATTTCATATATAGCAGCATGTATTTAACAACAATATAAAAGTTATTTGACACAACATCAAACTATTGATTGCTAAAGTTTTTTGATTCACTATCACATTTAGGATTCATGTGATATTAAGAAAACAAAATAGAAACCAAAACGAAATGAACTAATGACAATATTAAGCTTTATAGGGTGATATTGTGGAAAAGATAGGAAATTTGCAAGGACAATATGAAGGCTTAACCTCTTTCTTTTTCCACAAGGGTTTCATGGTTAGGACTTGTGTATAGGGTTTATAAGTTCTTTAGCACTAAGTGTGAATCTGTCTGCTAACTCATAGACCTTCTAAACCTCATGGTTAGTATCTGTATATAGGGTTTAGTTCCAAGTATTTTAGAACGTCCTTGTGGAGATAGATCCTATGAGAAATTCTGTTGTAATATCCAAGGGCTCTCTCCTTTCTTCTTTCAATGGTCAGTCACTCGGTCTTCTTTTAAAGTTCAATTTTTCAGTCAAAGAGGTTTGAGTCTAAAATTGTACGTGATGATTTCACGAAGGTCTAGGAATTCAAGCAATTAGAAGAATCATTTCTGTACCAATGGCGGTGAAAGGGGAGAAAATGGTGACTCAAATAACTAAGATGCTGGAGTTGAATCGGTGAAAAAAGTAGAAATGTTTCATGTTTCTACTATTTTGGTAAATGGTTTTCTGCATATTTATAATCATGATTCGTTTCTAGTGGTTTACACATTCTTTGCTGTTTTAATTGTAATTATTGCAAATTATTGTATCGCTTTGCTGATATTATTAATTTAATGAGGTTACTACCTTAACAGCTCATGTAATAATAAATGCAATGTGCTAATCATAATCTTGTTGATGGGGCTGGTGTTGTCATGAATTCACACTTTAAGTTGTCTTCTTAATGAAATAGGAAGCCCATGATATTTTCAGAATTATCTGTTTCGAGGTTAAAATATTAGTACAATGGATGGTTCATTACACGTGATTGATTTAGGGCCAC
This sequence comes from Flaveria trinervia, assembly GCA_025506515.1. Taxonomy (NCBI): domain Eukaryota; kingdom Viridiplantae; phylum Streptophyta; class Magnoliopsida; order Asterales; family Asteraceae; genus Flaveria; species Flaveria trinervia. The sequence continues at coordinate 100,604,591 of CM046443.1, read as the reverse complement.
CAATTGAAGCCAAGAGTCTTGATGTTTGAAATTTGATAAGTTTCAAGAACTGTGCTGCTTAGAGCTAGCTAACACTATGGTTTGAAACTTTTCTCTTTCGTATGAAGCATGCTTTAGTTTGGAGACCAAATGCCATTAGTTTTTTATTTTCATATATTGTGTTTCTGAAACAAGTCACATAACCTATATTTGACTAATGCAATCTTCTTGACATAATCAAGGCTGTAAACGTGGAAGCTGTTGGTTATGTTGCTTCAGGAGATCACCTTACTCTGCAATTGGGACCTTGTGAAAGCAATATTAAAGGACTGCTTTCCTTGTGATTGTGCTAATGAGGTTATGTTTTTTAAACCTTTTACTATTTATTGTGTTCCGGATCGTATTTCTCATGATCTATTGTTGTTAGGGCGTCAGCTAACTTGCAATTACTAGACTTGGCGTGCCTAATACAAAATTTGTTGGTTTGGATTTAGTATAAACATGTTCACGTTCGTTTCTAGTCAAACCTGTTAGACAATTGGCACGATAATAATTGGTAAAACACTCTCACATAATTTTATTAAGTAGAACAAAAGAAATACTTTTGGTACACTTTTCATTTTATTCATACCATCTATTTATAAGAAAAGAAATAACTCCTAATCATAAAATAGAATCATAACTAATAGGTTAAATCAAAATCAAGCATTGCTTGATTTATGCTTTGACTACTTTATTATATTTGATTGCCTAACTTGTAAATTATTAATTTGTAAAATAGATTTTGGGCAGATCCGGACCATGACCCATTCGATCAACTTTTGACCCGTGAACATTTAACCCCACAAACATGATTAGAACCATCATTCACCCCCTAATCATGGTTTGTGCGCTTCATTGTTCATAGCAACGTTGGTTTGTGATCCATATATTGTGCTAAGTTAGCCTCCATCTTTTTCTCCTACTTTGGACATTCATTTAGAAAATGTCCAAGCTCACTACACTTGTAGCATCCGTTCTTGACCTTTTTCGGGACCCCGACCTCTTCTTCGGCCACTCCCAAAGTCATCCCGGTTTGAACTTCCATAACCACATTGCTCATATCCGTTCTTTTTGTCTTTTTCCCTTTTAGAAAGCATTAACCTTCCTTGAGTTTCTTCTTTTTTGTTGAGTTCCCTAATGAGTTCTTCATAGGCCCTCAACCTTCCAACAACTTAATCAAACAACATCTTTTCACAAGCACCCTTGTTCAAAGAGGCCTCTCCACTGACAGAAAACAAGGTCATACTACCTTTACCATTTTCTTTCACCTGCCAAACGAAGCCGAATCCAAAGCCACCTCCTTTGATGGATCCTTTCTGCCTGTTTTTCACGCACCTACGTCGGTCTTCTCCTATCACGTATCAAGTCGCTTAAAGGCCTTGTTTGTTCAGGCCCCTTGAAAACACATACACACAGTACACACATGTATATATGTGGGAGTAATTTACAGAAGAAGAACTCACTTTTTTTATTCAACAAAGCTAAGCTATAAATAGCCATACAAATGAAACGTGGGTTCATAAAATACCACTAAAATAATCCTAAAAATACCACCCACTTCAACTAAAGATCCGGTACAAGGTATAACCCATTTTTCTATTTAACCATGCACCAACGTACACTTTCATTTCGACTTGGTCAAACCTCAACAAACCTCCTTTATTTAATCATTAAATAAAACAAACTAAATTACCGACCTGCGACCCTTAATCTACCAAACAATGACCCGTGAACAAAACACGATTAATCCAACATTCACCCCCTTAATCGGTTTGTTCACACCACTTGTTCACGGTAGTCGAATCACCATCTTGACTTTTCACGGACACCCAATCTTCACCCGATCATGTCCAAAGTCTTCTCTAACCGCAACATCTAACATGGCATCTCGTTGGAACCCCGTTCATTCACGTCTTGACTTTTCACGAATCAACGATCTCTTCCCCGGTCACATCCAAAGTCACCCGACTTGAACTCCAACACCATAATGTTAACACCGTATAGTTTCTTCAATCTCTTTCTTTTTATAGCCACAACCTTACCTTCACCGATCACGCTTGTTCAAAGAGGTTTCTCCACCGACCAAGAAAACAAAGCCATCGCCTTCTACTGCTTTCTTTCACCTGCCAAGCGAATCGAACCCAAAGCTACCTGCTTTGACGGATCCTTTCTACTCGCTTTTTACGCACACATGTCGGTCTTCTCTTGCTACGAATCAAGCTGATCAAGGCATATGGACCTTTCTGCAACTCTGCCAAGAACACCATTAAACAACAAAAAAACGTTGCTGTCATGACCCAACCGGAACCACAGTTAGCATTTATCAACATCGATCAACACTAACATCCACGGAACATCGATGTTCATCACGGTCACCCCCGTTGTCTCTACTGGCACTTTTCCATGACAACGCCTGACCCGAACACCATTCTCGTCTCCGTCTTCTGCTATCGAATAGCCTCGAAACAACCACCTGCTGTCCTGAAACACACCGGTTCCCTGCTGTGTTTGCCCCGCAGCGACGGGCTACATCCTTCGACGGTCGACTCTCAAACCGACCTTCTCTCGAGCCCTAGGCTCTGATACCAAATGTTGGTTCAGGCCCCTTGAAAACACATACACACAGTACACACTCACGTATATATGTGGGAGTAATTTACAGAAGAAGAACTCACTTTTTTTATTCAACAAAGCTAAGGCTATAAATAGCATACAAATGAAACGTGGGTTCATAAAATACCACTAAAATAATCCAAAAAATACTACCCACTTCAACTAAAGATCCGTACAAGGTATAACCCATTTTTCTATTTAACCATGCACCAACATACACTTTCATTTAGACTTGGTCAAACCTCAACAAACCTCCTTTATTTAATCATTAAATGAAACAAACTAAATTACTGACCTATGACCCGTAATCTACCAAACAATGACCTGTGAACAAAACACGATTAATCCAACAGGCCTTTTAATCACCTATAACAACCCCGAAACACCAATGTTTATCACCGGTCACCCCTGTTGTCGCAAATGGTACTTCCACCATGACAATGGTTAACTGAAACACCTTCACGTCTCCTTTTTCTGCTATAAAAAACAGTCCCAAAACATATGTTCCAAAAGCCTTCGGTTGACTGATGCGTTTGCCCTGCAGTGACAGGCTACACCGTTCGGTGATCGACTCTCAAAACGACTCCACACCGTCTTCACTGCATGTGGCTATGATACCAATTGTTAGACAATTGACACGATAACAATTGGTAAAACACTCTCACATAATTTTATTAAGTAGAACAAAGGAAATACTTTTGCTACACTTTTCATTTTTTCCTACCATTTATTTATAAGAAAAGAAATAACTTCTAATCATAAAAAAGAATCATATATGCTTTGACTACTTTATTATATTTGATTGCCTAACTATTTAATTATTAATTCGTAAAATAGATTTTGGGCAGATTCAGTTTTCTGACCATGACCCATTTGATCTAACTTTTGACTTGTGAACATTTAACCCCGCAAACATGATTAGAACCATCAAAACCCACACTCACTTCGGGTGGTTTGGTGGGTTTGTTGGTTAATTTTTTTAACTTGTTTATTTTTGTAACATTTTAAATAAGTATTATTATTGAATTGAAGTCAAAAGTCAAAAGGATTGAGAAATAATGATCATGATGTTTATTAGTTTAAACATAACTATGTTGTATACATTTATTTAATTGGTTGTGAATTATAATTTAGAGTGTAAATATAAAAAGGATAACTAAAACAAAATATTTAGGTCAAAAGGGTCATGTTTGTGCCAAGTTATGTATTTCTTGTCGTGTTTGAACTCATGAGTTTTACATGATTTTTGGGTGTGTGTCAAATCTCAAGGTCCCTAATCTCCGTTGATAGTGACCCACAACATGTAAAACGACCTAATTAACATCTCTACTTGCAATATACTAATTTAGGGGATTTTTTAAGAACTTCTATTAAATATTAAATATGGCAAAGAGCATGCAATGGGGAGAATGCCCAGCCTAAAATTTAATTGGGAAACTTTTAAAGGAAGAGTAACTATAAAATACTAGTTTCAACTAGATAGTAGTTTTTCCTTGTTTACAGGGGCATAAAGATTGATGCGACCTACCTTATGACGCATGAAATAAGAAAAAGGAGTAAATAAGTACTCAATTGCACTTTCACCTCTTGAGGCATAGAAAGTCAAATCACGACTATCTCCCCATATTGTCATGCTTGTTCTCATGAAGCAAAAGCGTAACGGAACAAAATCCTCTCACAAGTAAACTTGTCTCTTTCAAATCAAAATACAATGTATCTGGTCTATAAAGTATCAACATTTGCTTATGTATTAAAGATTTTCTCTTGGTCATCTCAACTCTAAATTCTTTTCTAACTTGGTCCCTTTTGTCACTATACGTGAGATTTACACACAAAGATGTAGATTCTGCAAGAAGAAACTCGGCCAGATGGCCTTTTGTGCTCCACAAGTAACCAAAGCGTTAATAACATAATTAAGCCTCCCACATACAATAGAGCTGAACCAATTGCCAGGTGATTAACTTATGACACATGGATATTAATATTAAATATCAAAACAAACTCATTTTCATATGGGATAAGAAAAAATAGCAACAAAAAAGTTGAGAACTGATACTAAACAACAACGAAAAAATTAATCGAACATGAAAATATAACCCGCCTTCAGATTGGCTATATAGTGTTCCCTTAAGCAGCCTATGTGGAATTTTAAGTCACACTGTCAGGTATGAAAAATCACATTAGGGGATAACACCAAAAACCAACATTCAAAAATTGTAATAAAGTTGTTTAGATGTACAAACCTAACCTGATCGCAAACAATAACGCTTTGATCGCCATCTTCACAGAAATCATATGATTTGTATGCGACAATGTTATTTGGACAGGATTAAAATGTTTGGTCAATACAAATGACAATGTTAGAGTGAAAAACAGTATTAGCTGCATAATGAGCTTGCAATCGGATCTTGTTTGTTGGGGTTATCAATTATACAGATGCAACGGTTTACAACTTTTTTTTATAAAACTGATTCAAGAAACAATTCTACCTGAACTAGAATTTAATACCAAACACTTACATCGACTCTTTGTTCTTGGAATCAATTGCATTGTAATTGATTTCAAATACTTCATCGACTATTTGCTCTTGGAATTAATTTTTAGTTCAGGCGGAATGTTTTTCGAAATTAGTTCCATAGAAGAGGTTGTAAATCGTTTGCATCCATATAATTGATAACCCCAACAAACATGATTTGGTTACATGCTTATTATGCAGATAATACCGTTTTTCAACCTATAACATTGTTATTTGTACTGACCAAACAATCTAATCATGTTTGAATAACATTGTTGCATACGAATCATATGAGTTCTCAGAAGATGGCTTTAATGATCAAACTATTATTGTCTGCAACCACGTTAAGTTTGTGCGCCTCTGAACAATTTTAGTTTAATTTTAAAATTATGGTTTTTATTGTTATCGCCTAATGTGAATTTCCATACCTTATAGTATGAATTATAATTTCACATAGGTTGCTTAAGAAAACACTATATAGCCAATCTAAAGATGGGTTTTATTTTGGTTTTCAGTTAATTTTTTCTTTATTGTTGTTTACAGTTAATTTCAACTTTTTCTTGAAGTTATTTTTTTATACCATAGATAATGAATTTGCCTTGAGATTTAATATGAATATCCATGTGTTATTGGTATTGCTTCCTCGCAAGTGGTTCTGCTCTGTGAAATGTTGGAGGCTTAATTATCTTATTAAGGCTTTGGTTACTTGTGGAGCACAAAAGGTCAGCTGACAAGGTTTCTTCTTGCAGAAGTTGCATCTTTGTGTGTAATGTTCACGCATGGTGATAAAGGTACCAAGCTAGAGAAAAAAATTAGAGTTGAGACGGACCAAAAGCAAGTATTCAATACAATAGAAAATGTTAATATTTTTATAATAATACATTGCATTTTGATTTGAAAAAAACAAGTTTACTTGCAAGTGCAATAAAATAGGATTTTGTTGTTTTCTTTTGTTTCATGCGAAGAAACATGACAGAATGCTGAGTGATATTTGATCGGTTTTATATTGAATATAATTTCGAACATGTTGGAATTTGGTGACAGGATGAGTTGTGTGATTGGTAATTTGTGACCAAAGGTGGCTCTTGGAGTTGACAAATGGTATACACAATGGGGATGAAGCATCTTCGTTTTTCAATGATACTATATGAAGGTAATAGAGTCAATATTATAGATGTGTTTATAGTTGTTACAATGATACAAGAATACATAGATATGGAGTTAAAACCCTACATACCGTTATACATTATCAGGCCGAACATGAATGTCTTCCAACACTTTTCACAATATTTATTATATGCTTTAGTTGTAATCAAGTTGATCTCAGGCGTAAATCACTTCTTAAAATCATTGTCCTTTTTGTTTTTTGGGGATAAGGATTGCGTGGAAAAACTTAAGTACGTTATATATTTTTGTGAAAAGATGGAGCGTTTTCATAACACTTTTCGCAAATAACATATAGCTGAGTTATATCAGTGATCTAATAGTTGTTTAAGTAGGGTGTTGGAATATTTGGTTCAAGTCTCATATTTTGACGCTAAGGTGGGCATGTCTCTCAAGTGAGCGTGTGAGTTTCTCCACTGAACACATAATCATGAATCATGCTATAGCTTGATTTGCAACTAATTGGCTTTTGTACATGTTGATCAGTTGATGTATGATTTCAGAGAGAACTGATTATAACTAAGAGATCAAGATGAATATTAGTATTAATTTCTCTATCTGTAAGGATTCCTATGTTAGTTTGAATTTCTCTTTATTTATAAGGATGCCATCTTAGTTGCACACAGCTCTTGGTTGATCTTGGTCCGCAAGAAAGCTTTAATAGCATAATATTTAAAATCTTGTCGAGTTTTATCTTCTCAACATGACTGCTGTTATCTCTTGAGTAGTTTTGATCATCAGTCTTGTTGGCTAATGTCAACATAGATTGCAACTAACATAGCTTCCTTAAAGAGAAATAAAGCTAAAACTCAAATTGATGTCTCTTTGTAGTATGGTACGTTTTATGTCATACCGTCACTTTGTGTCAATCTAGTAATGTTTTCATATATTAAACGACCACCATATTCATCGGTTGGTATTCCATATTTCTATTAACAAGGATGGCATTATGCAGCTGAAGTATGTATAAATGTGTGGACACGTAGTTGATTTTACGATACACTTGCAAATAATAGATTGCTCTATTATTTCCATTGATGTGAACTTACTTTAATCCTCGAAGGTTCTAAGTAGGGACATTATATAAATTGTTTTTCATTTTATCTATGTATTTTAAAATTCGAGATTTTAAAATACAAGTAAAATAACTCAACAAAATGTTGGATTACCAAAAGCTTGGTTTTGTGATTTTAATTGTACATTTCTATAGAAATGTTTGTACCTGGTAACCTGCCGTCGATTTTGTGATTTAAATGTGGTTGGTTTTTTGAATCCTTATAATGATAAAACTTCACTTTATTGGGATATTAATAGCCATGTCCGTAAAGTCGACTTACATTCTGCCTCTCTAGGGTTTGTATTAGCTTCATCCCCTATCATCATTTTGCGCCGCTCACTCCTGACAGTACCACCACTCATATCTCTTTTCAGCAACTCCATCATCTGATCCAAGGTGTGTCGATCCTTTGTTGTGTCAATCCATCATGTGTTTCAGTCATCTGTGTGTGTATTTTCCTTTTTTGGGTGTGCGTGTGTGCGGATCGATTTCATTATTTACTAGGGTTTTTTGAATCTAGATAATTAGTAATTTTAAACTTGATTATACTGAAACTATTGTAGAAGTTATATGCTGAGAAGGAAATTTACTTATGGTCAATGTGTCCCTATTTTCTTGTTGGATCTTTATTCGGTAACAGGTGCTCTATTGCACTTCTTAAAACAAAAATTGTTATGGGTCTTGTTGCTAATTTAGCATTGATTATGTAGTGTACTACGTACATGTTCTAAAGATCTAATGTAATTGTTGGTTTTTAGAAGAAGATTTAGAGTTGATTTCAGTTTAATGTTAAAAGGTTTAAACATAATGTGTCTTTTCTAAAATGGATGTTTTATATCTCATGGAACTTTCATCTTTGGTATATAAATATTTTTCTCTCAAACTCTTAACTTTACTTGTTTCCATGCATGTAAATTTGTTTTTGCTTATATCTCCTAAATTTCTTTCTACTGGTGCCACCTTGAGCTGCTTTGAAATATTTTGAATTTAAAATCTAATTTTTCATTTGATGATTTTTAGCGAAGCAGATATTTAAAGATTTTGCTGTTTAACATTTACTAGTTCTAACTGTCCTATGTACCTTCTTTTTATATTGTTGTCTAGTGTTCTGTAGCTCTTTAGGACCATCATCTCATGGAAATTATGGATATGGATTTACATGAAGAAGACAATCAACAGAAAGTGGTGACAAAGTGGGTTTCTCTTTTTTTAAGCGCTACAATGATAGGCCCTTTTCTTGTTTCTGTATGACAATTTTATGGTATGAGCTAGCAGGCCACGAAGATCACATCCAAAGTCAATCAAGAGGGAAGATAAATGCTTATCTTTAGAAGTGAAGATTAAATCAAAGGAAACGGTCAAGTTGATCCCCATTCGTAATCAATTATTTTAAATCTTATCTCAACACAACTTAACGCTTTGTGGTTATTATTACCTTACATTTTTTAAGGGATCAGAAGATGCACAGGTCAATATTTGCATTAGGAGGAATAAAGGATGGAGCTAAAGTATATTATGTATCGAATGGAAAGGTAGTGAATTTTAATTATATACGTGCCAATAGTAGACCACCTGTATGATTTTTATTAATTTGGCATCCTCTTCTGGGCAGACAACTTTATACAGTCACAAGCAAGGCCGTGAAATATTCTGTTATTGCTGCAATACGAAGTTAATATTTTCCGAAACTTAAGTTTTTAGCATTTAGGATGAAATAACACAAATAGTTTTTTGTATTATTTGTAAATAGATTGGCGCGTCAAAGTTTTAAGCTCATGCTGGCAGGCCTGATTGCAAAAAACCATGAGTTTTATCACCAAAACACACGTATAAGTTTTCTTTCAACTTTGTGGTGATTTTTATGTTTAAATATGGTCAGCTATGAGCACATTGTTTTCTCAAATGGTCTCTCTCTACATAAATATTCATCTTTCTTCAAGCGAACAGGTAAACGTCTGGCAACGCAAAAGGATGATGTGTGTGGAGTTTGTCAAAAGGGTGGAGACCTATTGCTGCAATACTGAGGTAATATAGAAAGCGAGAAACCTTGCGGCAGCCTCTCTCTTTCTCTTCTATCTCTTCCAATATTCTATCATGGACAGCAAACTACATCCTGCTATGACAGTGTCCAACATTAAAAACTTCATTCCTATAGTTCTTGAAGTAGAAACTGCCCATTACACGACATGGTCCGAACTCTTTCTGGTCCATTGTCATGCTTACAAAGCGTTTGATCATCTCAGCTCCAAACCTGCATCTCCCTCTTCTGCTGCAACAACCGATGATGGAAAGAAAGCTGCTTCCTCTACTCCTGATGCTCTCTGGTCCGGTATTGATGCTATTGTACTGCAGTGGATCTATGGAACTATTTCCATAGATCTGCTGCACACTGTAATGCAGCCTGGCAAAAGTTGTGGTGATAAATTCTCTGTTTGTGCTTTCAATTTGCAATTGAGCATTATAAGCCTAATTAGCAACCATCTATATTGTGGCTTTGATGCTAACAGGTTGGTTTAAATCTTATCATCGATTCGGTTACGGGAATGGATTTCATTGAGGCAATGATATATAAGTAAGCATATAACAAATTACTTGCCAGAATTGCTGGTTCTCATTTTTTATTATTATTTTTTCTCGCATTTTTAACATTTGCCCTCATCTCTCCAACCAACAGTCAGAAAATGAACGCGTCAGATTTCAGTGGTGTGCATTGTGCAATCTTAAAAATGAAGTAAAACCACATTGCTTTTGATATTTTCCACATTTTGTGGTGTGACATTTGTAATGATTCTTATGCTGATCCTGCAGCTCAATAGTCGTTACAGCGGGCTTATTCCGTGTCTTTGGACATGAAATTGTTGAACTTCCAATCGTTGCTACTGGTCTACCTTTCAAAGGAAATGTATGTATATTTTTTCTTCGTTTTTTGTATATTTTTTTTCTTTTATCTGTAGATAGTATGAATTCTTTTACGTCTTTCTTTGATCCCACTTGACGTTGTATGGCTACATTTTCAGGGCTACTTTAAACTTTTCTTCACATGCTTTGAGAAACTATTATCCTTTCTAAAGATCAAGAAGCTCATTGTTCCGGCTACTGAACAAGCGAAAACTATGTGGACCCATAAATTTGGCTTTAGAAAAGTGACCCCGATGGAGGTTTGTGCCTTATGTATTATTTTAGTTTTGCTCATTTTCAACACTATTTAACTCTTGTGATATTGGTGTGGTTTCAGCAAAGCGAGTACCGACAAAAGCAAACATCAATGGTGGCTTTTAATGGCACCTGTTTGCTGGAAAAGAATGTCCTGAAGGTCAAATAACCTTCAAAGATACTCCCTTTGTCCCAGTATGCGATGATATGTTCTTGTTGTGCAAAACTACAGGCAAGCGAGTGTTTCGAGCTCGTAGAAACAACTGTGTTTCTTGCGTCAAGAGTCAGATATGTTCTTATGTTAGATTTTTAATATTTCTCGTAATCTGGTGTGGTTGGTTTTGGTGAAAGTTCTTGCCAGAACCGCTAAATAAGGTTGTGGCCATCTGCGTTGAGTAGGTTGGCTTAGTTTATTGGTTGAGTGGGTTGGCTTGTTTTTTGGTTTAATTGTTAAAGCTCTGGATTTCTAGTAATTTGATCCATTTAAAATGACAAAATTGGTTTATGATTACAGTACATTTACATAATCACATATCTTTAAAAATGTAATATATTATGTACACACACAATAGTTTAGTTTACATAGTAATTGATTAGAAAGTTTCAAATCATGCCAAACCGTTACACTTTCAAAATGAAGCTTGAGTCGAGCCGTTTAGATTTTAAACTTTTCAAAACCAGTAGATTTGTTAGGTTTGGACGGTTTGGTTGGTTTTTGTAGTTACGGTACAACTTTTTGTGTCATGCTTTGTTTTCTGCTAGATGCTTGTTCAATTGGGTGGTTTTGTGACACTGATGTTTAATTTATGATTTTATGCTCCACCCTTAATTTCTCTTTTAACTTTTTAATATCATCATCTATTTTATTAATGCTTATTGCGATTTATAAGGGCCTTTTTAATGGGTTTTTCTAATAGATGTCTAATTGAGGTCGTTGGGACGCTTGAAGTAATATTTTGGAAAACTGATGACTAGATGGGCCATTGTGTTAATATTGGATGATTTATTTTCACTTGTAATATCAAATATAAGTAAGCTACGATTTTATATGTCAAAATAAAACATTCCCTTTAAAAAGATAAGCACTTAACCAAATAAAGAAAAGAAGTATTATTTTTCCAAAGAACCAAGATGTAATCTTTTAGCCTTTTTGAATGTTTGAACGTCATCTTTTTGACTCAAGCTGCATTTTTACCTTGTGGTATTTGTTGGTAGAGAATTGCTGAATCATTTTATTTTGTCAGTAACCAGCTAGGTCTTTGATAATGAGTTCTCACAGTTTAGAAAACATATGAACTGTTAACACACTCTTCATAAGATTCAAAGATCAAACAATGCAATTTGTCGATCACAACACCGTTCTTGTCTCTTTATCTAGGCTTTCAAACAAATCATACTTTGTTCAAGTTACTGGGGCTTAAGCTCAAGCGCGAACTCAGAACATTAGCACCCCTTTTTCCCCAAGATTACTTCCCAAAGCACTGTTTTCTGACCAACTCTCATGGCTTTAGGAGGGGGCGGCCCCCTACCCTATCTGGCAAGATGGGACTTTTTTTCTCCATGAACTCTCTAACACGTATCTTTCTCATCAAACACAAACCCCTTGTCTTTCAAACTACCAATCGCGATTAGCGCAGAGTCCAAACACCTTTCCTTGCAAAACCCGTTAACCAACCTTGTAAACGTAACCATATTAGGCGAGTGACCCACTTCCACCATCTCCAAACAAAACTCAACCGCGTCATCTAATTGCTCCCCTTTGATTAACCCTTGAACAAGAACTCCACAGCTAAACTTGTTTTACACAACACCATTGTTTAGCATCTTCCTGAATACTCGTATGGTTTCATCGGGCTTCTAAGCTTTGAACAAGAACATCCGGGACGGATCTTCTCTCGCGCATTTCACCAAACAGTTTTAGTGCCTCTTGAATTTTAGTAAATAAAGCTAATATATTTTCATGGTAACAACTTGTACTAACAATTTAATAAATGACACTTTTAATTTTTTTCATATGTTTTTTTATTTTAGTTCAAACATCAAATCTTTTATGCAAGATATTAAAAATGAAATTCAGAAGTGTTATTAAATGAAGCTATTTTCAACATAACTTGAATTTTTTAAAATTCAGTTTATCATTTCATTTGACTTTTTACATATATGGTATATGTTTATTTGTATCTATTATTTAATTTAAAGTTGATTATTTGTCGAAGAATAATATTAAATGTTAATAAATCCAATTTGTATTCCTTTAAATTCAAGCTGATTCAAAGCAGGGGCGTAGCTTCACATGGTCTAGACTCTAGAGCCCCGTTCTCTCTCTTTTTTTCAAAATTATAACTTTTCAATCCGACATATTAAATTTTCTTATATATATGTATGAAGTCGCCTCTTTAAAACAAAATTTATTTTCTGACCCCGCGTCTTACAAAAAGTGTTTAAACTCCTCCACATCTAGAATACGTTAACCAACGTTAACTTGTTAACACTGTATTCGCAACCGGGGATCGGTCCGGTGGCCGGTCCGGTTCGCTACGATTCGTTTTTGAGGGGTCGAACCGATTGGTTCTTCCCGAACCAGTGGTCGGACCGGAAAACCGGACCGGTTCGAACCGGTTTTTGAATTTTTTTTTTATTTTAATGGGTAAAAACAGAGTGTTAAACTATAAATTAGTATGTTTGAAATACAAATATAGTTAAGTTTTATATATAATTATAAAATATATATATATATATAAATCATATATAAATTACTTATATTTAACTACATATATAAATATAATTAAAATATAATTAAATACAATCCAACATATTCAAACATTAAACCATTTGGTTAGAAACCATGTGTTTATTACTTACGTGTTGTCATTTTAGTTCTCTTTTATTTTACCTCGTGAATCTTTCTCCCGCCATTAAAGACAAACGAAGCAAATCTCTTCACGATCTTGACTCTTCTTCCATACTTTTCAATTCAATCTGCAGTTTCCATCAACATCCAAACCCTAATCATCATCATCGTCTCCATCACCAAAACCCCCATCATTTGCTTCCATAAATAACCCAAACTCCACCAATTCCCACATCTCACACAACCATCAATCACCCTCAAGATCCCACAATCACCCCCAACAATGGCTACAACCACCCTTCACTTCCTTCTAATCCCCCACATAGGCCCAGGCCACACCATCCCCATGATCGACATGGCGAAACTGCTAGCAAAACAACCCAATGTCACAGTCACCATCGTCACCACACCCCTCAACGCCACCCGCTACGGCGCCACCCTCGCCGGAGCCTTCGCCGCCGGACTCCCCGTCGGGTTTCTTGAAATCCCTTTTCCGGCGACGGAGGCTGGACTGCCGGAGGGGTGTGAAAGCACCGATCAAATCCCTAGTATGGATTTCGTCCCCAATTTCTTATCTGCCATTGATATGCTACAACAGAAGCTTGAACAGCGCTACGAATCGATAAACCCTCGTCCGAATTGCATCATTTCCGACAAATACATGTCGTGGACCGGTGATTTTGCCGATAAGCATCGGATCCCGAGGATCATGTTCGATGGAATGAGCTGTTTTAACGAGTTGTGTTACAGTAATTTGTATGCACACAAGGTGTTCGACGAATTGCCTGAGTCAGAACCTTTTGTTGTCCCGGGTCTGCCTGATCGGGTCGAGTTTACGAGGAACCAGCTCCCGCCCGAGTTTAACCCGAGCTCGGTTGACACTAGCGCGTTTCGCCAGCGGGCTAGGGACGCCGAGGTTCGGGCTTATGGCGTCGTGATCAATAGTTTTGAGGAGCTTGAACATGAGTATGTTAAGGAGTATAAGAAGTTGAGAGGGGGTAAAGTTTGGTGTATCGGGCCGTTGTCGTTGTGTGATAGTGACGATTCGGTTAAGTCTCGAAGAGGGAACGTAGCGTCGATCGATGAAGAACGATGCCTTAAGTGGCTCAATTCTCACAAACCCGACTCGGTGTTTATGTTTGTTTTGGTAGCCTAGTGAGGATTAACACCCCACAACTTATTGAGCTCGGGTTAGCCCTCGAAGCGTCAAACCGCCCGTTTATCTGGGTGATTAAGTTGGTTCATAGAGAGAAAGAGGTCGAGGAATGGTTAGCCGAGAGTGGGTTCGAGGAGAGGGTTAAAGATAGAGGGTTAATAATCCGAGGTTGGCCCCACAAGTCTTAATCTTGTCACACCCTTCGGTCGGAGGTTTTCTAACACATTGTGGTTGGAACTCGACTCTGGAGTCGGTGTGCTCGGGTGTTCCCATGATCACATGGCCGCAGTTTGCGGAGCAATTTATTAACGAGAAGCTTATAGTGCAAGTGTTGGGGATTGGCGTGGGTGTTGGAGCTGATTCCGTTGTTCATGTGGGAGAAGAAGAGCGGTTTGGGGTGAAAGTTAAGAGTGAGAGCGTGAAGAACGCTATCGAGAAGGTCATGGGTGACGGGATTGAAGGAAACGAGAGACGAAAGAGAGCTAAAGAGCTCGGGATTATAGCGAATAACGCGATAAAAGAGGGAGGGTCATCGCATTTGAACTTGACATTGCTGATTCAAGACATAATGCATTGTGCAACTGCTTCAAGTTAAGAAAGAGCCTTCATACAAAGATTAAAACATATGTCGTTATTTAAAGTTTAGATATTTTGTAATTATATAGATTATTGGAGGTTAAAACGAACGGGCCGGGTCGGATATGATTTGTTAAAACGTTTCCGGGTGAATAATTACTCTCTATGTAACAATTTATACATAATTCAAGTTTAAAAAAATCATCAGAATATATATATATATATACTATTATACTATTTATATATTATATCTTAGGTTATATGTGAGTTTAATAATTTTGTTATTTTATTATATACTGTTTAATAATCTTCGAAATTTATCTATTATCATGTGTTTTTGAGGGTATCTTCATCATATTTATCGTTCTTTATCACTATAATTTATATAGCTTTTTAAAACCTTCTTTATGTCATTTTCCATTTCTGCTTCTACATTATTGAACAAAATTGTATTATTATATTTTGTACACGAAGGGCTGTGGAATGAAGTCTTTTATCCCCGTTCCTATCATTTAAATAAACTTCACCTTTATCTTTAAATTTTGTTTTTAATATCAATAACTTAAACTATTAATTATTAATCAACATTAAACCCAATCAATAATTTGACCGGAATCCTAAATTATAGTTTTATTAGTATCAACAATTTGAAACTTAGATGATTAATTGTGTTTAATTATTCAGTTATATTTAAAGTTAGTTTATACATTTTATTATGTACAATGAAAATATATCATAGGAGAGAATTTATAAATACTTTATTGTTAAAACATTTATACATAGAAATTGATCAAAATTTAGTCGATAAACAAAATTATATCATCTAACCATACAACTCTGTATGATTGCTTATAACATACGCCCTTTAACCCTACTACGTTGATGTGCCTCTTTGTAGTGGCTGCCTACAAACGTTGAGTAGAGATAAGCAAATGTTAATAGCCACAGATGTTCAAGAACGTTGAATGTTTTTTAGACCGGACCGGACCGGATCGGACCGGCTCGTTTGACCGGAGATCGGTCAGGTGGTCGGTCCGGGCTGCTATGGTTCGTTGTTGTCTAGTTGAACCGGCCAGTTCATCCTGAACCGGTGGTCGGACCGGGAAACCGGACCGGTTCGAACCGGATTTTGATTTTTTTTAATTTTAATGGGTAAAAATGAGATGTTAAACTATAAATTAGTATGTTGGATATACAAATATAATAAAATTTTATATATAACTATAAACTACATATGTAAATCATATATAAATTACATATATTTAATTACATATATAAATATAGTTAATTCCGGTCCAACCGGTCCTACCACCAAAGACGTCCGATTCGACGTCCGATCCGGTTCTGAAAGCATTGCAGGAGAGAAGAGAAAGAGACGACATGACTCTGGTCCAAAAGTCATCCAACTGAAGACATTTATTTTTTCAACTAACAACTCATCTAAAATAGTGTTTATATAGTTTAGTAACTTAATTGATATAGAAATTTTCTAACTTAAACCTCTAAGAGGTGGTGTAATGATAATCATCTCATATTCTATCATGATTGTTTTAACGCAATATGTGATTTATGTGATTCACGAGTAAATATGTAATTGGTTCTCACACAAAAACAATATATTATATTTCTTTAAAGGGAAACTAATTAAAATAAATAATTGACAAAATAAACGGTTGACCACACAAAGCAAATCAAACATTGATCCGATTTAAATTTAGTTGAGTTTTGCCGGGTTTAAAGAGGGACAACAAAAACACTTTCTCAACTACAGTTTAGCTAGGTTTAGCCGGGTTCAGCTGAGGATAGTCAGGTTTAGTCACGACACATGTCAACTTATCGTTTAACATGATGTGGGATCAAGTTAATGATTAGGTCGGCTAAAGATTAATTGACTTAGCTGAGAGGGAATGCAGTTGGCCTTTTGATTCAACAAGTCAGTCAGTCTAGAACTAACGTGTTGCGACAGGATCTTTAAACTGAAAAAATAAGGGTAAAAATGTTTAATCACACGCACGTGTTAGGGTGTGTTACTCGCAAAATTTAGACGGAAACGCCAAAAAAAAATGTATAATATGAAAAGTTTGGGGGATCAAAAATGAAGATAAACAAATATTAGGGTTAAGCTTTAAAAAATGTAAAATAAAAAAGTTTACGTGTAAAAAAAGACAAATATAAGTACAACCACTGAACACATAATAATACAACTTGTTAAACATACAAAAGTTGATAATTAATTTTGTATAAATTATGAGGGTGATGATTTGGCTTAAGATTTTTATTACCTCATGTTCAAACCTGACTCAAGGTTTTCTCGTAATAGTAAATTTCCTTCACGATAGTATTATTGGATGAGTTAGGTTTAGAGTGTCAAGATTAGCGTGAACAGTTAATATCACATTTCGAAAATGCTCACTCAAGTATTAGAAATGATTATAAAGACCGCTTAGGGAAAAAAAGTTAAAGATGAAATATTTAATAGCTTATTATCGGTTGTAAGTGAATAATAATTTAAAAAAAAAAAGACCTACTAAAATCACAGATTAAAAGTTTCCTTAAAATTAGTCTTTTCTTCTTTTGAATGTAAATCACTAAATCTTATTCAATTCAATCACACCAAAAAATGGTTACTTTAACTTAGCATGCTCACATTGTCTTGCTGCTGCTATTAATGCTGCATGATTTCATAGGTTTGCTTTGAATCATTCAGTTCTCGATTTTAAATTGTTGAGTAAACAACTATCAAAATCTCACAGCTAAATGATTGCAATAACTGAATCGAGGCAGATGAGGCTAATTCAACAGGTATACACTATGCCTACAAACTGTTTGTTAAAATGCCTAAGAGGCTTTAAAAAGATATGACTTTTGTAGAATCAAAGTCACACACGATTCCTTTTATTTATAGGAAAAAATACCTTTTTGTTTCACTTTTTCATCTTTGGTGGCTTTCTAAGTCTTGAAATAATTTAATGCTGAACACCATTGGAAGTTTCTTAGTAGTCAAAGTTCTATTGGTCTACAAAATTTTATCCAAAGTTGTGTGGTCCAATGGGCAATTAATCATATTACAAGTTGGAAATACAGAAAACTAAGTTTTCAATTGGGAAAATCAAGAAACTAGACAATTTTATGTTACCACTTACCTCAGAACAATTTTATGCATGATACATAAATCTTTAGTTTGTGTATCTACTTTCACTCGACACTCGCCTAAACCCTATATATTTCCATTCTATACGCGAATAAGAATACATACAGTATATGGTGCTGCATATCATATTAGTTTAAGCTATTAGTGATTGGAAAAAGTCTAAAGTTTTTTAAGTCATGAGTCATGACTAAATGAGTGATTCACAGGCATCCAAACACTGGCATCATCAGCCATTATTATAATTTGAGGAAATTAGACCCTTTAAGTAGTATGCAAATGCATTTCCATTGTCACTGCTCATAGACTCATTTTCTCCAACATCATACTAGTTACAATCTTAAATGGCTTTACATGAATCACATGAGCCCAACCAGCTTCACTTTCTTGTTATACCCATGGGATCTCCAGGCCACTACATCCCCACCATTGACATGTCCAAGTTACTTGCTCAACATGGAGTTAGAGTCACCATAGTCACCACTCCGGTGAACGCCCTCAGATTCGGGTCCATCCTCGATCAAGCAATCCAATCAGGTCTGCCCATTAGCTTTCTTGAACTCCAGTTACCATACATGAAGTTTGGCATACCAGAAGGCTGTGAAAGCATCGATGATCTTCCTGATAGCGGCTTGGCACGTGATCTTTTCCTTGCCCATATTTCACTACAACAAGAAGTTGAAGAATATATTGAAAAGCTTAATCCTAAGCCAAGCTGCATACTTGCAGACAAATATCTCCTATGGGCAGGTGAAACCGCGAAAAAGTTTCAGATTCCAAGGATTACATTTGATGGAATGAATTGCTTCACTCAGATGTGTAACCATGTTTTATACCAGTCAAAGGTATATGAAAATGTCGCTGAGTCGGATTCTTTTGTTCTGCCTGGCTTGCCTGATCGCATCGAACTAACAAGATCCCAACTATCTTTTATATTCAATTCGGGCTCAATGGACGTAAAAGATTTTGGTGAAAAGCTTCGGATATCAGAATCTGAAGCGTTTGGAGTGGTTATAAACAGTTTTCAGGAGTTGGAGCAAGAATATGCCGATGCATATCAGAAAGTCTTGAGAGATAAAGCTTGGTGCATAGGGCCATTATCTCTATGCCAAAAGGATGCATCAGAGAAGATCCAAAGAGGTAACAGGTCCTCAATCAGCGGAAACGAATGCATCAAGTGGCTAGATTCGCGAGAAAACGACTCGGTGATTTATGCTTGTTTAGGAAGCATCAGTCGAGTTGAGCCTGCACAGCTCATAGAACTCGCTTTAGCTCTAGAATCATCAAACAAACCGTTCATTTGGGTGGTTCGAGCAGGTCACAAGACTGAAAAGATAGAAAAATGGATAGATGAAGAGGGGTTTGAAGAGAGAACCAAAGATAGAGCTCTACTGATCCGCGGGTGGGCTCCACAACTGCTAGTCTTGTCACACCCTGCTGTTGGAGGGTTTTTGACTCATTGTGGTTGGAATTCTGCACTAGAAGGGATATCTGCAGGCGTCCCCATGGTAACATGGCCTCAATTTCAGGAACAATTCTACAACGAGAAGTTACTTGTACAAGTGTTGAAAATCGGTGTTAGTGTTGGCGTACAAAAAGTCGTCCATTGGGGTGAAGAAGAGAAGTCTGGAGTGGTGGTAAAGAGTGAGGTACTCAAGAATGCTATAGAGATGGTGATGGATGATGGGGAAGAAAGCCAAGATAGAAGAAAGCGCGTGAAAGAACTCGGTAAAATGGCAAATGAAGCAGTAGAAGAGGGAGGATCTTCCCACCGGAATATGACACGACTAATCCAAGATATCAGGAACGAATCCAGTACTAAGACTTCAAGCTAAGAAGATTATGTTTAATCGCATATGTTTAATAATAATAATAAATATGTAATATTTACTGGGCCACTTGGTTGGTACTCTGCAATTATGTTTACTTATTCACTGTTTCTTAAGTCAAAGTTTAAAGAAATTATAGTTGATCGGCTGTCTTCTTTTGGAAATCAGATTGTAACTTTCAACTCATCTGATGAAACATTTGTCAAAACAACAGGAATTGATCACAGGTTGTATTTGAATCATGAAGTTGCTGATTTCGTTAATTGAGGGTGCATTGAGAGATCGATCATTACCAAAAGATGAATTCTGATCCTGTAAACTGTTTATCGAAATGTAGAGGAGGCGTTAGTATTTGGATTCAGACACAGAAACAGAAATTAGGCAACTAAAAGGAGCCTTCACATATATCACTTTGTCGCTTGTCATTCAAGAAAAATTATTTCATCCAAGTAAATAGGTAAATGAATCACAATATTGACTTAGCAGATGATTTCTGATGATTTCTCTTGAGATTAAGATCGAGTTTCAGGTAATGGAAACCCAATGGGTAACTTTTAACTACATAAGACCATAAACCAGTATACCTGTGAACCCGAGGGGTAATGACTAAATAGGTATGGGGCAGGTTTTTTATAATCAAGTATGAGACTGGTTTACCAATACCCATCCCATACCCGACCCATTGCCATCCCGACATAAATCCGCTGTATTATTTTGATCAACCGCTATAAATACCGATTACAAAACAGAAAGAATAAAATATGTGTATAGCAAAGATATAGACAAGCAGATAGATGTTAGTTTAGGCATGTTTCCCTTTAGCATCTTTATGCTTGGCCGGCTTTCTGTCTTTCTTTAAACAACAAATGCTGTAAAGACCTTGTAATGATCTATGCAATCCTGTCAACAGTTTTGTTCTTTTATTTTGAGTTATAAATAACTAACAACTTCCATTATCACTCACAGGTTTAATTTCTCGATCGATCATACTAATCAGACTTCGAAATGGCTTTTGAAGAATCACAAGATGAGAACCAGCTTCACTTTCTTGTTATACCCATGGGATCTCCAGGCCACTACATCCCAACCATTGACATGGCCAAGTTACTTGCTCAACATGGTGTTAGAGTCACCATAGTCACCACCCCAGTCAACGCCCTAAGATTCGGGTCAATCCTCGATCAAGCAATCCAGTCAGGTCTTCCCATCTGTTTGCTTGAATTCCCATTTCCCTACAAGGAGTTTGGCTTACCTGAAGGCTGCGAATGCATAGATGATCTTCCTAATGTGGGACTGACCATGGGACTTATGCAGGCTTATGCTTCACAACAAAAACGAGTTGAAGAATATCTTGAAAAGCTTGACCGTAGGCCGGACTGCTTATTAGCCGACTCATTTATCCTATGGCCAGGTGAAACCGCAAAAAAGTTTCAGATTCCAAGAGTTATATTTGATGGAATGAATTGCTTCACACAGATGTGCAACCATGTTTTATACCACTCAAAGGTGTATGAAAGTGTGGGTGAGTCAGAGTCATTCGTTTTGCCCGGTCTGCCTGATCGTATTGAACTAACAAGATCACAACTTCCTTTTGCATTCAATCCTAGCCATAAAGGTATGACTGAATTTAGGGAAAAGCTTCGGGTATCTGAATCGGAAGCTTATGGAGTAGTTGTAAACAGTTTTGAGGAGTTGGAACAAGGTTATGTTGATGAATATCAGAAAGTTAGAGATAAAGTTTACTGCATAGGGCCATTATCATTATGCCAGAAGGATGAATCAGAGAAGGTCCAGAGAGGTAACAAGTCATCAATCAACAAACATGAATGTCTCAGGTGGCTCGATTCTCAAGAAAACGGTTCAGTGATCTATGCGTGTTTAGGAAGCATCAGTCGGGTCGAGCCTGCACAGCTCATAGAGCTCGGTTTAGCTCTAGAATCATCAAAAAGACCGTTCATTTGGGTGGTTCGAGCGGGTCATAAGACCAAGAAGATAGAAAAATGGATTGATGAAGAGGGGTTTGAAGAGAGAACTAGAGATAGAGGTCTAGTGATCCGCGGGTGGGCTCCACAACTGCTGGTCTTGTCACACCCTGCGGTCGGAGGGTTTTTGACACATTGCGGTTGGAACTCGATTCTAGAAGGGGTTTCTGCTGGTGTCCCTTTGGTAACATGGCCTCAGTTTCAAGAGCAGTTCTACAATGAGAAGTTACTTGTACAAGTGTTGAGAATTGGAGTCAGTGTTGGTGCTCAAAAAACTGTGTTTTGGGGTGATGAAGGTGAGTCTGGAGTGGTGGTAAAGAGTGAGGAGTTTATAAAGGCTATAGAGTTGGTAATGGACGAAGGGAAAGAAGGCGAAGAGAGAAGAAAGCGCGCAAAAGAACTCAGTAAGATCGGGAATAAAGCAATAGAAGAGGGAGGATCTTCGCACCGAAATATGACTCGGCTAATCCAAGACATCAGGAACCAATCTAGTACTAGGAACTTAAGCTAAAGTCACCTATATAACAGAAGCTGTGATTTACCTGATCTCATTGACTAACAGGGTGTTAGTGGTCCCATGAGTTTTCTGCTAGTTCTCTTGCTGTTGCATGATTTTCCCTTCAAATAATCAATAAACACCAACTCTAATGTAACGGTATCAAACGTCTCAAATGTTATTAATGACTTGTATTTGTTAGTGTAGCTATGAATAAATAACAATTCAAATTTTAACTGTAAAGATAAATCATTTTTTAATGTTGCATATCAGTAATATCTTGAATCAACGACGATACGTTTTCATAAGAAGATCCACCTTCGGCCATTGCTATCTTTGCCATTTTTGCAAGCTCGTTTGCCCTTTTTCTTCTATGTTTTCCTTCATTATCTTCTTCCATCACGCATTCAAATGCCTTCTTCACATCGTCCTTCTTTACTAACAGTCCAATCTTATCTTCTTCCCCGAAAGGAACCGGGATCTCCACACCAATCCTAACTCCAACCTTCAAAATCTCTACAATGAAGGTTTCGTTAAGAAACTGGTCTGCAAAAAATGGCCATGTAACCATTGGAACTTCGGCGCATATCGACTCCAGCGTAGAGTTCCATCCACAATGGGTCAAGAAGCACCCGATGGCTCGATGTGACAGTATCAACACTTGCGGTGCCCAGCCATGGATGATCAACCCTCTGTCTCGCACCCTCTCTTCAAAGCCTTGTTCTAAAAACCATTTCTCAAGCTCTTCAGTTTTGTTTCCTACGCACCATACGAATGGTTGGTAGGTTGACTCGAGCCCCAGCCCAAGCTCAATCGCTTGTTGTGTAGAAAGACGCGCAAGACTTCCTAAACAAACATACAAAACAGACCCTGGTTCTCTTTTATTGAGCCAGTTCACGCAATCATGCTCGTTGATTGCAGCCCTGTTTCCCCTCTCTGCGATGTCATGACCGTCTTGTTTGCATAACATCACCGGGCCTATACACCATACTTTCGTGTTTTTGATCTTTGTGAACTCTTTAACGTACTCTTGTTCCAGCTCTTCGAAAGTATGAACCATGATCCCATGTGCAGCTTTCTCAGCTTCCATAGCCCGGAACCAGAAGCCCTTTTGATCCTCCTTGACCGTCTTAGAGGAACCAGAAACATGAAGTTTCGTAACTTCAACTCGATGAGGCAAACCAGGCAGCACGAAGGGCTCTGAGTCTGATTCAATCCTTTCTAACACGTTGGAACCGAAAGCCACTTGCATGCACACAAGCCAGAAGCACCCTGGCCCATGGAACACGAGTCGTGGAACATTAAGCCTTCGAGCCACATCTGTAGCCCATGGGAAAAAATAGTCCGCAATTATGCAATTCGGTGGAGGACAAAGTTCACGAAGCAAATCTTCTGCAGGTTGTTCTAGCATTTCAATGGCTTGAAAAAACTTGAACGAGAGTTCAGATGACTCAAGCACGTCAAAGCTCTCGCACCCCTCGGGCAAACCAACTTCGGATAACTGGAGTTGTAGTTCGAGTAGCTGAATCTTGAGCTTAGCTGCAATGGCTCGAGAGACAACTGATCTAAACCGGTTGGCAATAAGGGGAGTGGTGATTATAGTTACTGTAGCGCCTCGTTGGGCTAGTATGCGCGCAATGTCCACCATGGGCACCATATGACCTTGAGCCATTAAAGGAAACATAACAAAATGTAGGTCAGTTGAAGGTGCCACCATTTTTTAAAGAATTGTGAGAGAGCTTCAGGAATTGATTGTTTTTGTAACAAATTCTCAAAAGGGTGTTCATATATGCAACGTATAGAATCAAAGTCATTAGCTTTATGTGAAAATGAGAGGTACCTAAAGGTTTGGCTCATGTTACATGTGGCTACAATGACACTAGCCTCTTTTAAGAGAGAAGTGTAGAAAAGGTATACTGATGTTCGGTTACTCTACACCGATTCCCTCGATATTCCTCTTTCAGGTTTTATTTTAGAGATACTGTAAAACGTACGAAGATCTCATTGCTGCAAGTTGGTGCAAGATCCTTGAAGATGTCTTTGAGTTTTTAAACGGAGTCGCTTTATGTGGTGCAATAGTATGTATTGATCCTAAAGGGTTACACTCGAAGATCAAACAGGTTCAGGATTATAATTATGATAATTAGATTCAAAGGACTTATTTATTTGGTTTTACATATTTATGTGTTACCCAAGCTTCTCTAAAGAGTTTCATGAAAGTTAAATCTATTTAGCTAACTTTAACCGTTCACATTGGTCTCTCGTAGAGGATCAAACACTTTGATTTTTACTCTATTCTTTCGGTTAATCACATCTATAGTCTATAGTATATAATAAGAAGTAACTAAGATGCTACATGTTACTCTTTTGTTGTTTCTTCAAAAAGAATTCCGCCTAAAGTAATATATTACTTTAGTCAAGTTTTTTTTTTATTTTAAGAAACTAAATTAATAATTCATTTTGTTTTGAATTTTATTTTTTTATATTATCAACTAAATTATGTAATCATATATTGTTTTGAATTATATATACTTTTATAGCCAAATAAAATTTAATTTTAAAAATAAAAAAAGAAAAAAAACATTTATTGTTGTATTTATATATTTTCGGTTAGCATGAATTTATGATAATTGGTTTTTAATTTTACACGAGTCAATTATATGTTATATTATCCAAAATACGTTTATGAATTATATAACTTTTATATATCAACTCGTATATTACACGAGTTTCTAGCCTAGAAAGTCATATCCAAGTAAGTTTGAAGGGTACTTAATTATGCGGGAAAGGTGGTTATAACCTTAGAGCACCTGCAACCCATACTTCACTACAGAAACAAGTTGAACATTATAAGGAAAAGCTAAATCATGGGCCAAATGGATGGTAGTACCCGACCCGACCCGACCCGTTTCTCAAATTGCCACGTAGACGTTAATCGCGTCCTGATATTAATGAGGTAAGAGCTTAGGTAAGATGAATTGGACATATGTGTTTGGTGTATCTTCTTGTTTTGATTTTACATAGGACAAAATAGAGCAACTGTCTTGATAATGATATTTAAAACCAAAATATCAGATATTAAGCAGACTTGATTTTTTTTATTGTCATGTTCTTGAATTTTTATTCTTATGTGCTGCACAATTACATATACATATACTACATATTAGATTACTCTCACTAATGGACAGATCTTTTGGTAATTTCGTTGGAGAAGGAGATATCGTCAATAATCCATCAGTAATGGTAATGGTCTGTGGGACAAGGGGCGTGCGTAAAGGCATTATTGATAGATTAACGACTTACAATGCCACAAATCATCGAAAGTTTTGTTATCGATAGATCACTGCCCAAAATTTTCACCGATAGATCACCAACAGTTTTTTAGTCGTAAGATCATTGAGGGTTTTTTCACTGACAAATATTCCACCATTGGAGCATCGGTAGTTTTTACCGATCGTAATCACTAACAGATTAATGACTACCCTTAAAGTTTCTTTTTTTTAATCTTTTGGTTTTGTCTGTTCAGTCAATGATTAGCGTTAGATAAGTGAAAGATAGTTAAAATTTAGTTTCTTACATCTATCGGTTTAATCTTTTGGGTTTTTGTCTGTTCAGTCAATGATTAGCGTCAAATAAGTGAAAGATAGTTAAAATTTAGTTTCTTACATCGATCGGTTATTATCAACATATGGTTGATTTTTTCGCCACTTTCGCCGTTTGAAAGCCACCTTTTAGGGATGAATTATGCATGTAACTATGAGTAGTATTGTTAGTGTTTAGTTAGTTAAACGCACTTTATCCTAAAGAGAGTCTAATTGTAACCATATAAGGCGGGTCCAATTTCATGGAACCACCCGTCAAGCCTAACTCGTGAATAAACGAACCTATATTAACCCACATGAATCAGGTCTATACGAAACGAGCCAAACCTCATACCCAAACTCAAGCATCCTCATCTCAACTAGTCATGATCGAGTCGATCTGCTTCACAAATCACAAGTTTTATAACACAAAAAATCACAAAAATCTTTATAATCCACAAGCAATTCCTATAAACTTAACCAACAAGACCCTTATTAGTGTGCACCCTAATATCTTCAATAACCTTCTCAAATCATAATGAGATGAACCCCCTTCTTCTATAGCTTTTTCAGCCATTTGTTTCATATATTTAGCCTTTTCTCTTCTTTCTTCACCTTCTTTACCTTCATCCATAATCATCTTCACAGCTCTACAAACATCCTCGCGTGTCACCTGCATCGCGACGTCTTCTTCATCCTCTAAATGCATCGCGCGTTGAGCCCCAACAGCGACACCAACACCCAACACTTGCACAACCAATTTTTCATTAAGAAACTGTTCAGCAAACTGCGGCCATGTGATTAGTGGGACCCCAGCACAAACCCCTTCAATAGTCGAGTTCCAACCACAATGCGTCAAAAACGCACCCACGGCCCGATGTGATAGAATCAAAACTTGTGGGGCCCACCCGCGTATCAAAACACCCCTATCTTTTGTTCGAGATTCGAACCCGCTTTCACCCAACCACTTCTCTATTTCCTCTGTCCTTCTCCCCCCTTTCACCACCAAAATAAACGGGACCCCCGAATCCTCTAACCCTAACGCGAGCTCGATAAACTGCATAGGCGTTAACCGCGTAAGGCTCCCTAAACACGCGTAGACCACACTACCATCCCCCTGCGAATCGAGCCAATTCACGCATGCATGTTTGCCAGTGACCGAAATCCCCACTCCCTCGTTGCGCCCGATCCAAATCACTCGTGTTCGAGCCTGAAAACGGGCCGATACACCAAACCCTCCCTTCCTTTAGCTTCTTGTATCCATCAATATACCGCGATTCCATCCCTTCAAAACTATTAACAACCGTCCCGTATGCCCGTAACTCCGTGGCTCTAATGCGCTCGCGCACCGCTTTTAGTTCCTGCGCTCTCGCGCTGCTTCCGGATTAAAGAGTCCGGGAAGCTGGTACTTGGTCATGAATATGTTATCCGGTAACCCCGGCAGGATAAACCTGTCGCTGTCACCGGATAATTGTTCATGAACCTTTGTAACACAAAGGTTATGTGTAGCTAATTGTGTGAAACAACTCATTCCATCAAATATAACCCATGGGACTCCAAACTTTTGAGCAACTTCTAACGTCCATGGTAAATGTTTATCAGATATGATGCAATTCGGTTTGTGAGCAAGCTCGTTGATCGCATTTTCGATCGGTTTTTGGAGCTTAGAACACGCGTCGAAGAAGTTTTTCGATAGGTCAAACGAGGGTAGATCGTCTACGCTTTCGCAGCCTTCGGGTAGGCCGTGGTCTGCGGCGGGGAAGGGGAGGTTGAGGAGGGTGATGGGGAGGCCGGTGGCGATGGCGCGGCGGAGGACGGTGGCGTACCGGTGGGAGTTTCCCGGGGTTATGACGACGGTGACGGTGACGGAGTGTTGTGCGATGAGTTTCGCCATGTCCACCATCGGAATGAGGTGGCCGGGGCACATTAAGGGGATTATGAGAAAGTGGAGGTCGGTAGCCATTGGTGGCGATGGCGGTGGCTGCGGTGGTGGTGGTTGTTGTGGTGGTGGTGGTGTGGTGGTGGTGGTGGTGGTGGTGGTGGTGGTGGTTATATGGTCGGAGAAGATCTCCGGTGGCGATTTGTTTGTGTTGCCGGTGGAGTTTATCTTATTATGTCAGTGGTAGGGTGATGGTATAATAATATGAACATTTTGAAAGTGGTAGCTACTAAAGTTTAAATGTTATATTATTACTTTATTAGTGGGTGTTTATGTTAATTAGTGTTATGGAAATTAGATGGAAGAAGTATGAAGCTTGTTGTTTTTGAATTTCTGATGTTTCGAATTAAGCTTAGGAATAAATGTCATTACATTATAGTCCAGTGTTTAAGAAAGTTATAATAATCTGATTTTTTTTTGAAGTTATATCATCTTCCTCTAAGCTTTTAGGAGAAAAGATAATGTTCTTCGATAATCTATTTACAAATCGTTAGACTAGCTCATTTGATAAAGACTTTGTTTTTTAAGGAAGTTTTGAGTTTAAACCTAAACTATAAGTTAATCTGATGTAATGTAAGAGTAGGATTCCTTGATCGTTTATAAAAAATTACAAATTCCATATAAGTATATTATGTGGAATGATCAAATGTAAAAGAAATTAAAAAAAATGTAAAAAAAATTATTTTTAGATACATTATAAGTACTAGGACATAAAACCCATTATAAATGCTCTAATGTGATAATAAAATAACATGGGCTGATATCATAAAAGAACCAATCTAAGAAAAAAATCAACACAATTTTTATATTACAATCACTTAAAGTTGTAAAAAATACATAAAAATTCACTTAACTACTTTTTTATATTAAAGTTTGTAAACTTAGCATTTGAGTTTTATTTAAACAGTGACGTTTTGATAAATTGACATTCAATATTATTTTCAAAAAGAATTATATTATTTTTATACCACTTAATAGTTAACAAATCTAAAATGCAAAAATTACGTGGACAAGCATAGGCCTTTAATAAACAAATATCAAAATTACGTGTGATATGTGGATGATATGTAGCCGGTCTTTTAGATGGATGTAATGTAGAGTATCCATGTATTATTATACTAATATAAGAAGGTCAAATGACGTAATAATTGAGCTTCTGAATCTTAATTTTTCGTTTCTTTCTTCGAATATTTTTTTTTAAAACAAATGTATTCTACTTTTACTCATAAATTACATCAAGTTATATTATGTTTGAGTTTAAACTAAGGACCTCCTCTCAATATAATTCTCTTTCCTAATAAATAATTTTATTAACTATTAATAATTTTATTTATTTCATTTTAAGGTTAAAAATATATTTTTATTTATTAAGAAAAAGATCTTTTTATAATTGCAATTTCTAAATAAATATTATTTAATAAATAAGATTTTTTTCTAAAACATCAAAAAAAAGTTAAAAATACAAAAGGGTTTTAAAACTTGTGTTGTTAAAAATGAATTTTTAATGAAACAAAAATGATTGAAATTCAAACTATTCATAAGAAAAATTATAAAAAATAGCACTAAATTTTTTAAAAGTTATTTTTAAAGAAACTAAAAATAAAATAAAGGTTTAAAAAATGATATATTGTTTGTTATTTAAAATTTTTCAATAACATCATATCTCAAGATATTATTTTATAATTTAAAATTTTTCATTACTAATTATTTAATTACCACATATGTATACACATAATAATAACCTAGTATTATATATATTATTAAAAGAAGAGTGTCGGTTGCTATAGATTTTTGTTTAGCTATTTTCCTATTCGGTGGTTTTCAAGCTTCTTCTACTTCTACAAAGTGCAAGTTCGACTAACTTTTAGTTTAGTTTTTTATATAATACAATATAATAAGTTTGGACCCACCAGAAATGTAATTGAATAAACTTCATTTTAAATTATAAAGCTTGTCTTTCTATTTCTTATTTTGGTTTTTTAGTTTCCTTCTTTATAGTTCCTTATTGTATTTAAGTAAACTAAATCCTACTAACTCATTACATAACTTTTTAAATCATTTCTTTTTTTAATCAGTGATATTTAACAAATCATTTTTTTTAAATTTGGATAAACAACAGGTTTACGACGTAACTTTTTCATGATTTTCAAATATACTATTACGACATGTTTTTCTATTATTTACATTTAGTATTCAAACAAGATCCGCGGCATCGCAAGACATATCATACCAATTGTTAATGTAAAACACTACTTTATTATTTTCTAAACGTTTTATAAACGAATTTATACGAGGAAAAAGTTATCATGTTAGTATGTTGGCGCATATGAAATGCTACTTAATCAAATTCTAACATGTTTGAAGGAGTTACTATTTTAATTTATTTTACATGCCAGTAATATAGATTACATACACTTTCTATTTTACATGTTCTCTACTTATAAAATCACTATACTTATATTTTACATGATTTAAACTCCGGACCTTTAATTGTGAAGTATATATATCATCAAGATGTTCCTTTGTGAATGATAGTAATATAATAAGTTTAGAAATTTGTACTTATTCAAATTTGAGAAGAGATTTTTTATAAAAAATTAAAAACATATTGCTTTTTAATAATAATAAAATAATATTTTTAAATTATGTTGTGCATTTTGGGATTTTTGTTTAGTAACGACGTAAGAGCTTATGTAAGAAAGAGTTGGGCAATTTGTCCACACCATCACGTGAGTTGTTTCTTCTGCATGTGGAATTGGATGGATTAGAAGTTGGATCATAAAATATTCAAACTTTTCTAAAAGCAAATCCATAGTAGCATCTTTTAAGGGAAAATTGTATAAATAGTGTTAATGATTTAATAAAATTTAAATTTAAAAAGTGCAGAGTTAGTACTAACTCTTATGTAAACGTTGTGTTTTTGTCTCTAAAATTAAATCAAAAGTTAGTTTAAATTTTTTAAAATGCATAAAAGTAAATAAGTTTAATCTCAGTGACCAAATATACGATGAATACAATGAATACACAAAAGTACGACTAACTTTGTAATTTTAAAAAGATTAAGAACCGAATTATATGATATATTAGAGCATGAGGTATGCTTTTTAAACCAAATTATATCAACTGGTCCTACCAAATTAAAAGTTAGAACCAAATTATATCAACCGGTCCGACCACCGGTTCCTGGTCCGATCGCCGGTTCAACGGTCTGACCACTGGTTCAACATTAAAACGGTTTTAAACACCGAACCGGACCGGATTAGAGTCCGGTTTCCGGTCCAACCGGTCGGACCGACGATCCGGTTCGGTTTTCAAAACCATGTATAAGACACACGCTAACATTAAAATGTGGCACCTACGGTGAATGCTATTAGATCATCAACTAGAATGTTAAAAATATCAAATAACCAATACAATGAGGAAATATTACTTAGAAGGCATATTGTCATTGTAGGACAAACATCCCAAATAGCTTATTGGAATTTAGATATATAACAAATAAC
This sequence comes from Flaveria trinervia, assembly GCA_025506515.1. Taxonomy (NCBI): domain Eukaryota; kingdom Viridiplantae; phylum Streptophyta; class Magnoliopsida; order Asterales; family Asteraceae; genus Flaveria; species Flaveria trinervia. The sequence goes on along the minus strand of CM046443.1, from coordinate 100,573,007 downwards.
AAACACCAGTCAATAGATCGATCGATAATGGATTAAGAGTACCATGTTTTCGTAAAATCATACTAAATTAAGCTTTGATTTCTCAAGTCAACAACAATTTTACACATCTTTTGCTATACAAAATACATTATTTTGAAAAATAAGTAATGTGTGTTTAAATTGAGCATATTACTAAAAAATGACTACATTTTTATATAAAGATTTTTTTGACGTGTTTTATCAATTAAACTATAGATTGTAAAATAATCTGAGTCTATAAAATATTTATTTAATTAAGAGTTCAAGAACCTTTTTTTCAAAAGATGTTTTATAAAGTTGTACTAGGGTCCCTACATTTTGTTTAATTGTTGGATGATTTTCACATCACCCAACCTACTAACGACATCAAACATTTTTATTCTTATTTCTTGGTCAAAAAAGGGTTCACTTATACTATGCTTAAAAGAATCCAAATTAAGTTCGATTGCTTAACAAACCATATACTTTTAACTTAAAATAGTTATGAAAGTAATAGTTTACTCTATATGATTGTTAAACTTTTGGTGGTTCTTGATGTTGTGTTCTAACTGTTTCGGTAATATCTCGCATCAACGAAGTTACATTTTCATAAGACGACCCGCCTTCCGCCATTGCTCTCTTCGCCATTTTCCCGAGGTCGTTCGCCCTTTGTCTTCTTCTTTTTCCATCTTCATCTTCTTCCATCAAACATTTTACGGCCGTTTCAACGTCTTCCTTTTTCACCACCACTCCAACTTCATCTTCCTCCCCGTAAAGAACCGGGACCTCGACACCGATCTTAACTCCAATCTTCAAATTTCAACTATGAAAACCTCATTTAAAAATTGGTCCGCGAAAAATGGCCATGTGATCATTGGAACCCCCGCACTGACTGATTCCAGTGTCGAGTTCCATCCACAATGAGTCAAGAAGCCCCCAATGGCACGGTGTGATAATATCAATACTTGTGGGGCCCAACCGTGGACGATCAAACCTCGGTCTTTCACCCTATCTTTAAACCCTTGTTCATAAAACCACGTCTTGAGTTCTTCGGTTTCGTTTCTTACGCACCATACGAATGGTCGGTTTACTGACTCGAGGCCGAGCCCGAGCTCAATCGCCTGCTCGGTGGAAACACGTGCAAGGCTTCCTAAACAAACATACAACACGGACCCTGGTTCCCGTTCATCGAGCCACTTTAAGCACTCGTGTTCCTTAATCGCGGCCTCGTTTCCCCTCTCTACTAGGTCCTCGTGGTCCGTGTTGCATAGCGAAACGGGCCCGATACACCATATTTTTTTATCTTTCGCCTTTCTGTACTCCTTAACATACTCTGGCTCAAGTTCCTCAAAAGTATGAACCACAATCCCATATGCGGCTTTCTCCGCTTCGACAGCCCGAACCCACGAGCCCATATCGTCTTTGTTGACCCCTCGAGACGAGCCCGTGATCTGACACTTAGTCACTTCAACCCGGTCGGGCAGCCCGGGCAGCACGACCCGCTCCGTATCCGACTCAATCTCCCCCAAAATGTTGGAACTCACTACAACATGCAAGCAAAAAAGATAGAAACACCCCGGTCCATTGAACACGAGTCGCGGGACGTTCAACCGCCGAGCCACATCCGTGGTCCACACGAATAAGAAGTTGGACACGATGCAGTCCGGTGGGGGCGTAAGCCCCCGGAGCAAATCTTCCGCCGGTTGTTCCAGCAGATCAACGGCGGAAGATAGGTTTTTCCAGTACCGCAAGGATGGAAGTTTGTCGAAACTTTCACACCCCTGCGGTAAACCTACTTCCGCCAACCGGAGCTGAAGCTCGACCAGTTGTATCCTGAGCCCCGACTCAAAGGCTCGGGAAACAACTGGTCGAATCCTGTTGGCGTGGAGGGGTGTGGTGATTATGGTGATGGTTGCACCACGTTGGGCTAGTATTCTAGCAATGTCTACCATGGGTAATAGATGACCTTGAGCCATTAATGGAAACATGACAAAATGAAGGTTAGTTGATGGTGTAGCCATTGTTGTTGTTGAAATTGATGGTGTGAGTCATGAAGGGTGTTTCATTTAAAGAAGTTAGAAGTTGAAGAATGATATCAAAGGGTTAATTACTAGGTTTGTGTAGAATTATAGTGATGGTGATTATGAAATGTTAATCTTAAGAATATGTGGTTGTTGTGACACCCTATTGAAGATAGAGTGTTGGAATGTATATTAAGGTGATGTGGAAACTAAATCATGGATGTATTCATTTTGGAAGTAATATTATATCGATATATAGAGTCGTGTGGAAACTAAATGAGTGTTTATACGTGGTGATATATTGAGAATAGTGATATAAAAGAATGATTTGCTTTTATCTATCTATTATTTTTTTTTTGTTTTATTTCATCACTCTTAAATTATTTTTAAGAAGAAAGACGATATGTTACATATCATGTACACAAAAAGATACCAGTAGCATTAAAGAATTTATTCATATATATTTGGGGTAACTTTGTAAAATAACAACCAACTTTCAAAAGTATTCCAATTAAATAACTCAAGTTTTAAAAGTGTTTCAATCAAATCACCCATTTTTATATTTTATACAAATTAAAAGTCATAACATATTTTTTAGCATGTTATACTTTTGGATTCAGTTAAAAAATATTTTTTTCTATCTTTTGATGTTAATATAGAACGTTGACGTAAATTTTAGGCACTTTTTTTATTTTTTTCATAATTAACATGTTTTTTTATTTTTTAATATAATTTTATATATTAAAAATTCTAACTCCCATATCTTTTCCATCATTATTTTCTTGTCATAATAAAATTTGGTAATGACTTGATTTGATCGTTTGGATGTCCAATTTGAGAAAAATATACATGAGTGACTAAATTAGAACACGTTTGAAACTTGATTATTATTCTATGACATTTTCCTTATATATTTTTATTTCGCCCGTAAATATCTTCGTGTGTAAAATGATGTTTCTTCTCTTATAGTTAAAATTTCAATTCTCATAATAGATAGTGAATAATTAGTAATATAAAAGTAGATTAGATTGTTGTTAAAAAGATTAGTCTATACATAAATAAAATTATTCAACTTCTATATGAAGAGGAAAAAAATTAAATCAATAAAGATTAATATAAAGAAAACATAAAAAGTAAAAGAGGATTTGGGTGAAGGAAAGAAGGAGGCACGGCGGAGGAAACGCCGACGACCACAAGTGCCACCACCGCAACACCGCCCGCCACGTGTCCCCATAACAACCAGCAACCTGCCTTCTTTTTTTGCTTTTTTCTTTTTTCAATTTGGTAAGAGCCTTTCTAAGTTATCTTAGTAGAGCGACCAAATAACCGATTAACCAAATCATGACCGAATTAGTCGCATTAAGCGTAAGCGAATCAGAATAACCGACAATTTGGTTAAGGGATAACAGATTAACCACACATTACCGTTTGGTTTCGGTCTTGATGTACAAATTAACCGTACCGAACCGAATGTCATTAACGTACAATATATTTACAATGTTACTTATAATTTTACTAGATTTCCATTTATTCTCTTTTTTAATTCACATTTATAAAAATATATTAACATAGTAGATTTCGTTATGTATAGAAGGAACATCGTAAATAAGTAGAAGCAATACAAAATGCGCGTGTACATTGTTGCATGCACATCTGACTTAGGTTTTAGTTTTGGCGAGACTTTAAAAACAAACCATATTATACACACCCTTATAAAATTAACCCAAACATAGTCTAACAATAATTTATTAGTTTATATTTTGGTTTAAAAACATATGTTAAATATATTGGTTAAATAACCGAATTAACAATAACTGTCTGTTAACCGAAATGTGGTTAACCGAATTCCCTGTTACGGTTAAAAAATGGTATTGACCACGGTTTCGGTTTTGAAAATGATCAACTGCACTGAACCACACTGTGCACACCTCTATTTCTTAGAGCTCTTTAGCGAGATAAAAATCCAAGACGTAGTTTTATTATTTTCTTATTTTGGAAAACGTAGATTCATATATTTTTTAGAATACAAACTCAAACACTCATTTACTTCTATTTCTATTTTTAAACAATACCATTGGGTAAATTTCAACACCTTCAAGATTAATTACACTGAAACTTTTAAGTTGGAATGAGGACATCTTTTATCACTACACCCATCCCATTCAGGGTTGTTTAAATAGTTTGGCGTTCAAAACTCGCTTGAAGTCGCTTGAAAAAACTCAGATTTTTACCCGTTTGAATTTTGACTCGGTTGTAAATGAACCGAGCGGCTCGGTTCGGTTTGAAAACGAACGAGCACGAGCAAAGGTACGCTCGCTCATAGCTCGTTCGGTTTCGCTCGAATTATTTTTTAATATAGTTCTTATATATTGTATATTTGTTAATCTATTTAGTTATTTACCACTTACCATTATTTTAATTATTTAGTTAAAAAATCAACTACCCTAAATGTAAAGCTTTAATTCTCTAGTCAAATCATCACTTCATATTTCAAAATCATTCCACTATTCCACCCATCATCACTTTCGAGTCGTCCCCAGTATCCCCCACCTCCCTACCGAATGTCGAGGCGCTAACTTCCGGCACTCAGACATGTATCCCCCGACCTCCAACACTCTGACATGCGACCCCAACTTTTGGCAATCCGACCTCCAATAGCCTGATCGTGCATCCCACCTTCGACAATCCGCCTCCGAAGTCTGACCTTGTTCAAAGCCCGACATTGTTCAGTTGTTCCTAATCGTGATATCTTGATGTTAGAATTTTTTTAATAATTTGGTTCTTAAAGAACATTTGCCCAAGCATCGGTTAAGATACTACGGTTGAAACTTGAAAGTTAAAACTTTTGAATGAATTATTAGTTTTGTTTTAAATTATAACATGGAAACAAACAAAACCGAGCGAAACCATGCCTCGGTTTAAAACCAAACCGAGTTCGAGCATGAAGTTTGCACTCGAATTTGTAAATTCGAACCGAACCGAGCCGCTCGGTTTGAAACCGAATCGAGTTCGAGTGAAGCTGCGTTCGGTTTGATTCGGTTCGTGAATCCCACCACCCAACTTGATTCATATTTGGTTTAACATAATCATATTTTAGTTTGGTTATGGTTGTTGTTACTTGATCAAATAAAAATTAGCTTGAAAGAAATCACCGGTAACCAGTTTGAAATTTGAAAGTATTCCTTTGTCTGTTTCTATTGCACAAAAACTTATGTATCAAAATCATAACTTTTTCAATGGAAATTATGACAACCAAGATGTAGAGATAATAATTTTGTATATGTGCCCAATTACAAGAGAGGGAAAGGGAGTACCTTTTGGAGGTTGAGGACAAAAACTATGTTGATTTCTTTATTCCAAGTAGAAACAATCTGTGGGCAATTCTAATTCTATTATGTGAACAAATCATTTCAGTAGCCTAATTCTATTACATGTGAACAATTTAGTAGCAATGTAGCAAACAAACAGTTGCAGATGCTAAATAGCCGAATAATTTCACAGCGATTGAGATTGTAAATGAAACACTAATCTAACGTAAAGAGATAGATTGTTCGAAGACAACTTGGTGGTTTTCTCGACTTGGAATCAAATGAAACATGAGCGACATACCAGACTCGACCTTGTTTTCTTGACCATTTGGCTCGACACTTGAATATGTATAAATTGCAAGGTCCCATTGTGAACAAAACCAGTTGAGGAACGAGAATTTTAGATTGAAATATAGCCCCTAACCAAACAAAAATCTTATGCTTATAAGTTGCCTCGGTTACTTAAGACTTAATTAGTTATTTAGACTATGGAGTGTTTCTACATGTTTTTGTAGAGGAGATAATGTAAGATGGTAAAATAGTAAATAATATTATTGATAGGTTTGGTTACAATATATAAAAAATATAATGAAAATCTTAAAAACCTAAACGGGTTTATGGTCTCAACCCTAATGATAGCCATTACTAAACCCTAATAATAATATAGTCTAATGCTCCCCCGCAGTCAGAACGGTAAAGAATCAGACTCTCAAACTAAAAACAATAAAAACTAAACAAAAAAACCATAAAAATAGTCCTGAACTAGATCACAATCTTCAGCCAAATTCCCATAATCTTGCAATATTTAATCCAGAACCTTCAATGCAATCCAAAAAATAAATGATACTGTGATCATGCGAGGGGCATCTAATGTGGCACTGGGGTGTCGTCGTAGGGTGCCGCAGTGGATCAAAGTTCAGGGCGATGCGGGGGACCTTAGACCTGTAGGCGGCGCGATGGCGGACCGTAGTCCAACAGGCGGCAGCGACAACATGATCACGTGATTAGTATCCCAATCGAAAAAATAAAAAAGAAACAAGATGACACCTGACGACCATGGTCGTGCGGTGGCGTATCATACGAAGGCCGGTGACCGTGGTCAAGTGGCGTTCTTCAGTGGCAATGGACCGTAGTCCGACAAGAAAAAGGAAAAAATTGGGATACAAGCATACGGGTTTTGTCGGGAAGAAAAAATTAAGATAAGTGGCTTGAATCTAAAATCAAGACGGATCTTTATTTAGAACAGAAAAGATAAAAGAACTAAAAGCAAGAAGAATGGACAGGGCAGTGACAATAGCACACCACGCTATCTAAAGTTTAAACCTGGTGGCAACGGCTAGGATTTGTATGTTTTTATGATGGTGCAACGAAGAAGGTAAGCAGAACCATAAGGCTCTGATGCCATTTATGTAAGATAGTAAAAGACTGAATAATATTATTGATAGGTTTGATTACTAGAAATACAATAGAAACCTTGAAAACCTAAATGAACTCATGGAGTCAACTCTAATAATAATTAAAGAAAAATATTACAGAATAGTAATCAAGTTTTAAAATTATTCTAATTTAATCATTTATGTAATTTTTTTTTCAAATTGAACAACCAATCGATCAAATATGAGTCATCATTAGAAAATTTTATGTTAAAAAAGTAACCGTGGAGAAGACGTGAACATCAAAATTTTTAATATATAAATTTATATTAAAAATTTTTAAAAATGTTAATTATGAAAAAAATACCTAAAATTTAAGTCAACGTTCCATGTCAACGTTCCATATCAACATCAAAAGATAGAAAAAAATATTTTCTAATTGAAATAAAAAATATATCATACTAAAAAACATGTTAAGACTTTTAATTTATATAAAATATAAACTGAATAACCTAATTAAAACACTTTAAAATTTTAGTTATCAAATTAAAACATTTTTAAATATTAGTTACTATTTTACAAAATTACCCTTAATAATTATTACTAAACCCTAATAATAATATAGTTTAATACATATATGGATGTCTATCATTATATCTTTAATTCATTGATTATTCAAAGGTGTCGATTGTTTTAACTCGTAACTCAACCCTCAATATACATAATACCATAGAAATTTGATCAGGTGATAACAATTTAATTTTTACAAACTTACAAAACAAATTCTGAAACAAAACTATACAAAACTAGAATTCCAACCCTATGCGATCTTTCTACTTTCTTAGGTATACCTATGAACAGATCAACCAAGCTTTACAATATCCAAAAGGGTAAAACTTTACATGCCAAAACACAATGCTTACAAAGATCAAGGACCAAGCGTTCACATAAACCTCCTGCTACTAGATTCGGAATCGATACTGCTTCTGCCAGAGTCTATATGATCGAGACGATCAGCTCTCCAGGAAACCAAATTTGTAGACTTTAATAACATGCCTAAGGCTGAAGAACAAGTTGCTCTTACTATTGCGTCCGTAGACCGACTTCCTTTGCTCACCAACAATCCGAAAACCTAAAGAATCAAGAAATGCAGTTAGGATCTTCTTTTAGCACAATCCATTTCATTAGAGGTGTTCAAAAATATCCGAATCCGAAAATCCGAATCCGAAATATCCAAATTTTCGGACATCCGAAAATTCGGATTCAGATTCGGATAGTGATTTTCAAAAGTTTCGGATATTCGGATATCCGATTATCCGAAAACTAAAAAAATTTTTTTAATTTTTTTGAATTTTAGATATATTTTTACTTTAGGTTGAGATTTTTTTGTGTATATTGTGAATTTTATGATATGAGTTGGTTTTTTATATTATTTTTATAATATTGTCTAATTATTGTAAAAAACTAAAAAATAAAAAAATTAATAAAAATGAATTTCGGATATCCAAATCACTATCCGAAATTTTCAGATATCCGAAATTTCGGATATCCGACTTTGAACACCCCTACATTTCATATAAATCAGACAAACAATAATATATGAAATGCACATTCAACCACATTAATTTTGTGAAAGATGGGTATTTCTGGTAGCAGTTGTGGGCTTTAATCCTAATTGCGGGTCATTAAGAGAAGTGGGTTATGGGTCAAATGGGTCACGGATCTGATCTGGGTCTGTCCAGTCTATTTGGGTCAATTATTTTAGTTTTATTAATTGTATTTAATTGGTATTATGATTGGAAGTTTGTATATGGAATAAAGTGTTACCATAGAGTCTTGGAGATTAAGTTTAGGCATGTTATAAATAAGGGTTATTGGTTATTGACTTATTGTATTTTTGTATTGAGTTTTAATAAAATAGTCAGTCTGGGTTGTCCCCCAAAAAAAGAGAAAAAAATCTTGTGCATGTTCTTCCAATTTTTTATGTTTTCTTATTCCAACAGCAAATTGTCGGTTTTCTTTTACGAAATCCATATTTTGACTATTCTGGACCTGTATAGTTCACAGGTCATTGTCATTGGTTAAAAATTTTCCGAGTTCTTTGAAAATATGTGTCAATACCAAACAATTTAAATATCATTAAATATGATAATAAATAATGTAACAGTAAAATTTATTTAACTACTTTTGGATAACTATTATAAGGGATAACTTTACAGAATAATAACTATTGCAATTAGGTCACTAAAATTTAAAAAATGTTCCAGTTAAGTTACTCAGTTTTCATGTTTTATCTAAATTAAAGGTTTTAACATGTTTTCCTTTTTGTTTTAGTTAGGAAATATTTTCTTTTTTTTAATGCCAATGTAGAATGGTGACATGGATTTTAGAAATTTTTATTTTTTTAAATATAATTAACTTGTTTTCCTTATTTTTATAATATAATTGAATATATTGGAATTTCCAAACCCCACATCTTCTCCATCGTTTCATTCTGGACACAAAAAAATTCAACACTTGATTTGAAGGTTCATTGATCCAATTTGAACAAAATACGCAAGAGTGACCTAATTGGAACACTTTTATAACTTGATTACTATGTGACACGCCCAAACTCGTGGACACACAAAACAAGTGTTCTTTCTGGATATCAATATACTAGTGTGTTGTGTTGTAGGTGATGTTTTATTCCTTATAAGGAGAGAAGAATCCACCTGATGGTAATAAGATGCTGAAATGTGCTGATCATCTGTTAAAGCAAGCATGCTGCTGGACAAATAAATGGCATTTGCCTGGATGGCAGGCCAAGGAGCATCAAAAGCCTACACAATAAGGAATTAGAATAAGTTCTTTTTCTAGTATCCGTGAAAGAGTCACAAGACCCCACCAATACCCTGCTAAACTAGTGGGATCAGGTGGCCATCAAGGGGGGTCAAGGCAGAAAACCAGTGGCGGTGGGATTCGATCATTTAAAGCTAACACTGGGATTCGGTCACTTAGATTCTTACCATTACACCACCCCCTTAAAAGTTGAATTTGATTAAGTTAAATACATGGTAGATGGATTACACACATCTATTATCAATATTTTTTATGCTTTTGCTTTTCATTTTAAGTCGGTTTAAGACCTGTATTATTGATGCCATGTAAGTGTCAACCCTGGAAGACAGATGCTGGATGAATTGCCTTGCAATATCTCTAAGAAAATCTTGATAGTCACTCCTGAAAAGGATAAAAGTGGAAAAGCAGCATGGTTAAGATGTCAAAAAACATGAACTGTACCATAAGAATATTATTATACTATTTTAACCAGCATATACCTGTGATCGGATATAAAACGATTTGTGTTGAGGAGGGGAATCATATCCTCAATTTCCATCAGAGGAGCCACCTGTTTGATAGTATTCTGTTTGGTAACCAACAAAATTAATTATCAAGAAGTGAATTAACATTACATAACAAAATTATGAGATGTGTGATGATACTTACCCGGCAAGCTTGTCGGACAGAATATTCATCATCAAGAAGATGAAGAACTAAACGTGGCATAACAGCATGTACCTGAAATGACAACAGGTTTTACAGGTCAAACCCTGCAACTTTTTGGATCGGTCAAAACATGTGAACACTTTTGTGCAATACGAATAACTTTTATATTTAATATAATATGTCAATTATGATTACAAATATCTTAATACTATAATAATCTAATTTTCTTATAATGATTTGCAAGGGTTTTACACATTAACAGTACCCTTGGGACGGTTTTTAACTCTTTTCTTAAACATGTTTTTTTACCAACTAGAGATAGACAACTCTTCTTACACACTATTATTAATCCAAAAAAATTTATAAGCAAAAGTAGTTCCACATAGCTCTTAAAAGTAACTAAGAAACCTGCTCAACAAAAGAGTCATGTGATACACCATAGTGACATAATGCCCCAAATGCTGCAAAAGCATTTGCCCTCATCTTTGCATCCATGGAGAGCTGTTTACCAAACCACATAAATTTTTAGTGAAGAAAAAAAATAAAATTCAGATCTCAAGCATAATCAGATTACTAAAATTTTATTCTTTTTATATGACCAAAATGTCAATTTTAAAATTCCACCTGAAGATTGCGAAGCCGGACGGACAAATTAAGTAGAACATGCTCCACGCCATCTGGTGTTAACTCAAGAATCTATCACAGTAGAGATATTTAATATTGTAAATTCCAACACAATGTGATTCAAATATAGAAAACAAAAACTACATGTAATATACCGAAAGCAAGCATAAAACTGCTGTCAATTGAACAGAATCATCTGAGTCATCAAGCAAGGCCAATATTACACCAAGAATTTCTTTGGTATATGTATTAATATGGATAGGTGGGATCTGCAAAAACATGTTGAAAAGGCAGGCCTCATAAATAAACTCATACATAGCTATAAATCCTTACATGATATCAAGGTGATGAAAAAGAACAAATTGTGAAATTAAATCAAGGCTTGGGTAGAGCATAAAGGTCAGGTAATATTAGCAAGACATTATGGGTCCATTAAAAATCGCATATAGTCACAAACATCATATTAATGTAACTTGCAATACCTGCGCGAGTCCACGTAGACAAAGACGCCTGACCATAGGAGAATCATCTGACACATGTCGACACAAGGCTTCAACTATTTCCTCCAATACGGAGCTAGATCCTTCATTGCTGCATGAAGAAATTTTAATAAAGATATAGAAACCCTTTTATTCATTATCCAATTGGACAATGCAGCTTTGATATAGAATAAATCAAATGAATGTGTCAAACACAGACTGAAATACAAACAATATTAAATTGGTGGAAGGTAACACTGTTCCCCTGCATTGAAAATCATTAAAACAAGGTCAATTGTTCTTGCGGGAAATTCTTCAAGACATACCTGTGACGTACGAACTCCGACAATGCTGCTGCAGCAGCTTCTCTTTGGAATCTCACAGGTTGATTCAAGTATTTACTTAAAATAACTGATATTGCTGAAACCTGAAAAATACAATAAATCACATACAGGACCAACAAAATTAATTTTATACAACTGATTTTTAACTTTTGAGCATATCACTAGGAACAAAAAACAAGAATTGCACGCCTAAAACCCTCTATCTCTAAGATCCATTCCTACCTTATGATTTTGAGTCTTTAATTACATTTACCTAAATATTGTGCGAACTGTGAGAGCTCACGAGATAGAAATCAAAATCAATCAAAAAAATTCATTTATCTAGAATACTAGCAATATTATTAAAATAAAGAATTATTATATGAATTTATATGTTTAAATTTACATCTGTACAATTAAAAAAGTTACACATGTGTAGGATTACCATTTACACATGTAAAAGCCTTGTTGAGAGTAATTTAGAGATGAAAAAGGAATGAGAAAATAATTAATTGGAGAGAGAACAATCATTTAATATCTTACATTTATATACATTTCATAATAAATAATGATTTTGATTTGTTTTTCGTGAGTTCTCATTTAATCCTTCATGCGCATACATATATAGACACGCCCCCATACATGTATCAATAGGAGTGCGTTTATAACAAAATCAAATTTAAGTAAGAAACCACATAGGCACTTGTATATAGTGCTTAAAAGATATAGTGAGAGAAACGGTTATCTGGTTACATAACCACCTTATGTGTCACAGTTGAAGCAATAGGTAAGAGTGTGTGTGCGGTTCTGGCAGTTCTCTAATTTTAATTGGTTCTTTATTAAATGACCCTATATGTGTGTATATATGCATATATTTACACATCAGTAAGGAAAATACAACTTGAGTTATCAAGGGAAAGAAAATCTACAGGCTCATGAGGATTATTGAAAAAGAGAATAAAATCTGCCAAATTCCTCTCAAAAGCCACAGATTTCACTCCTTGTCTAACTTATTCTTAATGGTCATGAAAATTACAATGGAGTAATATTCAGTAACTTCACGGCTTGTTTAACAGGCAACCTTACAGGCCCTTGAAGACTGCCTGTGAAAGCCTAAAGGATAGACTTCTAGCCTTCTAGGACAACACATTTTTTATGAACTCTTTGGAGCAGCAATAATGGACTCCACGGTGACAGTGGCGATCGAGGGAGGTCATCTTAACAAGGATAGAGTAGCTTTCATTCCTTGATCAGATTGACAAATCCTTATTTTGAACTTTCAAACATTAATGGAAGATGATTATGTGCTTAGTTTGTGTTGATTCGATGAATAATATGGGCCAACCATTTCTTGATATTTGTTTAGAGGGTATGAACCCTAGATGATCAATGATCAATGTTATTTGAAATGGTCAGTTGGATGGCTTGTAATGTTTGTTCATAAACCTACATATTAGATTGATACAGGACTTGGGGCTCACTAAAACATTATCTAGAACCTAGTTGCAGAGGAATCCTGTTCTACACAATAATGCTATCTCTTATCAATTATCAATTCATGATTCTTCACGTGGCAGTTTTGTTTAATTTTATTCTCATAATTTCTGCTAATTAGATAATCAAAACCATAAAAGTTTAGTTTCTAGCAGCCATTGCCTCTGAATTTTGACACTTCAGTGGTAAACTACCACCGATTAGATACACTTGCCTATAAGTGTATAACAGTACCAAATATGTGTAGTATTTAAGTAATATATATCATAACTTGGAGTTCTAACACATCGTCCGGAAGCCAAGTATCTGTTGGGTGGATATCCTGCTGACCAGAAATCTCACCACAACCTTTCTGGTGAGATCTCAAGCTGTGTTTAAAAAAGCGCTCTGAGGCGCCGATTAAAGCGTGAGGCGCTAGAGGCGTTTGGGATAGCGCTTCGTTTCACCGAGGCGCCGGTTATACAAGAAGCGCCCTGAAGCGGCGCTTCAGGAGGAAGGCGTGAGGCGCCTTGAAGCGGTGCTTCATGTATGTTGGGTCTAAAACAGGCCTGGTTAAGTGTATATTAGGCTTTTTATTTAGATCAATTTCTGGCCCATCTCTTTACTTAAACAATATTAGACAAAATTAGATTAAAACCCTAACTCATCATCGTTCTTAGCCCCATCGCCATTCACACACATCACCAGCAACGTTCAGTCGTTCACATTCAGCTCCAATTGCAGCCCTCCGGTTCTTACTCCATCACCAACGACGTTCTCATCAGGTCTCTCCAGCAACCATCGACCTTCACTTCAGGTCCTACTCCAGCATCCATCGACATTCAGCTCCAATTGCAGCGAGCACTGAGCAGCCTTCGTTGCTGACTTGTCTTGTGAGTGAAAACTTTCTGTTGACTTTTGCTGACTTAATAGGAATGAATGATTTGAGACAATTATTTATCTTTTTAAAGATGTTTAATTATGTTCTAAACTTTAAATTATAAGTATGTTTTGTGTTTATGATTATGAAGTGAAATGTGTCATGCATAATATAATTTATTATTATTATTTTTAGTTTTAGCGCCTCGCATACGTGAAGCCCTCGCCTCGCGCTTGAGGCGTGGCGCCTCGAATTTTGGTACCTAAACGCTTCGGAGCGCCTCGCGCTTTTTTAAACCAAGATCTCAAGCAACTTTTCTAGCCGGACAGCTTCAAAAGCAACAGCAGCAGTGACCAACAGCTGGCTGCTCTGATTAGCGGCTGCTGGTTTGGTCAAGATGGTGGTGTTTTTTGGCTGGTACTTGTGACGAAGAAACAGTAACACACACAAACAGATTTCAGAAAGAAAACAGAACAGAAAATAAAGATGAGACACGATTCTTATATGGTTTGGTAAATGCGACCTATGCCCACGACTGCACTAGAAAATCAATTTTATCATTAAGGTGTTAAAGAATTACAATAACAAGAGTCCTATATTAATAAATTTGAGATTAGGATTAACACCCTTCTAATTGGCTGACTTCCACATAAGGCAGCAATCTTGGGGATCAAGCAAATAACAGGCTGGCAACAATTTGATTCAGCAATCTGCCAAAAACACGGCTAGTCTATATTTAGCTATTAGCCAAAGGTAGCTAACACTAGGGACCCCACCCTTAGTGTTGCAAACCTACACAATCCAACAGTATCAAATTCAATTTCCTACAATTTACTAGCATGCCCAAGCTATTGCCAACAGGCAACTAACGAGACACTCTACACATACAAAAGGAAAAACTATTGGTTTTTACAAGTAATACTTCCATGACAGGTGGATATGAACGCCTACAGGCATTCTAAATTGTAATTAACAGCAGACCAAAGCAGATGATTTCTAAATTTATGGAGTTTTAACTTATCAAAAAGGGCATCGCTACCAAAATAAAGATGTAGAGACAACAACGTACACACACCCAAATATGCATGTAAATATAGAGATAATACGAGCACTAGCAACCGCATTCAATTAATCTTTTGTAAAGAAACAAAAATAAAAACATATATAAGTGTACCTCTTTAGGTCTTTTATGGATATAGAACCAGCCAAGTCACCAAAAAGATTGATCCATTTTTCATCAACAGTGTGCTCTCCATCTCTAGCCAAAATCTGAACAGCAAGGGAAATGAACAAATAAAAAAATGATGGGAGATATACCTATCGATGTTGGAATTAGGCTACACTTATCTAAAAGTAAATACCTTCCCCATTTCAAGGTCTCCAACACATTCACAAAATGCCTGAAATGCTATTAGAAGTGTACTGCAATTAAGAATTAAGATGAGTATATAGAGAGCAAATTCAACCCCAAAACATTCTCAGCATGAAAAAGATGTGACTATGGACAACTGTAAAAAAGAAAAAGAAAAACAATGTACTATCCATTTTATCAATATAATAAAAAAAATACTTTTTCTAACCATTTAATGCAACATATTCCTACCAAACTATGCAATTTGTTGCGTTAGATGAAAAAAAAAACGGGTACATATGTTGCATTAAATGGATAGAAATTGCATATTTTGGTAGAAAATAGTAGGTGTGTTGCATAAAGTTGTTACAAAAATACATTTTGTATGTCAATTAAAAAAGAACAGTTAATTGCATCCTTTTTTTCTTTCATCCTTTCATTTTTCCCTTACTATCCTACTGAAAACTTAACATAGAACTAACACATAGGAAGTTACCGTAGTTGCTCATGCTGCCCAGAAACAGATTGACTGTGACAGCTTCCTAGATGGAGAATAAGTATGGCAGTAACCGATGCATAATCTTGCTCAACTGCTCTCTTCCCAATTTTTCCACCTCCTCTGCAAAACATGAAAATTTCAAACAGAAGTCACATTACAAAATAACTGAAATTAAGTTGGTGCATAAAAAGAGACCTGAAGAATGCAGTCAGAGCAACAATAGCAGCTTGCAGGATCTCATTCTCGGCACGGCCCACAGTAGAATCACCTGAAAGGTCTCCTTTTCCAATGTCACCTTTATGTACAGTTGTGTGGCTCAGTGTAGATATCAAGTGTTCTAGAAACAACGATGAAAGCTCATTGTGCTGAGAAAAAACCTAAAACAGAAAAAAAAATCTTTATCCTTCTTGAACGATTAGGTTTAATTGAAATTCAAAAATGAAGGAATATATAGGTATTCTATTTTTATCATCAATGCACACTCACATAAAATGCATCCTGCATTGGCCAACCACCTGGCATTCTAAGTATATCCTTAGTAACAATATCCCTTGCTGCAGCAACCAACACTTCATTGAAAACAACTCTAGGACTGGTATTTTCAGCTAGAGAAGAAATCTTTAAAAAGTCAAAGAAAATAATATGAATATAACACATCGAAGATATATGCAAGGAAGTGTTTCGACTTGCATTTTGGAATTAATTATATTATTATTGCATCTTAAAACTAAATAATCAGCTTTAATTCTTTGAATAAGCATATTTACTTCTGATTATTTAAAGGATGATCAATTTTATACCAACTGCAACACAACTTTATCCGATGATCAAATAAAAACTACTTATTTACCCTTCTTTGAATCTAAGTTACTAGACTTGTTATTTATTCACCAACCATCTCAACTTTTTCTTAAAATCTCACTTTAAGCTAATTATCCACAACTTCTTCAATAATCAGAATTCATTAAACATTCAAAAATCCAATTCTCTGATTATCACAACTTCAAACAACATATGCACACCCAAAGGCTCTTTTCAATTGCCTGTTTAACTAAAGTATCAAAATTTGTATATTCAGTAACACACCAACATTTTCAAAACATAAATATTTCTCAGTGACAAGTGTTGCATGAGGAAAAGGATACGGCAACAAGTGTTTCATGGCGTAAATATTTCTCAGGCACATGAATTGCAGCAGAAAGCAAAGACTGAGCCGTTCTGTAGAAAAACACAAAACTTTCCATGTAATTAAGTATACACAAATAAAAACTCTAATAATTAAAAGATCCACAACAATGACAATATATGACCTTGATATATCAGTCTCGGTCAGCTCTTTTCCCCTTTTTGTAACAAACTCAATGACTGCTTGTATTCCACCTTCTGCTGATGGCTTAACCTTATCACATATAGCTACAGAACAACCACAAAGTGTAGCCACTAGCTGCATTAAATTACCATGAACAATAAATGCTAGGTGACAAAAAATACTTACATATTTACATTGAAAACCAGAGTTCACACACATTGATATGTGTGTAGCATACCTCGTCTTTTGTCAACAATATACAAACAGATGAAATGACCCGGTTAAATACTTCAGAAGGATCAATAGATGTGTCCTGATCATACAAAGTAAGTAAGAAAACAAAAGAAGTGCATATTGGAGGATTTTTTAGGCATAAAATACCAGCATACTTGTTCATTTTTCTGGTTCTAGTCTCCTTTTTTTGTAAATTTGGACCACCAAAACATGTTTTGTTTCCCGTATGGGTCATTTTATAGGTTTAACCCTTGTATTAAAAAATAGTGACTTTTAAGAGGAAAGGTGTAAACTTGTATATAAAAATGTTAGATTTATACATACGGTAGAATTTACAGGCTACAAAATGAAACAACACAAAACCATCTTTCAATAACTTACATGTACAGATAAAGAAGACTGGTGACTAAACCATTACAAATAAAAAAGTATGTTGGTGGTTTATGCACTTTTTAAGGATTATATTAACTTACTCTTTTTAATATGGCTATAACATCCTCAAGAGATGACAAAGCTGCATAGGAAGATTCAATAGGTGTGCTAAAACTAGAAGCTACAGGCTTCGGAAGAGATAGAGATATATCAAAATACTGGTCCAAAATCTGCGTGGAGTAAAGAAAGAAAAAGAACAGACTCAAAATAAATTCTCGCATGCACAAACATGCATCATAGAATTTTATCAGTTTATTGTTTAAACTTAATATAAATAGTAACCTGTGCAGAAAGTTTTCTGACTTCAGAATTTGTATCTGCACAACGTGGAAGGTACGCAATGACTCTATCACCCAAATATAAGGCGTCTCGACTTGGCAAAAGAAATGCAGCTGGCCACAGAAGCACAAGTATAGATGATTACTAATCATTGCAACAACTAAAGAAGGTAAAGAGTTACTTATGAATGATTTGATTTGGGCTATGCTTCAATCTATAATGGGCACCAGATAAATAAAATAAAAAAAAACTTGAAAGAAATGGGTCATGCGGGTCGAATGTCACCAAATTGGGTCAACCTAATTCAGCACGTATCAGTCCATGTTAAAAGTTATTGGTTCCCACTAAAACCTCATTTCGATCTGTTACCCAACCCGCCTAAGTCGTTCACCTTGTCACGTCTAGAAAAAATTGGAAGAACTGATAGTTTAGGTTGAACTCACATGGCAAACTTGCAACATTAAACCGTGAGGTGCGATCAATTTGTTTGATGTGCTGGCAACTTCCCTGACAACCAAGAGTGCAGTAACCACTGACACAAAGGGTCCGAAATTTCAGCAGCATCTCATAAACAGCAAGACATCCTCTTTTCCTCTGATAGTCAAGAGGTGACGAAACGTACTGATCAATCTGTTTCAAGATATGAAACAGCTGCTCTGCACGGCTTCTTCCATCCTCCCCGCTGGTATGCAAATAAATTAAGGTTCACTATATGCTTCAGTTTGAGAAAGAAAAAGAAATCGCTGACAGTGAGGAGAGTACCTCGTGCGAAGAATTGCACATAAAAGAGTGATAAGGTTGTGAATAAGAGGATTGACAGCATCAGCAGGGTCATTTGGCAAAGCAAAAAAACCTAAGGTAGCCTGTCAGATAAAATAAATATATAACAGGAAAGGGGGGAAATTAGTAGGACTAAATAGACTGAACACTGTTAAAACTGGCACCTTCATGACAATGTTGCGCATCTCATTCGTCAGCTTTGGATCCACAGATACTAAAGTAGTGCAAGCACTTAAAGCAAGGGCCTAAAATACATGAAAAATATATAAACGAATAAACATGTAACTTAGCATCAAATCTTCAAGATAATTAACTAATTACAAATAATAATTCTTGAAAGGGCGACAAAACCTGTGTGCGTAATAACTCAACACTCATATCAGAAAAACCTTCTTCATCATGTCGACGCATTAGAGTTAATATATAGTCAAGCAACTGGTCTCTTTTTTTTAATGGAAATGATATACCACTCTCAGCAGCATTAATCACAGCAAGTCCTGCATTTATAACAATTATTTGTACTTCCATTAGAGCAAATTACCACTTGAAGCATTTGCTGATTAGAAGAATTGACATGAATATTTTAAAACATAAATAAGAAAAAAAATGGAACATTAGGAATCACAGTTTGAACAGTAAGCTCGTATATAATATTGTTGTGCATTTATATTCTGCATTGCAAATTTGCAAGAAATAAATGTAACTCACAATGACCAGAGCATCTTATGATAGTTATATATAAATGAAAAGTAAGTTTTTTATTATTACGTATAGGATAACAGAACAACATTCAAGTTATGCTTATAAAACTTCACCCAAGAACATATTTGTAAGAGTCTGACCAACCTAGCAAGTCAATAGCAGTGATAACAGCTTGCTTCGCACTAGGGTGGCGTACAATTAGAAGATGAGACAGCATATTAGTGCCCTGAAGAAAGCAGTTACAAGTCGATGGCATATTAAAATATAGAGAAAACTCCATATTAGTAACCAACCCCTAATTAAGCATCTACCAACCTAAACACATGAAGGAAATAAATTTTGCACAAGGGAAACTTAAAACTGAACCCAAAATATATTGAAAGCTTACCACAAGTGCATCTATTCTGGCTTCAATTACATTTGATGGAGCATATCTTGCAGCATATCCATACATTAGAGCCAATGCAGCATGAATATCATCAGAATCTTTTATCTTACTTTTATCTGAGAAGAAGGATAGAAATCTGCAGTTCAAACAATCTCATGATGTTAAGACTAACAATAATGTATAGTTAAACAATGACAGATAATCTCATAGCATATATTACCTCTGGAAGATACTTTCCCCAATGTTGTCAAGAATCTCTTTAAGCTTATCCAAAACAGTATCCAGGTGTGATGCTGCAACCTGCAAGGAATTGTTATCAGCAATTTCCAAAATACAAATATCAATAGCTAGATTATGTGATGCAGATTTATGGTCTTTAGTTACTCTAATTGTATTCATGTTTAGAAACTTCAGTGGGCATATGCAGCATACATACCAATCCCATGGCTTTGGCCAAACCAAGCCGATTTTCTGGAATGGTAATATTTGCTTGCTTGTACATCCAGTCAATCTTATCACGAACATAAGTCCTGTTATCAACTTTCTGAAGAAGTATACCAAGACATCTAAAAGTAAAAAAAATGTCAATATGCTTCTTGAGACTTGCAATGAGTAATAGAAAGTTATTACGTAGGATTGTAGTAAAATTCAATAAGATAAGAAAACCCAAAAAAATATATATGAAATATGTTCATACCGGTGAAGTAGTGCAGAATGCTCATCATCAGATGTATAAAGTTCATACTGTTTCGCAAATGCATTTCCTAAAGAAATCACCCAATCGGTGTCTTGAACAACGTCCAGTGTTTCAGCCAGAAACTGTCAAAGGAAAATAATACATTTTTAACAAATGATATTCCAAAAGTTTCATGTTAATATGATATCAATAATGCTGCCACTTCTATACAGCAGTAAAAGTACTGATCATGTATCCATATGAATAGCAGGGAATTCATAACATGTACATTGATTATCATATCATCCCATGTCTCTTGATATGAAAGGTCTTGTTTAAGGTCTTCTGTGTCGCTGACATATGCTTTCATTTTTGGAATCTAGAGCTTACCAAAACAATATATTGGTTAGAGTTAGGGAAAAGCATATAATAATCAACAGTACAACAAATAATGCGACTAGATCTGGAACATAATAAGCATGTTAAACCAAATGATTTTTAAAGAGGTCAGCTTAATAACACACCTCCATTAAAAGAACTACATGCTTCAACTGTAATATCTAAGGCTAAAAAAAATTTTGTTTATTGCAGTATTGCTGAAGGGAACTCTGAAATCATGGAATACTGCATTGACAGATTATGGAATACATAAGCTCGATACTCATCTTGCCAAAACAAGTTTATGTTTTTAGGGAACAGAGACGCCAGGTAACACAACACCTGCAAGTAACAAGAAGCAAGGTTAATGCTTCTATCCAAATTTGAAGTTATGGGTATGTTTGGCATGCGACTTTTAGGAGCATTAGCTCTCATTTTTGGAAAAAATATATAAATAAACAAATATATAAACTTGTTTGGATGAAAATTCTTTAGCATTGGTTTTAAGAAAACATACTCCAAAAAGATAAGCTGTTTTCAGAAGCTACTAGCTACCAAAACAAGCTAGAGTTTCGAAAAAAACAAAATATATTTCTACCCTTAGTTTATTGAATTGAACATTTGGGTTTTATACATTAGTCCTTTCATGTTACTTTAACCTCTTCAGCTACAGGTGGACATACTTTTGCCAAACTATGCTACAGCTCAAACTGACGGAGTTACGGCTACAACTACAACTATTTTGGCAAACGTACCCCATGTCTAGATTATTTAGATGAGACATATAAATAACAGCTAGTGGAAATATTTGACTTACTGTCAAAGTCTGAGTAGCTAACTGCTCCCTTGCAAGAGGATTGTGAAGGAGCACCACCAGACGTGCAAAAAGCTCCTGAGGTGCATTTAAACAATCATTAGAGCAGATTTTATGCACCATAGAAAGCATATAGCCTGCATGTATGTACAATCATAAGCCACCTCAGGGCGTGGAATATCAACACGGGTTCTACATTCACGAATCATCCTCTCATTATGAATTGATCTATGCCTGCACATATCTGATATACATCTGCAAACCTGTAAAAGGACTTGATAATTACAGAATGCCACAATAATTCATCTAAACAGTATAACAATGTGTGCATAATTCTGATGGAGAAAATCCTAAATATAAACCTCAGACCATACAGTCAAATCTAAGATCAGTTCAACATTACCGTGGCCACTGCACCAGTGTATAAACGAGGAATGATCATCTTCAACATGAATGGCCAAAGCACATGCTGCATATTCAGTATCCACAAATAAGCTGTTGTCAACTTGAGATCAAGGATTCTTCTTTCAACAAAGACCAATTTTGCACAGGATGTGAAAGGTAATATAGCAACAAATATTTGCATCATAAAGAAAAACAGTTGCAAGACATCAGAATGAAGAGGGGAAAATCTGATCAGGGTTCAACTTTATTTACCTCCATTTCAGGAATAGTTATGGTTATTAGAAGGAGACCTTTTTCACATATTGCCCTTAACTCGGTTGGCCGAACAGACCCAATATTTGCCTGCAAGAAACGATGTAACACAGGAACACATTAGTGGACTCCATACTCACAATTAATAATTGTGTACATATGGCACTCCGATATATGAGATACAAACCTCTGATCGCCTTTGCTGAAATGAATAATAAAGATTGGTAGGACTAAATGAGTCTTTTGAGGTCACAAACTCATCTATTTCTTGATCTGACATGGCACAATGCCGTACAAGATATTCAACAAACAGCTCACCAGAAGGACCAATCAAGTAACAATGGGAGGCCATAACAACAATTAGCTGGAAAGAGAAACAACTGAAGTTATGTTTAAACTATTAGACCGTATTATTTGTCTAATTTAGAGATATATATTTATTAAAAACTGATTCAGTCCAATAAAAAATGATTTAAAAATTTACATAAGACTATATAAACTAATGATAGCATAAGTCCAATAAAAAATTGATTTAAAAATTTACAAGCATACCTCAGCAAGTGCTTTACACACCCCTAAATTATGTTCCTCTAACAATAATGTAATGGCTTCTATGAGGGCAGGTCTTTTATTATGCCAAGCTTCAGATAACCTTGTAATAAATATCCATTAATTGGTGTGAAAATAGGAGATAAAAATGCCATGTCATACTTATCTGAATTCATATTTGTACTGTGGTTTTGAAAGTGTATCTACTTTAAAGGTATGTATACCTGGGCAAAAGATGCTTAAGGACACAGAGAGCACCAAAAGTCATTTGATCTTCTTTCAGCTTTGATTTCTGTAAAGGGAAGATATGCCAGTTTACCAGAAAGGCAAAAACCAGTATTAGAATAAATAATATCAAGCTAAAATTATGGGACTTACATTTATAAGAAAAACGAACAATTCCTCAGGATACACCAACCCAACGGTGAGAAAGCAATGTTGAACTTCATTATATGTCTACAATAAAGACAATCAAGACAGTAACAAATAAATATAGGAACAAAACCCATCAATCACAGTGAACGTGTATGATAATTGAGTGAAAAGTCACCTTAAGGCCTACTGAGAAGTATGTACACTCTTTGACGTCAGTATAACTACAAACAACTGGAAGAAGCGTCGACAAAACAACAGTGAGATCCTGAAAATTCAACATATAACCAACATCATTGAACAATTAGCCATTCAGCGACATCTCTACAATCACAAAAGGCGAATAGTGCTAAACAGAACACCATAGAAATGTTGTTTAATAAACCTCAAATCAAGTAGAGGAGAACCCTTTTCAGAGAGTAAGGATGCATTCAATAGATTGTGAAGGCTACATGTAGCCAAAAAACTAGTATTATGGTCTCTCTTATACCTGCATAACATAGAAGAAAATTTGGATTCATTATCAATATCCTGATGTTCAACCATGCAAGAAAACCTATAATGGCCTGATTACATACTATACAAAAAGCAAAACAAATGATCTTTGTAACTTACAATTCCAGTATTGTTGGGATAAATTTTGGTAAAGCAGCCTTCAACAGTGTTCTTGTGACAAGACCAACCAATTGACCTAATGCTTCAACAGCAGATGTCCGAACCTGATGCTCAATTTATTAGGTTGAAAAGAGAAAAAATATACGAAAGTATGTAAAAACAATTCCAGTTTAGCGCTGATGAATATCATAAAATCATGGTAATCAATGTTGGATTATAGACTATGGAATATATCATTTTCTATTGTATACACAATGGCTTATCTCATGCCAATTTCAAACACTAACTGTGCAATAAAACTATAAAAGAATAGTTTCATGAGTGCTGACCTTTAGATCTCGAGATGTTGCCCAATTTTGCAATAAAAGCTCAAAGGCAGAATTTAGAAATGACCTACATTTATGCATGTCAGTTTCAGGAAAAGAAAACTGTGATATCATAATATCAAAAGGTGCTGACAAGCAACAAAATTTCTCACGTGACATCACTATCAAGAATTGATGAAAGAGGAAAATCCACACTATATTGCCAACAGGCTTGACACCAACACTTGAAGGCTGGAAAAAGATAACAAAAAAATCATTGATTGATTAGAATTACATGTCTTCACATGAAAATGAACTAAAATAAAGTTCTTTCAGTGTACCATTTGCAAAAATTGGCCGATGCTGATCTCTGACATTCCCAAGAATGGGAAGAACTCGGGAAAGCACACCTTTAAGTCTTGGGGTAAACTGAAGAGCTTCAATTTAATGTTCATTTCGACAAAAGATGTTCAATTTCAGTAATTAAACTTTTATCACTCAAAAATAAATTAGAAAAATATTACATCATCTGCAATGCAAGTGAATCAGAGAGTTAGACAGAGAACTAACCATCAGAAATAGCAAAGTCTGCAAGTATTTGGATCATTGCCGGTAGAGCTGAGTTCTGTGCAGATAGGTGAAGAAATAATTCTTCCATCATCTACGATGAGAGTGAATCAAAAAGCTGAAAAGTTAAACCACCATTGGGGAACAAAGATGATTACAGTTCCAAAATTTAGTTGTTCTGTACTACATTCTCTCATACAAGCAGGATGTTGTTGGAGATAATATTTTTATCTACATTTTCAAACATTTGATTATTGAAATGAGATCCACGCTACTGATTAAGGTCTTCATTAATAATTCCGTATCATTATCCACTATTCATCCATATGATTATTATATAGATTAGGGTACTTAAATGGCATCATTGTGTTCATAATAATTCTTTACCTTTAGCTATGAGAAACAATGCCTAGCTATAGAAACTTTAAATGCTCTCCCTCAATTTCAAAGTTGAACTACTGTTAGGCAAGCAACTACTGACCTAGTTGAACTCTATTTACACTTGTCTTAAGGATTCCGAGCAAAAGCACATACCAACCACCTACGAAAAATGTTTAACTAGGCATGTAATTTGCTGAATGTTCAACAAATGTCTAAAATAACCTTGACAAAACAGTTCCTGAAATGCAGCTTCAGAAAGTAAAATAAAACTTCAAATTAAAATGCAGAAACAAAACTTAAATCCAATATCAAAACAATAATGCAGGAGCATTGTATAGAAAGAGGGAAAAAAATGCAGTAGCAAAAGACCAATTCAAAATATAGACCTTAAATTATAACACAAATTAAGATTTTAAAGCACAGTTACAATATTTGCAAAGTTAGACCCCTAACTTATAGAAAAACTGTCATCATAGTATCAGACGTCAATCCTGGTTGATTTCGCTGCTAGAAACCCCATGAAGAGGTCTTCAAAGTTTCCTATTGGGTTTTGTTTTAAGGAATACAACCAGATAAAAACACAAGTTGAACTCATAAAGACATTCAGTTCCATAAAATCTGAGCCATTTCCAACTCAGTTCTACCCTGAAAGGTTTATTTACTTGGTAGTTATTGAAAGATATTAAATACTCTACATAACATCTCAAACATCAATATCTTGCATATCGCTAAATAAGCTTCAACCTTTAATGAACTACAAGAGCATAAGCACTTACCAGGTCTGGTAAATGAGAACCAATGGCAACAAGTAGAGAAGAAGCAGCTCTTTGCCAATCAGCTTTTATTTCCTACAAAGCATATGAAAAGATAAACTGATATGCCATAATCTGTGAGAACAAAAACAACTAATAACATGACATGTCAAAACTTGGCTCAATCTAATCGACACTGCCTCCTAACTCATTCAGAAGACCCTGGATGGATGCTCAAACACACAAGAGCCACTATAAATACAAAACAACTATCAACATGCTATATCAAAACTTGGCCCAATCTAATGGGGAACTTCCTAACTCATTCAAAAGGCCCGGGATGGGTGCTTAACCCACATGAACCACCTAAAAATACAAAGCTTTAGGTAATATGTATACAATACTAGGGCACCAATTGCAATCAGACACAAGACAAGAAACACAAAACTCAAAATAACCTTTGATGAGATGATCTCCGCAGTAGCAAGTTTGGCAAGCTTTTCCATATAGCCACTATCCACTTCCCCTTCTTCTAGGGCACCAATTGCAATCGACATAACTTGAAACACCCCAGCAATATTCCCAAACCTCTGTCAACAACAAGAAAACAAGTTATCATCCACAAAATCCACTTCACACAAATCCTCCAAAACCAAAAAACAAAACTATCATCGTCACACTCAATCAGCGCAACGGGGAGTGAGTCACACAATCAGAATACAACTACCCGACGCCCTCCACGCGACACCGTCAAGCAACAGTCAAGCACTAGAAGTGGATTCCTGCAATTACCACCACAATTTCAATCTCAATCCATTAATTCACCAATCCACCAATAGCGAAACATGAATCGTATACTTACAGTGGAGCGAGGGATTTAAGCGACGACAAGGACGCCTGTCGAACCATTGGCGATTCATCGGCGAGCGACGACACCAAAACCTGGATCGCCTCTGAAAACCGAAGGTAACAAACATCAGATGGAGGAATTGATTCGAACAGATGACGATTGACGATAATAACAATAATAATAACAATAATCGAAGGATTGAGGGAGTTACCGGGAGCAGGAATGGAGTTTCCGGAGGTTGTTGCCATTACTGCATTCGATTACGAGCCAAAGAGACGAAGAAACTACGGGAGAAATGGATCGCAGATGGAGTACACGATGACAGCGTGTGATGCCGTGGGTGTAAATTGTGAGTGACAGGTGGGCGGTGGCATAAAATATATAAAATATATATATAAAATGAACAGAAACTTACTTGTTCTATTATGTTATGTCACTATGATGATGAAATAAAAATATATAAGAATCATCATATGAGTTTTGATTTTTGTAATTTGTTATGCGTATCTTTCTAATGATGTTATTCAGTTATTATGGAAGGTAAATCTTTTGATAACTAAGAAAATATTTTCATTATCATAACTGCCAATTTTAATTTATTTTTGGTTCATACAAATTTACTTTTTAAAAACATCAAAGTTTTAATATATCATATAAAAAAGTTTGATATTTTATATAACAACTTTATTACATAGAAATATATTTCTTAGGCAGTAACATTAAAAAGTATTTTTTCTTGATTTATTAAAAAACATTTTTCTTTAATTATTGAAAAAGAGTTAAACAGTATTATTAGTAATTAATGTAATTATTTAATATGAGCGAGTATATTTTGATAAGAATGATTTAATGTTAGCACATGTCTCCCTTAGTTATTCATTTATTAAAACATGTAGATTTTTTTAAATCACCATTAAATTTGGCATTCTTTTCCTTTTAATTTGACTATAATATTCTTATATTTCAAAAAAACTAATTTGTTCAACTGATTCTATAGTATATATGTAGTATCATTTTACTTCATATTATATGTAATAATAATATTTAAATGTTTTTACCACAAATCAAGTTAAAATAAAAAAGAGATGATAATCAGTTACTACCATCACCTTGAATTGATTAGAGCGGTTATGTTACGACGCTCCTTATGACTTCATATGCTTTGCATAAATTACACTTTGTACAGTAACCGACATTTATATATGTAATATATCAAACTACATATATGCGGTACATAGATTATATGTATGTTGTGTCATAAGACTACATATATATGTAGTATTGAATAATTAACTCGTGTTAAATTTTTTTATATAGCAATATTATACTCAAACTATATAT
Organism: Flaveria trinervia; assembly: GCA_025506515.1. Lineage (NCBI taxonomy): Eukaryota > Viridiplantae > Streptophyta > Magnoliopsida > Asterales > Asteraceae > Flaveria > Flaveria trinervia. The sequence goes on along the minus strand of CM046443.1, from coordinate 100,544,809 downwards.
AAAAATTTACGATTTAATAGTTCAAACTTTTTTTTAAAGTAATAACATGAAAAAATTATAAAAACTTAAATTTAAGATGAGAAGTTCTCAAGTTCTCAAGTTCTCAAATTCTCAATGAGACGAGTTACATTCATGAATGTAACTACCACCAATAGCATGCATCCACAAAATATAGAGATTCACATTACCATACTAGCATGTTTTCAGTTCCTTTTAACGAAGATCATAACCATGTTCAGCCAACCGCTCCGTGTGTATTCAACTCGCAAATATTCAATACATATTCTTAAAACCTAAAACATGCAGTAACTATACATATCACATACTCCATATTCAATATACTTTTGTTCATGCTAAGTCAGATAAGAAGCTTTTATTCCTATTCTCAACTCAACAATTAACAGAAATGGGACGTTAAAAATGCTTCAAAACCGATTGATCGTGGTCATGTAACTAATTTACGAGGTGTTAAAAGGAGATCCAACTGGTGCAGCAAGTCCAAGAGAACGCATTATCTTGAATCGACGAACTTTCCTTGATGTATGTAACGGACGGCTCACCTCCTATTTATGTTAAAAAGAGGCGTTATTTTCATAACCACAGGTGGGAAAATGGTCAGGACGGGTCGGGTAAAAGATTGAAAAAACAGGTAACCCTTTTGTCCAAGTTTAAGACTTTAGAAATAAAAATTAGCGTGTTACCATCACATATGATTAAAAAATTATACCATTTTTATAATTAAACTAGTCCTTTTGACAAAACGATTAAGGAGGTTTTATGCATTTAAAATTCACTTCATAGTGACTTTCACCCGTTTGACTCATTTGACTTTTTTTATGTTAGACTAATAAAATATAGCTTATTTTACCCCTTTGACCCAACAGAGATAAAAGACAACCCGATTTGACCCTACGCAATTAGGCTGAAACTACCACACCCATATTTTATCAAAGAAATTAGAAGGAAAAATGCATATGATGCATTCCATTAACTCACATCAAAATGAACTTTTGGTTTTCTTTCGCGTTTGCTCCTCGCTCTGCCCGAACTTGATGAGCTATCCCTTTCTGAATGAGCATAAAATAAGTATAAGATTATTAAAAACAATATAATGATTTAGTCAAATGCCTATGGCATAGTGGCATTGATGACTGCCCCACAAATGTGGTGTGGGTTCAAATCCTTGCAAATGCAAGATTGGGTGCTATTTGGAATTTTAAAAAACTGTTCAAAATAAAATTTCATCAAATCAATGTAAGTAAAATCATCTCCTTTTAAGCAAATTTTAAGTTTAGCGTTACTAATTTGTCCAACGTCATAACAACTTCTTATTAATGTTGGTGATATTAGAGATTCTGAGTACTAGATTCTTTGTTGTATCATCATTGGTGGACAAATTCATAAAACTAGAAGAATTGTGGAACTATATAACTTTCAAGGGAAAGAAGGGGTTCTAATATACAAATAAAGAATACTATTAATTAATACACCAATTACATGAAGTTACTTCTACATTAGGACGCATCTAACATATTGCATATTGCAAACAAGTACGTTTGGCTAGCCGGCTAGAAAAACATATCTTATATACAACAAAATATATAAATAATAATCATAATGAATGTCTTTTGAGAAACTAATCTGTTCCATAATAATCATAATGAATGTCGCCTGCCTCCTTCTCTTAGGCAAGACAAGTGGTTCAATTTGCTGTTTAACTCTTATATTCACTTTTAAAATTTAAGATTTTCTATATCTCTGATTTTGTAATTAAAGAATAAGAACATACCATGTAATTGGTCATGGTAATTTAAAACATCAGCTCCTTTAGGTGACCCAGCCATATCCGACAATCTATGATGTTCCTTATAATGCAATGCCTGCAATTGCAAAAAATTGAACAGAACAAAGCAATTTGTTAAACAAAACTTCCTGAATTGTGAAAGAGAAAAGACTTTATTAAAAAATCTACTGCAAGCTAAAGATCTTATTACTTGTTTCAACGCATTTTGAAACTCTTCTGCCTGGTTACACCTCCTTTCTTCAAAGCCCTACACGTGCATAAAGAAAATCTTCATAATAAACATTTAGTGTGTATAGGCACTAATCAGTGCAACCAAAAAATCTATATCCGCTTGATGAACTAGTTATAAAGATAGCATATTTGTAAATATAGATAAAAGAGTTAAAGGACAGAATTGTGTAATTAATATATGCTTACTTCATCAAATGGTGAAAGGTCTATAGCAGGATCAACCCAAAAGCTGGAAAAGGAGACAAGGTCATATAATTGAATAGGAAACAGAATCTTATTGATTATGTATCAAGTATAATAGTATTCATTACCTGCCTTGCTTACCAAAACATCTCACTAAAACATACGGGCCTTGATTTGATCTCTCTCCCAAAATCTGTAGACATGAAGCAAATCGGATATCATTAAAAGCACAAACAAAAGTTGGTCTCCGTACACAAAAACTGTGTCCATGAATATATATGTTTGTATCTATATGCGTTACTAGATCTATGGAAGTTGGGTTGATGTTTATCCAAAGCTGGAAAAAGATCAAGCTGGGTCCATTGTAATGAAATATGGCTTTGCCTGATAAGGGTGTTCATATAATGATATATGTATTTTTATTTGTACATGTTATTATATCTGCAGAAACAGGGGGCCAGATTCAACAATTATAAATTTTGTTCTAAATACTGATCTTCATAGAAGAAACAACTTCTCACATATAGAGCCCAGCAATATTTTGTATTATGTATCCAGTATAATAGTATAATCAGGTAAATTTGGTTAATATTTCAACTGGATATTTTGTACAGAAAAACCAAGTATATCTCATTACTTACTTCTGCAGGCCACCATAACTGCGCATCTGTTTTAGCCCAGACAACACTTCCAGGAGTTGTGCATATTTCCATGCTTTCTGTTAGTGGTGATCTACTAGGAGTGAGCTCCAATGCACCATCTCTATTTCCATTAATTCTATTTCCAGACATAGAAAAGCAAGCTTTGAGATATCATAAAACAAGATTATCAAAAAGGACGTAAATAGTCACCCTCTTTATGAATACAAGAATATTAAAAAAGGATGAAAAGATGCATCTGAGATTAGTACATGTGCAAAGCTGTTTAGCAGAGGTGGTAATTTTGAGTCATTGGGTAAAATTAAAGGAAAAAAACTAGCTAACGAGGAAAAAAAATGTAAAACATTGTATTTCAAAAAATAAGACTATTACTAAAAAAATTAAACTTTGTAATTGTATTTTTAGACGCGCGATATTTTTAAGAAAATCAAAACTTTATACATAAGGTATACCCAATCTGTCATTCTGTCCCACACCCATTTTGACTTGTTACAAAAACCTACCCGACCCCACCCTTTGTAACAACATGATACAAAACAGTACGTGGTAAACCTGTTACTGCAAGGTTGAACATGTGTTCTTTTCCCAAGCAGTTTAACATCTGTGAGTGGCACTTGTATGCTGTTTGTCATTGTTATTCGTCTTCTATCTTGAGGCCCAGTGGATCTGGTAGAAAACGGGTCAACGGTACCCCGAATGGTGTCATTTAACATATCTGAACATCCCACAATAACACTTGATTGAACCACTTTACTGCTGTGTGGGTCCAGTTCTGTTTCATTTACATCAAAGATCAGAAGATAGAAAAGAAAAAAAATACAAGAATGATGATAAAAAGAGTTCATAAGATTAAATAAGTACTTCAGAAAACAATCATTCATGGAATCTCTTAAAAAGGTTAAAACTTTTGGTAGACTAGCTCAATATCACATTTGCAGTTAACAAGGTGTGTCAAAGGGCAAGCATGAAAGCACAGGATAAGGAGAGCAGCAAAGAGCCAAAGAGCATGAAGACCATCTCACATTCTCACCTGTGGCGCCTAAATGCGTATGACTCTAACAGAAGCGCTGGGGCCTAGGAGGCACACATTGCCTATACAATCTCGCATGCACTCATATGAAGCGCTCATCCCCTCACCTGATGTCAACCCATGCCTACATGCACTTTGTTTACAACATGACTAGCATAGAAAACACCATCCCAAATTTCAATAACCTAAAGGTTTACCAATTAATATTTACTTCTATATAAGATCTCACACTATTTGGTGTTTTCAGAAGTTAGCCTCTAACTCTCGACAACAAATTTATCTGCTTTTTCATTCGACATTACTTAATAAAGCATAAAAAATACCCAATCCTATATAATCTTGTGTCTTTCATGCTTATTTCTTGTACTTCTATCTTTATACATCATCACATGAGTGGAAAAAAAGCACTACCAATTAAACAATCATCACATGTATATGTATCAACATACATTGTTTATCACCAACTCACAAGCACATTGATTCTCCTCTAATGGTAAGCATTTAGGCAACTATCTTTGTCAAATATTCTGCTGTAACAAAACTTCATTCTACACAATAGATGCTAAGACAATTGGAAAAACAAACAGCAACCGATTCAGTTTCATATAATGATATAAACATCATCAGAAGAACCAATAAAATCAAACGAAAAAAAACCCTAATCCAAACAAACATGTAAAAATACCCAAGCGTATCACAAAGTCTGCACAGATTAATCAACCCAAATAACACACAAATCAACACAAATGCTTCATATCCGAATCACCACTCACAAATTCCGACAGATGTGCTCGAATTCAGACACACAAACAAAGATCTAAACAATACCTTTAAACGAGCAAATTGGGAGATAGAATTCAGTACGGGGTTTGGTGGCAGAAGCGCTTCTAGGAAGCTGAAAACACTTGGGTATGTGATCAATTTGATGGGTTTTCTCCGTCTTTCTCTTTCGGTAATACACCTTCACCTCCACTGCCATTTGCGGAATGAATAATGAGAAATGTAAAGAAACCCTATAAATTTTGATGGCTATTTGGGGAAGAACATGGGTGTATAGACGAATCGATGACGCAAAAGATGGATTGGGGAATCTTGATGCTGAATGGGTCGCATTGGATCACTCGTATTCTTCTTCTTCTCACAGATTATATACAAATTTATGTTCGGGTGTAAGCTTCAAATAACAAATTTTCAATGTTCATCAGTCATCATGAAGCCCAAAATATGAAGCATTTGTGTTGATTTATGTGTGATTTGGGTTGATTATATACAAATTTATTTATGTTGCTTTCTATTTTAACTTGAACATTGTCACCAAAATTTCCTTCAAAAAAAGTTCACGTGTTGTTATATAAAAGAGTTTATTGGCATCATCTTTTATAAGAAAAAGTTAGTTATCGTGATACAAAACAAAAAAGTAATTAGAGTGAAAGTTAACTATTATTTAATTTGTAATTATAGAGTTCAACAATTCCTATAATTTGGTTGTTGAATCAAACTAGTATTAACCCGCGTTGCAGTCAAGATGCGTAAAACCATTTCAAATAGTACTAATGTCACACCGTCAGCTACCACCAACACAGAAAATACTCATATTAAAAAGCAATAAAGTTGAAAAAATGAAATCAAATGGAAAGTAGACGTAAAACGTTGAACACGTACGTCAAAGTCGATCTAGAACTCGCACGTTGCGATGCGGTCGTTAAACGGGGAAAGATTTGCGTAACAACGTTGAATGTCACGCACAGGTTATAGTGTGTTAACTCTTACAATTTAGATTGAAATGTATAACGAAAATTTTGTGAAAGATGAAAAATATATGGGACTAAAGTTGAAAGTAAAAAAATTATAGTGGCTAAATTATAAAAGATGTAAAAGTATTGGTTTAAAATAAAATATTAAAAAAGAAGAAAAAAATAAAAAAGGTACAACATTTTTAATGCTTATCGTACAACATTGATGCATCCCGAAGTTAGATTATCCACAACGCAGTGCCCTTAGCCCCGTCCTTAACCCCTTCCCTGCCGGCCCTGCCGCCTTCTGGAAGGGCTGCGTTGTGCAGGTCCATCCGTCCTTCACCCGCCTTTTGCCAATGGCGTCCCATGGATGTATTTTGTGAAGCCCACACACAAAAATGTGTGTTGTTTTGTTTTTTTAATGGTTGTTTGTGGGAAGGATGGTGTTGAAGGTAAAAATTGATTATGGGAAGAATAGATGATATTTAGTGGAAAACTGATATGACATGTTGACTGTGACTATTTGTGGGAAAGACGATTTTTAGCGTTGTAGATAGTCTTAGTAATTAGTAATATTCAAATATGATGGTATATTGTGTAGTTTGCAAACACATTTGATCGGATTTTTGCGTAAATCTTGCGGTTTTATCAAAATCTATGTTCTCTTTTTTCAAGTCCTTGAAACATGCAAAAATATCTTGGTTTTTATCACGTTGATGTTGTCAAAAGCGCAATCAGTGATAAGAGTTGATCTATTTGAAAAGGTGGACAGGATGAACATGTTGATAAGGTATAGACTAATAAGAGACATGGTTAATCTAATAGTATGTACGTAAGGGAACAAATGTTACAAAGAATAATGTTCATAGTTTAAAGAGTTAATTACATGTAAGTTCCATGTGTTTAGGGTTAATTACAAAGCCGATCCAAAGGTTTATTAAAACGTAACACAAAAATTCTCCGACATGGATTGTCGTTATCATTTTTTGTTAACTTTATAAAAAATAACTAAACACCCTTTGTGAAAATAAAAAAAAAATTATGAAACTCACCCACCAATCACTATTTCCAACTACCAAATTAGTATTGACTACCTAGTTATCGTTGATATAAATCGCAATTTTTACCGATGATGAGTTTTTGTTGACGGTAATTTTCTATTGACGGTAATTTTCTATTGACAATCAGTTCTCAGTAATAACGAGCAAGTGATGATCATATACAACCAATATGGGTATTAAATATTTTTTACCAAGATCAAAAGAATACCACAAGTCCACAAACTTTGTTTTTTAATAGCAATCTAATTTGCTTATAATGCTATACTATTGTTTACTACGAATTTGACCAGCAAACACTTGTTTGTCAATTTTATTAAAAAATTCGGTAATTTCCGGTTGTATTTCTTACTAGAAATTGGGTTGGACCGGTTAACCAAAATAGACCCTAGTTTAGAACAAATTTTACATGGTAAATGGCTTTAAGCAGACAGATAAATGACCATTTGACATCAACTAAGAATTTTCTAAATCCCAATTTACATTTTAGTCGACTTCCTACCCGATTTTGAGTTTTCCAAGCCTCTGAAGCTCATACAGCATGAGTAGAGCAGCAGAGTCGAAAGAACTCTTCTTATCTGCTCGTGGCTCACCCACGAGTTCTATGATACCATAGTTGGGAATAGTCAAACTTATATGAGACTTAAAGCTATTAAATCCTGTTCTTTTATCCGCACCTTCACCAATTTCAACCAGAGTTCTGCAACATCATGATTCAGTTTAAAAATATCACAACTCAAATAAAATAATAAGAAAGGAGGTTTCTAAAAATAATTTGAATCGAATTTTTACTAACTTGACTTTTGCTCTGATGTAGTCAAGACTGGCATTGGCCACTGCATTTTCCTGCACAAGTCATAAAGTGAAGATCTTGGTCCTCCCTTTTTTGTGTTAACTGACTTTAAAACTGCCATTGAAATGAACATAAAAATTATAAAGAGATTCTGAAGTTTTGTTCTGGATATAAACAAATTTTCATGATGGTTACCGGGGATTTCAACTTTAGAATTTGATTCTTCCTCCGGTAAACATTTATTGGGAATGGAGGTATCTACAGCTGGTTGAGGATCAAAAGAAGTTATTTTTGATCGGGTTGTGTCACTTTCTTTAATGTTTTTATTACTGACTTCCCCATCTCTATTATCTTGACCTTGATTCTGTCAAAGGAAACAACATGAACATGTCAAAGAGAATGCAGAAGTACAGTTTGCATTTGCTTGTACTAATGAAGTACCAATGATCAGATGTTTGAGCATTTGTTAATTTCAATTATGGAAGTTGTTAATCCATGAAGAAGATTAAAAATGATATTTTGGTACAAATAATGATATTGTGTGAAACAGGAGAAAAAGTTTCAAATAAGGTTAGAAGAAGTGGTAACAGGAACCTGAACCTCAAGCTGACTTAACACTTTAAGAGCGGCTTGGCCCCTTGCGACTTTCCTGGTGGTACCCGTACCCTCTGCAATCAATAAAGCATCTTCAAGCTGCAACCTTATCTCTGCTATTACAGCATCACCGTCGCTTCTATATGTGGTTTTAATAAAATAGCCCTTGGAGTCACAAAATTCCATTAATTCCCGCAAAGGTGGAAGCTCGAGTTTTTCTGGTGTGACAATTGGAGTTAATAACGGCTCAAATATTCTCCAAACTTCATCAAGATCGAGTTTTGTATCGATTAATATGGCCCCCGCGATACCCTCCACGAGATCACCAAGTGCCTTTGGGCTTTTTTTGGTCTGAAGCGAATTTGTATCGGTTGATGAGGTGGCAGCAAACTTTACATAATCTGAAATCTGCGTTTGGAGATAGTCTGAACGATACTGGAGATATGGGTGAAGGTTTCTTCTTACTGCAGCATATGCAAAGTTTTCGTTGTTAACAGATGCTGAACGCAAGTCAGTCAGTTCTCCAGGATCAATGTCATTGTGCTTATTGAAGAGATGCCTGGTGATAAGCAAGTCCAGTACGGAGTCACCAAGAAATTCTAGCCTCTGAAAGAAAATATAAAATAAATAAATAAATAGATATATAATAGTCAATATAGCAGTTCCTAATTCTATATTCTATAATTAATAATATATTGCTAAAATGCCTTAGATAAATATATCTGAGTGAAAAATATTCTACCTCGTAACAGTATCCAACTTCTTGATCTTGACAAGATGCGTGTGTTATGGCTTCCAATAACAAACCTTTAACCACAAACTCGTAACCGAGTTTTGACTCTAAACTATAAAGAACATCAAGTTTTGGGGCGTACGCATGAAGTGAGGCAATTTTGATGGCTTCATTGACACATGATGGGTCGAACTCACAACTTATACCGAGCCATTTCATACAGTGCAGAGCACCGGCCAACCCACCACCAACAAAGTAAGCTCCAACAAGGGCCTCAGCACAATCCGATATGGTCTTTGAACCCAACCATCTGTGGCCCCTATCACAGCATTCCCAGTCAAAATTTTTGTTCATCTGTACGGTATTGGCTTCGATAGGCACCTCTAGGGTATCAACACCATGATCACATGGGTAGGCTCGCAATGGAAGCTGACCTGGTGCAGTCCAGCGCGTAGGATCAAATGCAACATCTCTTATGTAACTCTGCAAACAAATTCCTTACAGTATCATACATTAAGGGTCAAAGGATTGCTAAAACTGCACGGTCTATGCCTAAAAGGACAAGTAGAGGTGGCGATTTTGACCAATCGACTTATGAATGGGTTGTGGTTTGGATTATGTTTCATGTGTAATGGGTATAAATATTACCTTAAAAAGCAATGGATCGCACCGACGTGCTTGCAAGTCACCCAAAGTGTTACGTTAATCAGTGTTGTAAAAGGCGGGCTAGGCGGGGATTAATCGCTAGTCGGGCCCTAGCCTTGTCGATTATGGCTAGTCGGAGCTATTAGGCGCTAGGCGGAGCCAGGCGGTAGTAATCGAAAAAAATCGGGGGTAGTCGGTGTGAATGTGTGATCAGGCCTAGGCGGTGGTTACGGTCAAAGTCGGTCAACCTTAATTTTTTTGCTTATTTAGATCTGATTCAAAAGAGGGAAACCCATTTAACCTAAAATCACCTCCTCCCTCGCTCCGGCGAACCCCCCTCACGGCCTCGCTCTGGTGTAATCGAGCCCCTTCTCCGGCGACCGCAGCAGTAGCGGCGCCCCCCTTGCGCGGCGACCGCAACAACAGGCAGCAGCAGCTCCTGTTCTCTTCTTGCGCAGCAGCTCAGTTCTCTTCTTGCCTTCTTGAAATTGTGATTTGTGATTTACTGATATAGTGATATATTATATTATATATATATATATATATATTGTGAATTTTGTGATATATTATATATATATTGTGAATTTGTGAATTTTGTGATATATCACAATATATATTATTATATATATATTGTGAATATTGTGATATATTATATATATTATGTGTTTCAATATTTGATTTCTAAACTTTAAAACACTTGATTGTTATTTTTATGTTTAGTTAATTATGTTTGAAGTATAATAATCCTAACTATATATATAATTTATAAAAAATACCTATAAAATCTCCAAACTGATTAATCCCTAGTCCCCACCTCACCGCCCGACCTAGCGATTTTTACACCACTTAACGTGCACAAACATCTTAAATTGATTATTCAGAGCATCATATTCATTTATACACTTACAATATACAAGACATCAATTTTTCTTTCTTTTTATAACCTGACTTGTTTTCATCCTTACCAAAAACTAGTCTTTTTGGCCCATTACCCGATCCTCCCAATTTGCCACCTCAAAGTACTAGTACAGAAGCAACCAAAGGCTGTTACGCAGCAGTTTAACTGTAGATGGGATGGACAAATATGATACCCTTATCTATGAAATGCACTGCTAAATATGCGTACGCCACAACCTGCATACATTACCTGTAACTGACGACCGATTCCCAAATTATACAAAGTGGAATTACAAACTTGCCATGATCGCCCAGAAGCCAGCTGTCCTTCATGTTTCTCTGGATATCGAATATAAAGATCACAGCTCACAGCATACTTGAGCACCGAATCACCAAGCAACTCCAATCGCTCCATTGAAAAGCTTTCATTGCATCTTAGAGTCGTGATCGCTTCCAAAATCTGAACGAGAGGATAAATCACCATATTAAAAAAAAAACAAGCAATTTTCATCTTGTGTGTTGTACTCAGAAAGTGCAACCTAAAAAACAGGATTGCTGATGTCAAAAGAACATGAATAATCACACTAAAGCACTAACCAATGAGCTTGAGATGTGTATGTCAGTCCTGTGGCCAGTGATTTCATCTCGAAGCTGGCTGGCCAGCATTAATGACTCAAGCCGGTGCATTAAAGATGGCAACAAAAAAATTGATTTCATAACACCAATCCTTGCATCAATAATAACCAAAAGTTCAGGTGGTAAACGAGCATAATATCTTTGTCTGTCTGTATTCACCTTACAACTATCGGCCTTTATCTTTTTTCCATGTAAAATACCTTCAAAAATCAAGAAATAAAGCATCAATCAAGAGAACTTGCATTGTTGTTAGAAAAACAGCATACAGTTCAACTAACCTTCTCCATTAAAGTCCACAAGAAGGTTATGGGGCCTATGGCTTTGTTTAAGCAGCACCATGTTCTGCCCTGGGTACACTAGATTAATTTCATACTTCTGTTTAAAATAGTCTGTGAATGATGAAAATTTTTGAGTATTTCCCTTGAAAGGACTATGAGCAGTTTCATCTTGCAGAACCTCAAGAACAGAGTATATTTTCCCACTATGAATTGCCAAAACTATTACGTTTGTGGCATCATCTTTTTTAACAGATTTGTTGGCAAAATGAATCATACTTGTGCTTTCAGAATCTGTCATGATTGAATCAACACTCTGATTTTCGGCACTTAAGACAGAAGATTTCTTCACAAAATCAATTGCGGATACACATGAATCAATCACTTTCCAACTGATCTTAAACGGATCTAGTGACTCTAGTGGCAAAAGAAAGTACATGTATGAAGAGGTCCACAATTTTTTATCGGTATTTAGTAAAAACTCTCTTGGCTCATCTGATTGTTTGGACCCGACATACAGCTTGGAAAATATTCCATTGAAGAATAACTCTTGGAAGCATTTTCCTTTTGCAACCTAGTATGACCAATATAACAACAAAAAAATCAGTAGAAGTAAATATATAGAGAGTTATGGAAGAAAGGATTTGTCAACATGTGGGGCAACATAGACACGTATTGGCCCGGTGATGATCTACTATTATGAAACGAATATTAAACATAAGATAATTGTCAAAGTTTTGGCCAAACCTGTTCTGTATCGAGATGCAACTTCACACATGAAGAGACTTTACAATTTACAACTTTTGACACCAAGTATAACTTCATTTCAAGATTTGCCACATCATCATCAAGCTTTGATTCAAGCAAAAGAACAAAACTTGAATATTTTACATCAACAACGCTACACATGAAACTGATTTTATAAGCATAAAAGTCCACGCCATCATTAAGTTTATCGCCCCAAGTTCCAGATATGGCTCGAATCGGTACTGTCCCATGTAATTCTTTCCTCTTTGTAGTTCCTATAAATTTAATTAACATAAAATAATCCACATTTCATCGGAAGGCACAAAAAAATTCATCAAAAGCGTTATATGTTAATTAGTGTGCCCTACCTGCACCAGAAGGTGTTTCTTTGGTCTTCTTAGAAGATTTGTTCTCTGAAGCAGATTGTGTGACATTTTCCACTTCTATTCTGTTTTGTATTGGATAAACCTGCATATTAATCACTTTTTTCATCAAAATTTTGTATTCATGAATAACTTTGAATAAAGGGTTAATTTTGTAGAATGGCATATGCTACTACTACCTGAGAATCCAAGATGCTTTCAAGCGCGGTTATTTTTGCTCCACGGTCTCCAGCCGAAGAGATATCTAATGCAGAAATCATATTGCAAAGATGCATTAATGCATATAATTGGTTAATTAGCATAAAAATTTTAAAGTGTGTGCAAAGATTAAGAGTAAAAATGGAGAAAGACGCTCCAAATTCCCCATAGTCCCCGTCAGTTTGAAACATTACTTACCAAGTGGATTGAAGTTTTAAAAGTGATTTTAAAACCCCTCAACAAGGTTTTAAAGTCTGTTTTTTAATCAAATTATAAAAAACCGATTGATCCTAAAAGTATGCATAGAAAATGAATGCCCATAGCTTCATTCCATTGCAAAGTATGAGACAACATTTTCTTCAAATCCTCATCCCCAACCATAGAAAACTCCAACTGCGACCAATATGAAACAAAATGAGCCAGCTAGCCTAGCTTATGAACTACATATAGGTTCATATATCAAGACCTGAGAAATTCCTCTCCATAACCATGCAATCCATAAGTTTCTGCTGTATCATTCTTCAACTTACTTAAGTCCCAACAAAATACTAAAAGATCAAACCATCTGCATGTGTGCATGTCCCCACTGCTCAACTCAACACTCCTCTACAACAAAAAAAAGCTACCATGGCGCCAATCCAACTACTTGGGATTTCTTAACATTTATCATCCATGTGTGCCCTATTACTCACGTTCTCAGATTGCTTCACTAAATATGATTGTGTATTGCAACCATACTGAGTGACGCATAGTGAGATGCAAGTGTTGAGCCAACATTAATCATAATTTGACATTGTTATAATGAATTTAAAAATCTTTAAGCGCAAACTAATAAGTAGAAAAGAAATACAGACCCTAACCTTTTTTAGTCACCTGGGATGTAGTCATGCCAAAAACCTTTGGCTTGTTAACGGATTTAAGATAAAATTCCTTCATGAAAGAACCAATAACAATAAGATCCCCATCGGATTTAAGATAAATTTCCTTTACATATATCCAACATGTTGGAACTAGATGATTAATTATTACCTTCATTATGCATACATAGGGATGGTTACCAGTTGCATAATGACACTCATCAATAATCAATAAACATATCGTTTCAAAGTCCATGAACGCACTCCTCAAGGAATCCAACAAAATTTTAGGTGTCATAACCATTATCTGTGAAATATAACAGTGCAGAAAGTAGTTTATACATACAAATTTCACAAAAAATAACATTGAAAGACGAAAAACATAGAATCAAACTCACTTGGTTTCTGTTGGTTTCATGTTCCCAAACGGCAGCATCCCATTCATCAACCTTCTTTCCATCAATATCACTCACTTTACTCCCATGGTAGAAATCAACCAAGAGGTCTGTGTTTTCCTAACAACACTGCATTGCTGCAACACAAAATTTGACTTCGAATCAGAAGTAAATGGAATTACATAACAAAATTAACTCCAGTTGACACATAAAAGTCGGTTCTGTTCTATATCTTCAACTAAACACACTATAATAACCTCACAATACCCAATAATTATAAATAACTAATGAACAACTAATTAATAAGATCATCAATCAACCATAGTACACCTGTTCAACAAGATTACGGGACGGAGCTAAAAAGATGATCAATTTCTTCTCAGATGGTTGTTTTCTTAGAGAAATTGCAAGTTCTTTGATGATCATGACTGCTATCATTGATTTTTCAGCACCAGTGTCAAAATGTGCTATAGAATTTCGCATCATAGCCACCTTAAACACATCCAACTGATACCTAAATTCAACAATCACAAAAACAATATCAAATGAAAACAAAACTTCATCATTCATAAACATAATCAAAGAGACTTACTCTCTGGGTGTCAAATTAGTTGGGGGAATCACAAGAAAAAACAAACACCAACATGAATCAGAACGTAATTTCAAAAATCATCCGTATGAACCGAAGAAAATTGAAACACTTACGATGTGGGTTGTTGGCTATCATTCATCATCGTTTCAAAATTTCTCTTCAAAGGGTTGTTTGGGCCTCCGGAACTCTCAGTCGACTGCATATTTCCGATCGATTTAGAGTCAACCCAGAAACAAATTTGTGTGTTTTATAGGGGAACACGCGATATGTGTGTGTTTTCTGTAGGATTCTGACAAATGCTGCAGAACTTTTGCACTGTTGGTCGATTGAACTCAAATCACTAGGGTTTTAGAGATCGCGTGAAAGCATTTTCAGGGTTTAGTGGTGAAAGGAATCAGATTCGCTGTACGATTCTTGTGCAATTTAGAGGGTTTTTGGGTAGGGGAAGCTTGCATGAACATTGGGATCAAAACAAGGGAACTTGGGATAAACGTATATAGGAATAATAATATAATCCAAAATAATGTTTATAAAATGAACCATCAACTAGAAACTAAACCCGTGTGATGCGTTTTGTTTGTAAGTTTTGTTATATGTGTTGCGGTAGTGATATTAACGTGCTTGACTACATAAGAGAAGCGTACGATGTTATGACGATTCGATATAGACATAAAATAGTGTCACACCCCAACCTTGACAGCGGAATCGTCGACATGTGAGAGTTAAGATTGTTCACAACCACATAACGCTATATTTAAATGTAAATATTAAATTTATAAGTTTCAAGGATATTACAATCATAAGTCTCAAAATATGAAATAATCCTCAAAATAAGCAAAACGAAACATAGTCATTTTATTCAATTATCTAAGTTAAATCCTAGTTTATTGCAAGTTTCAAAAGACCACTTTAAACTTAAGGGTTACCTGAAACATGATAAAAATAAAAGGTCAACTAAAAATTGTTGGTGAGTTTCCAAAGTTTTCATACATAATATGATAAGGATACAAGTAGCAATTCATGTCATATGTCATAACTTAGTAAGGTTATAGAACACATATCGTTACAACCAAACCTCGACTTTATTACAAGTATATATGATTGGCTAAGTGTATTTGGTTCCCATGATGAACAAGCATACGTCATCAGGAGCCGGCAATACCTCAGCTTTAGCACCAAATAGGCTTGTCAGGCCCAAAGATCTAAGACGTCGCTAGGCTAACAATAGTTAATGATTGTAAATAAACTATGTATCTCATATAATCACTTACAACACACAAATAACCATGACAAAATATAAAGATGAATTACATGTGCTTTACAAGTCTCAAACGTTTATAAGTGTACGATGTATAAGTATCATGTTTACCCCAAAATAATGTGAAAGATGTAAAAAGAGGCAAGAAAAACTCACATGGAAACAAGTATATTATGGAGATTAATATTAAGAATGATATAGGTCGTTCCAAGATGAATCGTCACGAGGCACCTAAATATATATATATTTACAAGATAAGATTAACAAATTAACGTGAACTAGAATTCAATTTGATGTTTGGGGTTTGTCAATTATATTTAACAAATGGATATCAATTATGTTTTCTTGGGAACAATATATTTATATTTTATATAAAGATGTGAAATAAGAATAACATTTATAATAATATTGTAATATTTATAAAGTTTAAATAAATTTTTATAACTAAATAAAATAAACACGATTTAAACAATAATTTAAAGGCAGTATTTGGACTAATAATTTATATCAATTAAACTAGTGGTTACCATCTAAATTTATTAAAAAAATCATTAGTTTAAAAATATTAAATAAAATGTAAAGGTATTT
The DNA here is from genome assembly GCA_025506515.1 of Flaveria trinervia. Taxonomy (NCBI): domain Eukaryota; kingdom Viridiplantae; phylum Streptophyta; class Magnoliopsida; order Asterales; family Asteraceae; genus Flaveria; species Flaveria trinervia. Next base: position 100,528,517 of record CM046443.1, on the reverse strand, counting down.
TTATAAATAACTTACAGAAAATAATTTAATAGTTTTAGAGTACACAAAGTTTATAAAGTGATTTTTATAATTTTTATAAATTTTTATATATTTTTAAAACCACAAAATAATCTTTTTTTAAATGGAGGTCGTCGGGTTCAAACCTGGGACCTCTAAGATGATATGTGTGCAAGGAACCGGTAGACCAAGGCTCTCAGCCGTGTTAGGATTCATGTTTTAATTATTAAATACAAACTCAAACAAACCCCCAAATTTCACATGAACCCTAGAAACATATTCGATCAAATTGAATCCCAACATTGTAATCGATCGAAAAGTTAGGGCTTTTGATCCTCATGAAAAAATAAATGTATCGATGTATGATACTTACGTGTTCAAGTTGAAATGGTCGACCCTAGATTGTAAAACAGGTCACGGCCCAACCCTTGATTCATTTGATATGTAAATGATGACAAAACTCAAATTAAACTTGTGCGTAGTTTCAGAGGGTTGTGTTCTTCGAAAACCCCAATCAGTTGCATTTCTAAGTGTGCAAAAGGTGGGTCGGTTGCAGATCGCGATGAAAAATGGAACTGCTTCGGGATGTTTGATTATGTTTCAGGTGAAATTATGTTTTATAGAAGTTTAGTTACAGTTAAACGACCGTGTAGGTGTGATTAATTGGTTACTATTGTGTGTTAATACCTGAACGACTATGTGATTAAGATCGTCGGTTATGCGATGGTTCAAGTTGTAATAGGTGCTTTAATCACAGCTATTACATGCATACAAGTTCGAAATAAGTACACGAACGGATTGGAAACGGTTTAGGGATTAAATAAATTGAAAAATTGGGGGTTTTGGGATGGTCGGACGGCCGGAAATCTGGCCGGAGGTGGCCGCCGGAAACACGGGGGGAGAGAGAGGGAAAGCGGGGTTTTGATTTTTAAAGTTACACAAACAGCCCCTCAACTTTAGAATGTTTATTATTTTATGTTCAAACTTTTTTTAAAGTTTATAAAAATGACAAACAAGCCCCCTTAACACACTTAATTTAAGTTTTAAACATTTTTAAGTAACTTAATAAAGTATTATTAATGTTATTATTATTATTACTATTATTATTATTATTACTATTATTGTTATTGTTTAATGTTTTTATTTCTAACTTTCATAAATTAAAATTTAATAACTAAAAAGAATAAACATAAATAACACATGAGTTTCATAATTGACAATAATGGCCCTTATAAGAATAAACGAAGTTAACTTTTAGTTAACAAAAATATGAAATGTTACAAATAGTATCATGCCTAACATGTTGTAACGTAAACATGATCTAATATTGAAATGACGGAATCGTTCAAAGGGTAATAACAATTTTAAAAGTTGAAAAGTTTATCCATGAACTTCGATACATGTGTTGCTCCTGATGACTGTGACGTTAGCATAGTTAAGTAATTAAAAAGAAATTTATGAACTTGCGACTATTCAATATAGGTAAGAAAGAGAACTATGTCGAGTACGTTGTGACGTAAACATTACTTGATATAAATGTAACACTCGGCCTCTCATACCAACAATATTGTCCGCTTTGTTCACGAGGAGCTCACGGGTTTGCTTTTGGTTGCCGAGGTGAAAACTTCCCAGGGAGGTCACTCATCCCTAGATTGCTCCCGTCTGAGCACGCTTAACTGTGGAGTTCTCATCTCATCCATAGCCAATATGCCCAAAACACGTTATTGATGTTAAAGGCCAAACATTCCTTATGAACCAGGAATCTCTCCTATCCACGATCGACGTGGGATATGTGTAGGGTGTCACAAGCACCCAATGTTGTTGAGACCGGATCGGACCGACCGGACGGTCCGACCGGTTTGACCGCGAATCGGGGGCTGGTCCGGTCCGGTCTGGTGTGATTCGTTTTGAAGTGGTCGAACCGGCCGGTTCGTCCCGAACCGCTGGTTGGACCGGTTTTCGTTTTTTTTTTAATTTTAATGGGTAAAAACAGGGTGTTAAACTATAAATTAGTACGTCGGATATATAAATATAGTTAAGTTTTATACATAACTATAAAAATTATATATAATTATATATAAATTACTTATATTTAATTACATATATAAATATAATTAAAATATAGTTAAATTTGGTCCGACCACCAAACCAGTAAGGCGTCCGGTTCGACGTTCGATCCGGTTCTAAAAACATTGCAAGCACCCCCTTTTTGGACTCATCGTCCTCGATGAGCCCGAGAAGTCACTATCCTTAATGAGATATGCCTCACATCCCGAACGACACAAGAGTGACTCTGATACCATTCTGTAACACCCGGACTCTCATGCCAACAATATTGTCCGCTTTGCTCATGAGGACCTCACGGGTTTGCTTTTGGTTGCCGAGGTGAAAACTTCCCAAGGAGGTCACCATCACTAGATTGCTCTCATCTGAGCACGCTTAACTGTGAAGTTCTCCTCTCATCCACAGTCAATACACCCCAAACGTGTTGTTGATGTTAAAGGCCAGACATTTCTTATGAACCAGGAATCTCTCCTATCCACGACCGATGTGAGATATGTGTAGGGTGTAACAATAAAAACAAAAAATAGCTAAAGTAAATAAAACAATTTGAAAACAGTATAAATAAAGTAGAATGAAAAAATAATCCGATAAAAATAGTTGTTGCGAAAGAGATTTGAACCCCGGTTAGTAGTTAAAATACTTAGAGAGTTAACCACTCCGACCATCAAACAACCTTGTTAAAGTCTTTTGAAAACAAACTATTAACAAAGACCAAAGTTGGTGGCTCTCATAATTGGTCCATCTGATTTGCTTATATTGCATATTTATGTATAGTTTGGTTCTAATTGTTTGTCAAACCGTAATACGATTGGTCCTTGAAGTGGATGGACGTTAGTTTTGGGGTTAGGTTTTTTAGAATGACCACTCTACCCCTGTTATATTATTATTGTTGTTGTTAGTTTATTATTGTAACACCCTCAAGATCGTTAGAGCCTTCACTATACCGAACCGTTGTAGCCATCGTTAAACCACCGTCATCGCCAAAACATAGGACCACCAAACACCCCGATCATTTAAGATTTTATAATGGTTTAGAAATTCTATATCGTTCTAATGCTTTTATTGATAAAATCCTTAGCCAATGGAGCAACAAATTGTTTCGGGTAAAAAACTACTATGGCTTTTGTATCCAAATTGGTAAGTGAGGTAGCGTGCTTAATCAAATGTAATGAACAAAAATTGAAGTTAAATGACAATGAACACAATGATTTATACGAAAGCCCTTGGTACCCGGGTCATCGCCAACATAAAAAAAACCTTTATTGGTCAAAACTATCACCAATAATATATTAACTAGACATGTGAGGCCTCACGGTAACTTTTCTCGTTTTTATCCTATGGAGCGCAGAGGGATATCCTGCGGACCGCAAGTGCCCTCAGAACTCATGATCAACACCTATCGCAGCATCAAAATTTTCTACGATTCAGTCATGATCAACACCTATTGCATTTCAACTTTTGAAGTCCAATTTACCATTTTGTAGGTTCAACGTAAACATGCATTTTAACTATATAACTAACATTATCTTCCCTCTAAACTACTAAATACAGGTTTAAAAGGAAACAACAACACTCTTATAATGTTTAAATGATCAAAAGTTGTTCATCAATTTGAGTTCAAACTTTAGTTATTTTGACCTTGAAAGTCACATGTGCCATTTTGGGGTAGGGAATACAATGCTTGACCTACTTGAATAAAACACAAGCATGCTACACACTTGTAATTTACCACCAACTTGCTTGTTCCAATTCTATGTTTTCAATCTTCCCGAAAGGTAGAGAACATTTATGGAGACCCAAACTGCATATAAAGTGTTTGCACGAATGCTTGATTTAGGCCTAGTCTCATTAGACCACCAACATGTATCGCTTGCCCTTGCTGCAATATACCAACATCTTGCATTAGCTTTAAGACATAACCTGTTTCTACATCAAACCTCCTAGTACTATCCAACTTCAGTGTAGATCTAAAAAATGGAATGATTTGAGTATTCAAGCATATCCCAAACAAAAACTTAACCCGGCTCAATCCATTTTGACTATTACCCAACTTGAAAAACCCACCAATTTTGCCACTTCAAAAGAGTACAGGCTACTGTATATATGTTTTGCTAGCATGTTATAGTGCTATATCAACCATCAAAGATGCTAAAAATACTAAGAAGATAAAAAGATTTGTCTAACAGTTGTACGAAGAGGTCAGGTTCCATCTTTTTTATGCTTATGGGTGTCTTCCTCAGAAATAGAATCATGAAACATCTGCATCAATAGTTTTGATATATATTTAAAGATTAACATAAATGATATAAACAACAAAAACAAAAAAAATTATATTATTTACCGATTGACAATTGTTAAATCTGATATAATGCCCCTGGAAGATTAGCAAATTACCTTAGCCAAACGAGCGATAACAATGTATTCATTTCCATTCTCTTTATGCCCACCTAAATATCCACACATAATAAAAATAACAACGATTCAGAAACCTTCAAAGCATCCAATATATTGTCAATTACATTTTAACAACATACATTTTAAATATAATTGAACAAAATACCTTAACTGAAGATTTGTGCACTTTGATTGAATTTCTATGTTTGACCTAAATCACTCCACAAAATCAGAATCACAATATAATAAGGAACAAAAACCTTCAAATCATGCATTATATCATAGGAACAAAAACCTTAACTCATTGTCAACCCCTCGATGTACTCATACACACGTACTCATCGCCCTCGTAGTCATGAGCACCTGTGACCCTCACGGTCGGCTGCCTTCATATACAACGATCCTCATGATCGTCACTGACAACTCTTCGAAAGACTTAGTGAAACATATATCAATACACTAACTAAACATATAATTAACTAACTTAAAATGTCAAAAAAATAGATAAGTGTTTAAAACATTAAGTCAGAACATAAATAAATGAAAACTAGTTGTCTTCCTTTTTAATATTCGTTGATTTGTTTTTTGATCATATTTCAATTTTTTATGTAGTCAAAAAGAGATTGCATGGCTTCGCCTTATATTTTGTTTGTTTGATTTTTCTATTTAGTGCTTAAATACTTGCATTGGATGAGAGGTGTTTAATATTGTTTTTTCAAGACGAGGTGCACACTTTGGGTATTCACAAGAACCGGTGACGGGTATGATCGATTCGGATAAACCGGTTACCGTTTCAGTCTTTTTGTGCACCTTTTCACTATCAACCCATTTAGTTACCCATTCATCGAATCGGTATAGGGTTAGATAGTTAAAGCCCACGGGTCCAATAATAATAATAATAATAATAATAATAATATAATAATAATAATATAATATAATAATATAATAATAATAATATTGTTATTATTATTAGTTTGTTAAAGCCCACGGGTTAGTTATTAACTTATTATTTACTTTCGGCCCAAAACCAAACCCTAGCATAGCAGGTAATTCTTCGTCTTCTTCTCTGTTCAAATCGTTATCATTCTTGTAATTCGATATCATTCTTGTAATTCGATCTGTTGTTGTTGTTGTTGTTGTTGTTTAAGATTGCTGTTAGAGACGAAAGTGAGGTCTTTTCTTCTTACATTTTAGATACTAATTCTCTGTGTTATGTTACGTTTGGTTTTATAAGTGAGATTTAATTGATGATGAATATTGTCGTCCTGTTGAAACTAATGTGTTGTGTTTGGTTTATCCAGCCATGAATCCTGTATGGACCCCCCCCCCCCCCCTCACACTACCACTATGGCCCTGTTGTTCCTCCTGATCTAATTGATGATGAATACTCTCGTCGTGTTGAAATTGAAGATGTCAATAGGTAGTTTTTTTAATTTTTAGTATCCTCTGCATCACTGATTATAATACTTCCCTAACATAATAATAATACTACTACTACTAAGATTACGCGAAGGAATTGAGCCAACGACTTATCCTGTCGAGAAATTTGTGTTACAACAAGGAAGCATGGACAAAGTAAGATTAGACAAACTTAAAGAGCTTCTATTAGAAAACCCATATGACGGACCAAACTCGTTATCGTCTAGTAAAGGTTTGTATACATGGGATTACCTACAGACCACTCTTATGGCTACTGATGAAGAACTAGAGGATGCTCTTAGCATTCTTTCAGCTGTAGAGATTGATGGGCATTGGAGGCTTCTTGATTGTGGATACTTGGATGAAGTCCTCGAGTCACTTTTAAGTTTTGCAAGCCAAAGAGAAAGCACTTTAATTGATGGAGTTAAGGCCGCGAATGCTCTGGTTGACCTTGGATTTGGACTCTCTAAGGAAGTTGTATCCTTTTGTTTGGCACGCTTTGCTATTTCAATAGATTCCCGTCTTTGGGATTTGGATACCCAACGGATTTCTGTGCAATTTGCATTGAACTCATTATATACTTACACGAATATGACAGTCGAAGCTTTTCTGCGCAATTGGGCCGATGGGGGATTGCCCGTCGGTTTGGATATGGTGGCACGGGAAATTGTGCTTAAAAAATTGGAAATGAGTATTGGGTTTCTTTGCCATCAGACTGCTATGGATCAAATCTTACGCCAGGTTCTTTCTTTGGGATTTTCTTTCATCATTGTTTTTACTTCCTATCATCTTTATATCAACTAATTAGTGTGCTTTTGTAACATCTGCCATTTTTTTTTAAATTATAAACTCTAACCCGAATTCATTTTAAACTTTCATATGAAGAAAAATCCATTATTTAAAACTATTCTATTATTTTGATGAATCAAATGCTTTATAAGTATAGTTTAAACAATATTGTGAATTTATTTTCTTATTTCAAAATTTTAATTTGGTAAATCATCTAAAAACTTATAATAAGTCATTAATTTATGAATAATTTCTTACTTTATAAAATTATAAAGTTTTATTTATTATTAAATAAATAAATAAATAAATAAGTCTTATTAAAACTTATTAAGGTTGATAAATATTTTATAAAATAAATGGAATTGTCATTTTAAATTAAGTTTAGGGTGAAAAGTGTAATTTATAAAACTTAAATTATAAGTTTTTCACATAAACTGTTAAACTTTAAAATTACAAGGACCAAATATGTAACTTCAATCAAAACTCCCAACCCAAATCCTCTCATTCCCGTATATCCGGCACCGAGAGCCGGCCACCCTCCGGCCGAGCTCCGTGACCACCAAAACGTATTGTTTCGAGCGTTTTAAATTGTTAAAAATTACCAATCAAACCGTGGGATCGTTTCGGATTCGAACCCATGTCCAATCGAACCATTACACTCGGATTTAATGGGTTTCGAATCGAAAGCAACGTCTCGATCGGTTTATAACCGATCAATGCATACATTAAGTTGAATAATCAATGTAAACATACAGAAACATTCGGTTAATCTTTTCCAAGCTTAATTCTTAGTTTAATTCAAGTTAATCATCAATTAAGCACCCAATTATAACCGAGACGTTCGAAATTAAAGCAAAAATCAATCGGCACCTTAACGTACAAATTAGGGCTATTTAACAGAGGGGAAAGCTTTCATGTGATTCCTTTCAACTTTCAGAACCTTTAATTGCTCGAATAATTCACTCGATCATCGATTTCAAGCTGTTTCTTTCTCGCGAGCAAGTCGAGACAAACCCGAAGCTTAAACATTATCAATCGGTCGTAATCAATTGTGTTTAATACACTATTTTACTCGAAATTACATGGGGAAGAAAAGCCCTATGATTAATCTGGGTAACAACATCGAATTGAGGTACAATTTGGAACATTTGCAATCTAGGGTTCTTGAGTGATTTGGGGTTATTTAAAAGATGATTTTTTTAATTGATTTGTAATTTCAAACAAATTTTGGGCTTTAGCCCAACCGGTTATCATATCATCTTTGTATGCAAGAGGTCACGGGTTCGAACCCGACCTCCTGCATTTACTTTTTTAAAGCCAATTTTGTATATTTTAAGCTTTAAAAATTATATATGTTATTAAATCAAATTAAAAGTTATTTTAATAACTAAAATACTTCAGAAATTGTTAAATTAATTTTAAATGTATTAAAAACTTATGATTTTAAATTTAATTATTTTTTTAAATAACAAAGATTATAAAACATTATTAATTCTTTCATGTAATTTAAATGCTAAAATATAGTATGGTTCAAATTTTGATTATTTCAAAACATTATAAATTTATATGTTAAATAACTAATTATTCAAGTAGTTATTATTTGAATAATTTATTATTCATCTAATCATTTGAGCATGTTATATCATAATTATTTAATAAATTTATTCGTTAACTTTTATTTAAATTCTTGAAAATTATAAAACAATATAACTTGCTTTATTTTTATTTTTAAGGTTTTTGTATTATAAAACTTTTATAATAAATCATTTTAAAAGCTCAAAACTTTATAAAATGATTTTAAATAATTTCAACGTCATTTAAATATGTAATAGCTTTATCAAGTTTTAAATAGTTAATTATTAAATTAATTATTTCTTTTCACATAATATACTTAATTTCTTTTAAATCAATAACTTAAATTGTTAAGATATTTTTAATTGATTTATATTGTCTTTATTAAACCAAAACATAAACAAGTCATTATTTTACTTAATTATTTAAACCTCCAAATTACAATTGAAACCCTAGTTCACGTCTTATTGTTATTCCTATTATCGAACTTAATCTAGGAACTTATACATTTAGGCATCTTGTAAGGGAAATCGTTGAAGCCTCGTTTGTTTTCTTATCATCATCTTATATATATAATGTGAGTTTTCCTTGCCCCCTTTTTATTTTATTTTACACTATTTTGGGGTGAAACATGATACTTATACATCATACACTTATACACGTTTGAGACTTGTAAAACACTTGCAATTCATATTTTTGTCATGGTTATTTGTGTGTTGTAAGTGATTATATGAGATACATAGTTTGTTTACAATCATTAACTAATGTTAGCCTGGCGACGTCTTAGATCTTTGGGCCTGACAAGCCTATTTGGTGCTAAAGTCGATGTATTGCCGAATCCTGATGACGTATGCTTGTTCATCATGGGAACCAAATACACTTAGCCAATCTTATATACTTGTAATCAAGTCGAGGTTTGGTTGTAACGATATGTGTTCTATAACCTTACTAACTTATAACCTATTACATGAATTGCTACTTGTAACCTTGTTATATTATGTATGAAAACCTTGGAAACTCACCAACTATTTTTAGTTGACCTTTTATTTTCATCATGTTTCAGGTTTGATGCTTGAAGATCTTCTTGTGCTCATATAGAACTTGGATCTAGAATAATTAAAAGTCTTATGTTTCAGTTTGTATCTTGATTGTTTTGTATTCACTTATTTGTCTTGTAATGTTTAATGAATAAAGACATTTAATATTATTTCAACTTAATTAGTTCCATGTGCTATGATCAATCGTCTCTCATTCGTCCGCCCCGATGATTCCGCCGTCAGTCGGGGTGTGACAGCTTTTTCCTCTCTAGTGTTCCACGAGATGGACTAGCCAGGAAGATAGACAGACCGGACCACCTTCAGTTTCGTTACTCGTTTATTTCATCTTTACTACATTTTGTCTTCAAGTATTGCAAGTAACTACTTAGACCTTGTGCTTTTGTGTGCTTTATAACTTCTTTTTAGAATGACAACTTTGTCTACTGTAGACATCTTTTTTTATATATACAAGTATGTTTCTTGTGTATCAGGATATGGACTTTGGATTTCTCTAAGTGTCAGCGATCTTTTATATATACAAGTATGTTTCTGGTTCATAACAAATCAAAGGTATAACTACAATAATATTGCAACCTCTAGAGTTGATGTACAAATGCGGATATATGTTCTGAACCATTAAGCAAAAGCTTGAAGAAACCGGTTTTGGTGAGGTTTATAAGGTGCTGTTATATTGCCTATTGATTAAAAAAACACAAAGTCCAAAAAACGTATATATTTAATACTGTGTGTTACTACTAATAAACCTTATGTTACATTTGAGGTGTGATTTGCTAAATTTCTCTAGAACAACACACACACTATTTACTTATTGTTTAAAATTACAATCTATTTATGTTCTTATAATCCTTTATAAAAGATGACCTCTTAGGGCGACCTTATGTGATCTCTCAACTACTCTAACCTATTCATTTTCAATCTACATGTTTCTTCGTAAATTGTTCTCTTAACCTATCATCTATCTATCAGTACTAATAAAAGAAGGTTTTGTATGTCAATTGTCACAAATATAGAACTACCAAATTTTATTTTCTCGTTTATTTCTTCTAATAAATATCACATTAATTACAAATGATAATATTTAATTCTTTTTATATTACATTTATAATTTTTTTAAAAGATCTTTCTACAAATGCGATTCGTAAAAAAATAATATTTTTTTATAAAATAAGAACTTTTTAAAAAAAAAATTCAAACTTTTAAAAAACACAATAATATTCGTTAGCGTGTGGTTTTTAAAAATAAAATTCTTATGAAACAAAAGTAATTAAATTTTAAAGTTATAATAAATAAAATATAGAAAATGCATTTTTTTTAAAAACCGTTTGTTTTGAAACAACTTATTTAAAAACCAACCTTTTTTGAAAAAAAAAAATCAAAACAAGTTTAATATGATATCATTCTTTTATCACTCGTAAGTAATGCCAATCATAGAATATATATAGAAAAATATCGTTTTAGAATTCATAAGTTTTTATTAATAACTATTTAATATTGTATTAATTCAACCCGTATAATGCGCAGGGTACTAACTTAGTTAATTAATATTTACATAATTTTACTACCTTGCCTTTAATAATACGCTTCTAAATTTCAAAGTATATTTGTTGTTTAGTTATTCGAGTTTACACACACACTCGCAACTTTATTTTCCTTCCGAGTGGCACCATGCTCCTTTGTCATCGCTTTCCAAGTTTGGATAAAAGACTCTTTGAACACCAATATGGTTGATTATCAAGCAAAAGTTGTTTCCCTTTCAGAACTTGGTAACGCACTTTTAAATAGTTTTCACACTAGCAGTCACGAAACCTAAAATCTGCACATGTTGTGATAAAAAGCAAGTCCAAGAATCATGAATGCTTAAAGTTTGAAGTTTGCGAGTTCCTCGTTGGATAATAACATACATACCATACATACCATGTTGTGATAAAAAGCAAGTCCAAGAACCTTCACAAAATCTCTAAAATTCCAAGACTACCTACAATCACATACATACCATATATAGCAAGAGAATTGGTTATGAATAAAAAATACCATGAGTTTTTTCTTGTGTGTTTTCAAAATTATTTTAGGCAGTTTCAATCACTCAAATGGTTATTGATTTTCTTTCTACTCTATGTTACTTGTAATCCAAAAAAGTATTTTAGGCAGTTTCAACCACTTAAATAACGCACATGCTAACAACACATGCTCAGTTGTCTCCTTTAGTTCTCCACAAATTGCACACCATGAAGACCTAATTGCTTCAAAAATCTTCAATTTAAACAAAATGGATAGTAGCCATCAGTTATAGAATCTTAATCATATCTTCTTACACTTAATACACTCATCAAACAACATCAAAACCCTGATTCATCAAAATCTACTCATTTTACCCCTTTGGAGGTTTATACAAAAATCAACACTTGATAGAGATTAGGGGTTGTAAAATTAGATTTTGAAAACTGTAAAATTAACATTTGTTGTTGTTGTTGTTGTTGTTGTTGTTGTTGCTGCTGGTGCTCGTGTTGTTGTTGTTGTTGTTGTTGTTAGTGTTGAAGATAACACAATGTGTTTTTAATCACTATTTTTTATAGATTATATAAATTTGTTATGTATATCATTGTTTTTACAATTAGAAACGCATAATGATGTTATTTTATCAATGTATTTTCAAAACTTATAATGTTTAGGATACACGACGTTGATAAAAAATACGACACAATGTGTTTTTTTGTCATTGTTCTTAATGTATTTAATTAAGTAGTTGGTACTTTATTATTGTGTTTTACATACTAGAAATACACAATAATGTTATTCCACTATTATATTTTTTTAAATATTAATCAGTTTAGAAAAACACAATAGTATTAAAAGAAACAATAACTAACAAAAAATAAAATGAAGTGCATTATAGACACAATGACAAGATATGAGATAAAAATCATAAAAAAATTAATATATCGTTATATAACAATATTGTACTTATTTTAAAGATAAAAATGTTTGTTTTTACAATATAATTTTTTAAAATATATAATTCGTACATAAGTTAAGAACTGTTAAAAAAAAGAGTTTGAAAAAATTAAACAAAAGTGGCTATTTCTAAAATACTTATATAACAAACTTTCCTATGGTTTATCTCAATTCTTCATTTAATTTAGTTAAGTGTGAATACTTGAAAAAATCAACAAAAATAAATAGACCCAAAATAGCTCCTTAACAAACTTCATGTTGATCTCAACTATTGATGGTTACAATTTTTTAAAAAAATTTAAAATTTAGTCCTTTTTTTATTAGAACCCTTTCATAAACTTTAAAACTATTAATGTTTCAAGTTCTCAAAATGCTCTTGTTTTTGCATGTTTCTGTAACTTTTGAAAAAAAAATATATGATATCATTTTGTTTTCTAACACCGAACAAACAGGTGCATTGAGACTTTAAAAAATGGTTAGAGCTGTAAAACATAACTCTTATTGTTCCAATACTTTGTATAAGGTGCATCGCACAAATCAGAGCTCCAATGCAAAATTATAGCAAGCACTTAGAAACCATTCAAATGATGCAGTCCACAAACTAACACTCTGCAACTACAAAATTTGGACCAACATAATGTATAACATAAACATCACAAAATTTAAGAATACAATTGAATCAAACATTTACACATTTGTGTCACATTTTACGTGCCACAAATCAAGACCATACGTGTCCGTCATCCTTCTTTTGTTTCTTCTTTTTTCTCTTTTCGCCTTTCGTGTCTGCTCTCGCATCAACACGTTTAGATTGTTGTGATCGTATTTCTAGTAATTTTGTTTTTGCATCTCGGAAGGGGGCATCCGATTTTGAAGCCATCAATTGCTGTAATAAGTTGATTACAATATGTTTATCAAATTTCGAGCACTTGATAAGAACTTAATGACCACATATTTCAGAATTAACAAACCTTGAGGTGATCCATGGCTGCCAGATTAAATCCAAGAGTATCCTTGCATTCCTGGAAAAGAAAATTAAAAATTCCATTCATAGGTGCTGACCGTGCTGTATCGTTGTTATTATTTCAAGTGAAGCCAAACAAAATGTAAACTTGTTCTTTTAAAAAACTAGAGAAACTCACAAAAGAGCCATTTTTTCTAGGTGTGTTATCCCAATGATCATTTCTAAACAATTTCACACATTGCCATGACATACGCAACACCTTGGTCATCTAGCTACTTTTACTCGCATATACATATAAAATGTCTTCTTGTCTGCCTATAATATATGCATAAATGCTTTTAGAATTAAAGCATACCCAAAATGTCTCTTTGTTTCCCATATTAAAAAAAATGCAAATGAGATTTGGTACCAAATTCTTATGTTCGAGTTACTCATGTTTTATGTAATCTGAATAAAAATGACACGTGGACCCGTGTCATGGTATATGTATGAAATTGTTCTAACATGGCCGTAGAGGTATAACACACTCATGAAAATGGCTAATTTGGTGATTATATCTCAAATTTATGTTAATTTTACCTTAACTCTAGCATGAAGTATGTCTCTAAGTAGAGCCAAAAGAGGTCTGGTACTGGTCGTAGCAACCAGTTGATTATGATGTAACTGCAGTAGCACTGTGGCGATCCTACAAACCAACTCAACCTGCCAGCAAATTTGAAGTTACCAAAATGGTCAAATGGATAATTATAGAATCATGCAGTGGGGAAAAGATTTGACCAGAACTTACGTCAAACAACTGTAAAACTTGTCGGTCTAACAATTTGTTACTTAACAGAGGCATCTGAAGTGAGTTATATTTGCCAAGGTTGTCAAACTGTTTTCATCTCTGTAAGGCCAGGATTGTAAGGTGATGGAGATCGAAAGATCATACTCAAAAAGACTTTCTAATTCTAATTAATACCGTAGAATAATGTCTAATAAGATGACAAATTCTTGAAAGTTGGAAAATTAAACGTAATATCAGCATTCAACAGTGCAAATAAAACATAGAGTTTCAGATTACTAAAGCAAGTTATTAATGGTTTAGATTTTATGGATAGCACTAATGAAGTTGAAGACTTCATGGAGTTTACTCTTACAGGCTACTTAGTTGGTTACTCCATTTTTGCTCTTTAATATTAGTTGACAAAGTTAACACATGTATTTTCTAATTCACCAGGTCACATGAACCAGATCCAATCAGATGGAGATCTTATGGTCATATGGTTGTTCTTGGGACCATATGCAAGATCCTACATAAGATTAACACATGTTTGCTAAACTAAATTGTAAGATAGGAATTTTAATAAGCGTAACATTAACAATGCAACAAATTTATAACATAATAAGAAAACAATGAATGTATTTGGCAAGAGAAGCTAGTGCTGTGAGCTTGAGGTTTTTTTTTAAACCTAAATTTCTTTTAGCTTTTAAGAGCTTCTAGAAGCTCCAGAAAGCTGCTCGCCAGACAAAGCTTTTCTTCCTTTTTCATATAGGATATTCTATATATAACAAAAAAGCCTAAGCTCCTCCCCAAACATAGTCAATGTCATACCTTATCAAGATTCGAGGACCAATCTTTTAAAAATGACAAGAGCTTTAGAGCATCTGCAAATGGTAGAGCCTGCAAAGTTAAAATATAGTTAATTAAGGGACTAAGATATAAAGTCTCATGGCATAAAAAAGTAAAGCTTCCATATGTACAACTAGATGTGCACAAGGCCAAACCTAGGGACCTAAAAGCCAGGTTCTAAACGAAGCACAAACGCCAAGCCCTAAAAAAATTCATCCTTAGTTAAAACTTAAAAGTTTTGGGTCTAATTAGTTTCAGCCGAGTTGGGTCCTTGTTCTGGAATTTTAGTTGTTTTTACAATTATTATATCTTGAAAACTTGATGTAAAAATGAGTAAAATATTATCATATAAATGTAAAACTTGTTTATACATAAATAAACTTTAAATTATAAAAAATATCACAACATTACATAAATTTAATTAAACAAATGATTACCAATAACCCAAGAATATATAATGTCAAGTAATTTTGTGAATAACACAGTAACACTCTAAACAAATATGCAAAATGCAGCTGTGTGGGCGAAAGAGGCTACGAAACAGGCTTCAAGCCTTTTTAAGACTAGGTTTTAATATATGTTGTGATTTCTTGGGCTTCAAGATTATCAGCCGTAAACCAAACTTGGCCATACTGATTCAGGGGAAATATTTAAGACTAATTAGATGTTTTGAGATTAACCAAGCATAAACAGCCCTTTACAGACTTTCTTGGGCCAGTATCAAACCCAAGACCATTTCTGCACCTCTACCTACATCTCAGAGTGATACTAATTTATGTACAGTGCTGTTTTCTCTTCATTACCAGTAATGCCTGCTCCAGATCATTGGTATGAACTTTTGAGACTGCACGAAGGATGTAATCAGACGGAGAAAACCCCAGCATGATAATATTGGGCCGAAATTCTACACCCTTTCCCTTTCTCTTTTCCTCCTGAGGTTTGTAAAACAATGAGTTTACAAATGATATCGTGTACATAAACATATAATATATAAGTAGCCATATACAGACCTCATGTTCAGCCATTCGTTTTAATTCTTCGGTTGCAATGTCTAGTGCTTCAATGATAGAGTCAGTCGCTGTTAAAGTTTCCTGTGTCTTCTTTCCAGCTACAGCTACGGCTCCCTCTTCTGGAAGCTCTTGTTGAGGTAAATATCTATTTTCCAATGAGTTGTCTAGATCAGCCTCAAACATCTCTTCCAATCTTTTCTCTTTCTCTTCCTGAAATAAAGTCAAACTAAATCTAGGTTCTCCAATTTTTTCAAACTTTTACTTGTTACAATATAATTACAATAGTAGAGAGAATCTTCTAATAGAACAGTTTAAAGGTTGCCCCTTTTGACCTGATCCCCTGAGGCCCTTTTAGCTAATGTTTTTTTTAAATTCGCACATTTAAGTTCAAACACAACCCGATTCGAACCATTGATAAGTAAAATGGTTACAATTGCCGGTTGCAGAGTCTAAAACGTAGGAACAATACCTCAAGAAAAAATGGCTCTTCAGTGCGGTCCCACCGACGTATGGATCTATCATGAGACCCTGTAACAAGAAAATCACCACGATGGCTGATAGAGACACACCAAACTTCAGCATGATGGCCTTCTAGAGTTAAAAGTAACTCAAATTTATCTGCATCCCAGTACTTTACCAGGCGGTCTTTCCCAACACTAAACATGTAATGGGTGTTGCGAACAAATTTCACTGCTGTCACACTGCCATAAAAATCAACTTCTACTAAAATTGCTCCATTAACTATTTTTTTGGAATTATAAAGCTATCTTAATAAAGAATGTACCTATCAGCATGAGCGAATATGGACTTGTGACAGTCACCAAAGTCCAAACCCCAAATTTTCAAGTTTTTGTCAGCAGACCCAGTAACAATAAGATCCCCATCGGATGAGATATCCATACATAACACTGGCAGCTTGTGACCATATAACGTAAGAAAAAATTTGAAAGTGTCCATGTAGTAGACCTGAAAGTTATTAATGAGATAATTAGCAACTAACACAAAAAATATGAACATAGGCCACAAAAAATAAGTAAGAACAAAAAGCACCCTCAAATTCATCTTTGAAATATTTCTCTATGGCACAACTTCATCAACGAAATATTAATGGCAAAAAAAACTTTAATTTAAGCTATTTTCAGTGCACTCCAAGCATGCCATGCCACATGACATATATGTTCAAAGTATCAAGTTTTATCTTATGTTTACAGATATATCAATGATCTAATGTCTAAGACAGTGACATATAACTGCATCACAATATACAACCTAAAGGTGGTCATAAAAATAATCAGAATTATAAATACATCTGACCTTAACGGTGCAATCCAATAGAGCAACAGCAATATGCTTCCCATCAGGACTTACCGCCACCACTATAACATCATCATTCATCGTTAACGTCCTCACATTGGACACTGTTAAATGCACAGAATCCTGAAAATCCAAAAAAAATTAAAGACACGATCAAATAAAGTCCATCTAAGTCAAAAACTACAGAAATCTAGTGGTTTCACATTCTAAGCACACCTGACCAGACACTTCTGTGGTTTGATACTCCCAGACTTTAACATCATGATCTGTACTTCCAGTGACAAAACCACTACCATCTGGTGTGTGAACAATTGATTGAACTGAACCCGTATGAGCTTTCACTGCTTCAACAGAAATACCACTCCTAACATCAATAATTTCAAGACTGCCGCTTTTTGTACCTATGACAGCATACTTATCACCAGGAACAAACAAACTACACAATCCATATCCAGAGTCAATGGTTCTAAGACAAGAACCAGTACTAGGGTTCCAGATTTTAACAGAGTTATGGCTCGTTGACATCAAAAGTGTGCTGTCTGAACTAAGTGTAACACTTCTTACATCAGAACGATGCCCTTGAAGCTCAATAGCACTTGTTTTTATGGTTGAATTGCTATCAATTGAATAGACTTCAAGCAAATTGTTGTTTAATGATAACGCTAAAGTAGCTAAAGAACCCTTGGAAGTTAAGGGAGAAAATGAGATGGAACATATTTTCTTGCTAGCTCTTACAGTTTGCAAAAGCTTGAATACATCAAGGACGGTAACCATGGTTACTTGTCCATCATCTTTTAGCTCATGATCTGTGTTTTCCTTTTCAGTGGCATCAACAGTTTTAGAACTTTTCTTTTCCTTTTTCCGACTAATTCTTCTTTTTGCTTTACGTTTGGATTCAGTTTCATCTAATACACGATATACCTCCACTGTCTTTCCTGCAACTTGACAGGCTAGAAGGTTACCAGATTTGTTAAATCTCAAAGTTGCAACTCGATCTTTACTCTGTCGGTTAATTTCACCAAAAAGTTTCAAACTTTCCCATTTGTTTTCAACAAGAGAATCTTTACCGTCTGAAATGATTTGACCAGCTTTTGATACAGGCTGACCATCTGTAATTTCATGTTTTATGGTATAAAATCGAAGCTCTGAATCCGCTGAACCAGAGACCAGATACCTCTGCTCAGGGTCAACATCTATGGACCAAATTTCACTGTGATGGCCACCAACTATTTGTGTACAATGTTGTGTGTCAAGATCCCAAACCCTTAAAAACTTATCCTTTGAGGCACTAACGAGTTTTTTCCCCGAATCCAAAAAAGCAAGGTCAGTAACCTATATGCAAAAGCAAATCCAAGCAAGAAATGTTACAATCTATATTACATATTGACTAAACAACATAAAGATCAGCTAAGAAAATACATGAAGTCCTCAATAAAAGACAGATTGCATAAATGGCAACCTACTTCTGTACAATTCCCGTTTAAGCTAACTTACTGGCAATTCACTTCTGATATCTTTATTTTTATGCAAGAAATTTATAGTATATTAAAGCAAATAAAAACAGGTTACAATTTTCACAGCAAAATGGTAAATGGGAGTTGGAAAAAAATGTAGGTTCCTAACTTATACAAGCTGCCCTTAAAAATAAAGACCTGATCACGGTGACCACGTAGGCGAAAAAGTCCAACTTCACCAATAACATCCCATAACACAATGTCATTGTCCTTGCTTCCAGATGCAAGTAATGATCCTGTCTTGTTGAACCGAAGGACCGTCGTAGCCCCTTTATGCCCATTCAAAGTTGTTTCACAGGTTCCTCTTTCACAATCCCAAATTCTTATACTTCCATCAGCATGCCCACTAGCTATCTGTAACAGATAAAAGAAAAAAAATACAACAAACACTCTCATTTGATTGTTTTTCATATAGAACAATTCTACTGCCAAAACAGACAAAAAAAGCATCTCACCTCTTGTAATCCTATCATATTCAATCAATTTACACACATTCCGATTTCACAGCTTTAAACTATGCAAAATACAGTTTTTACACGCTTCAAATTCGATTCAATTTCTTGTCAATGCTATCATAAAAAAACACATAATATAACCTTATATCTTCCGTAAAAGTTAACAATTTGAGGGCTAAAAAGCAAATTAAAACATTTCAATTTCTTAAATCAATTAACAAACTATTTTCAACAAGTAACACGTTCCTAAACACACTATTTCACACGGATTACAGATAAATACGACTAACAAACTACTTAACGAGTTGTACCACCACAGCAATCAACAAACAACACAAGCACACGAGGTACAGATCGAATGAGCAATCACCAGAGACGAAGAAGAAGGAACAGCTGCAATTGAAGTAACAGCGATCGAAGGACCGCGAGATTGAGTAGAAGGAGCAAGAGCTTTACTGCAAACTCCTTGCCGCACGTGCCAAACGCCGATCTTCTCGAGCGCCGGAGCTAGAAGATGCTTGCCGGAGGTGTCGTAACAGATGTTCGACTCAAATGATGCGATCACTCCGAACGATGCCGCTGATTCATACCGGAGATACGACTTCACCATTACGATTCGTGATGTGCGATTGTTGCAGTTGAGGGTTTTGGGTGCTAGGGTTTTAGCGGTTTTAGGTTTTGATAATCAGTTTTGACTTATTTTGACTGATAAGAGTTCAAGATTTTGGGCCAATTTAAGCCCGAAATGAACTGAGCTGTACTCGTGATTTAACAAAATTAGGCCCAAATCTCAAATCAGAAAAAGAAATTTTAGTTGACTCAAACAGTCAAAACTCATAAAAAGATTTGGAATTTTGGATCGTCTCAAACTGGATTTGGGCCGTTTTTTTTCTTTGTTCGTTAGTTTCATAAGATTAAAGGATTACAAATCGGGTTGAAACTAATTTTGAAAACTGATTCGGATTGGGTCAACAAAAGTCACAATTGGGCTTTTTTAGAACTGGTTTGGGTTGAATATGGTTTGGGTTAAGGGAAGGATTGAGTTTAAAGTGGGTTGAGCCGGGTTTGAAATTGGGATGGAACCAGTTCGGGGTTTGGTTTTGCTGGCTTGAAACCGGTTCACTAAATATGGTTAAGAACTGATCTCAACCCTAAAGATTGGGTTGAGTGGTTCTGCAACTGGGTAGGGTCGGATTGTTGTTTCATTTTTCAAACCGGGTTTTTTGTCCATCTCTATATAAGACTACCGCCAACGCTCCGCCTGTAACTTTCCTTTGAATGATTTGGAATCAGCATGTGGGACATGTAGCTATGGGGCCGAGTTGCATGTGGTAGTCTGCACGTAGCCAACGACATCCAATAATGGATTATGTTTTGTTGTTTTCCCCTCACATAATTGCACATTTATACATCCTAAAAAATGTTGTATGTTAGGGGATGATGAGACATGCTGACTAGATCTATATATGAAAATACAGACGCTAGTATTGAAGACAATCTAATTTCAACAATCAATTGAGCCTTTAGCTCAATGATATCAACACATGTTGCATGATGTTGCTTAAAAAATAAGAGTTTAAGTTTCATCATAAACAAATATATAGATTTATAAATAGATTTAAAGTGTCTCTAATTTTATATTGAGAGTAAACAATGAATGTTTCAACTACTAATTGTAACCTTAAAGTACTCATGTTCTAAAGTTTGTTGCAATTTTTTCGCTTTCAATGCTTGGTTTGAGTTTTCCTTTTTCTTTTTTTAATTTCGTATGTCAAAAAACACATCTCTACTGGTGTTCTTTAGTCATATATTGTTTTTAAAAAGTGATAAAAAGTTTACGATAAAATTATATGAAGCAGTAAACTCTAGATACATATAAAAGTAGTAAATTGTTATGTTATAACTTAATCATATAATGTAACAGAAATAATAAAATTCGTACCTTTTTTTAAAGTTAGTATAATAATGAATGAAGAAAAAAAACTAACAAATATATGTTACACTGTTACCTACTTCATTTTGATTTTGAATAAATGATTGAAAATTAAAGAGCTACGAAAGAATGCACGCGATGAACAGTTTTGTTCATGTCTTTTTGTGTCTTAATTGAATGTGTTAACAGTAAAAATTTAAGACCCTAGGTATTTAAATAAAACCGGCAGGACTCCGGTGGCGTAACGAAATTAGAGTTTTTTTTACTTTCCAACGCTCTAGTTTGATACTATTTTACTTTAATTAAATTTATTTTATATATCAAGAACTAATCATCTCATGAATTAAAGGTATACATTTTTCTACTATACTATGCTAGTCGTTGTGGGAATTAGCGATATGCATATAACCATTCATGTTGTTTATAGAAGTATCAGATGTAAAGTTACAAAATTACATTATTGTGAAAAAAAACGATGAGATTATAGAAGTATCGGACGTTGGTTGCTAGATGAGCTAAAGAATAAGTGTTATTGATAATACGTTGTTGCGTATTTTTTTTAAATATTTTTAGACATGTCTTAAATATGTGTTTGGCTAGAATGTTGCATGTCTTTTAAGTATATCTTCAGACATGTTTTGCACAACTCATTTATAAATAAAAAATTGATGCTTCTTGATACGTATATGATAATATTTATTATATAACTATATATTACAACATACACTATTATACTTGTATATTCATTTGGTTCATACGACTGATTTACTTTATATATAGTACTATATAATATATCTCTTTTGATATAAATGTACTTTTATAAAAAATACAAGTTTTAAAACACATGTACAAATGAATACATCACATTTAAAAGGGGTAAAATAGGAATTTGATTAAAATTTTAAGACACTTTAGGGGTAATATAGTAAATTTATCCATTAAATTTTATAAAACTTGATATTTTTGCCCTTGTCTCTCTCATGTATTTAATAAACATTATTAATATATTATTTAATAATATGATATTATTTAATTCACTTCATTAAATTTTATTTTATTTATGATACTATAAATAAAAATTTAAATTTATATTTACTAATTATATTTTTATAACTAAATAATATTTTAATTAAGTATAATATTTTATTTAAATATTTAAGTATATAACTTATATAAATCTTCATATTTATAATATATATATATATATATATATATGGATATCACGATTCCTTTCTGTAGGTATTGGGTTGCTTGATAAGGTTCCGATCCAAAAATAATAAAAAAACCGACAAGTATGATTCTTTATTCTAATATTTATTTGACATATTGATTATTTCAAAATCAAAGACAATGTTGGGAGTTTTATTCCATAGTTTGCTGTCTTGGTATCTAATGAAGCCTTCTATTCTTCTACTCTAAAACCTGAAGTTTTCAGGGGTAATGATGGGAGCTTTTGTCATTATTCCTATCTCTACTTCGGATTTGTTAAGGGCCATTGAGTGAATGAGTGGTAGGGAGGAGTAAAAACATGTTGATTTGGATGGTGAGATCACGCAATCAAGAGCCTGAGGAGCTCTGATACCGATTGCAGGATCAGTGTTTGTCACTTAAACATAATGTTTTCACTCAAACTCACCTAGAACAACACTCGGGTATATGAAGAATCAATAAGAGTTGATCATAATATAGAAAGTAATAAAGAACACAGTAAGATAATTTTCAAGATACTTTTATATATTGATTCTCAACTCAAAATACAAGACTCTTACAAGCAGATCATGTGTTACAATGAGTTACAAGGAGAACCTATATATAATACTATTTACAGCCGGATATACTTTGATACCAGCTGGGATCCAATAGCTAAAGTCTATACTATAAGACTAAAGATTAAGGTATCTCGGATAAAGTCTTATCTGAGATTTGGTAGTCAGGACATGTCCCTGACTTACCTTTTGTCACCAACTAAAGTTGGTAACATGTACTATCATGAAATGTGAACAGTGGAATAAAGTATGGTCAACAACATGACTCTTTAGGAAGAAGTCATGTTGTATCAGAAGTCTGCAACAGAGTGTTAGAGACCATACTTGTGTCCACTGGTTCATAGCAGTGTGTTCCGAAGGTTAAATGGCTTCAAAAGAGTAAGTACTTCCGAAGCCACTTATACTTCGGAAGAGGCTGCTTCTTTCAAGGCTTGGAGACTTCTTCTTATCATCATACTTAGGAAGTGGTCTTTACTTTATTCTTCTAAGTCTTGAACTTCGGAAGTATGCACTTGTCTTCGGAAGTAGAGTTCTGTCTTCGGAAGTTGGTCTTTTTCTTTGTCTTCGGAAGAACTCTACAACCTTCGGAAGTTCCATGTTAAGCTTCGATGCCTTTTGCATGCAGCAGCAAAATAACTTAAGTGACATAGTTTTGGTTGCATTAGCCTTCTTCTTGATCCAACAGTAAGGTTAGTCAAATTTTAAATGCACATACGGGTGCTTAAGATTTAAAACACAAGACTCCTTCAGAGTAGAAGAATGTGATATAAAAATATAAGATTCTTAGAAGATACTGGGTTGCTTGATGGATGGAGGAAGGTTCTTAATTCTTCATTGATGATTGCTTGGAGTTATTCATCGTGTATTCATATGCGTTCTCATTGAATGGGTACTTGGTTTTTTATTACATTTTATCGGGAATCATAGAATTCAAATTACGTCAAATCAATCATTTGATTAGGTAGTTGTATGTTTGGCTATATTTGAAGCATTTTTCTTATTCAGATGAATCAGCAACAGCTCACAACAGGACTTTAGTCTTTTTTGAGCCCTCCTCTTTACCACTAATTTGTTTGTGTTAGATTTTTACGTTACTATAATTAGGATTGTGGTATTCGTAAAACTAGTAACGTAAACCGGTATCGTGTTGTAAATTGTTACTGCCGCCGCATTGCGCGGGTCTTCTACTAGTTATTAATAATTCATGTCCAAGCTTATTTATTAAATGAGATTCAACTTAGTTATTGGCTCGTCTAGTGATTAACTCACAAGTAGTTTTGACTCATCATAACCCTAGGTAGCACCTTTTGAGACGATTGATTTTTCGTATACTCATACAAACTATTTGTTATCTTATTATTTGTTTGTCATGATTTGAGTTGTGTTAGGAATCGCCTCCCATACTTATGTTCAACCAGAGGGGACGATGTTTATAATAGTTGGAGTTATACGTGCTTAGTGTGTTCATAGTCAATACCTTTAAATTTAGCTTAACTTGACTAAGTTCTCGATTAGAGAACACATTGACTATGTATAATAGCTCGAGCTTTACATGGTAAACGTTTTTATAGATTGAGTCTGGCTCGCTATCTACTTGAGTAACTCAAACCCTTTGACTTAGATTGTGTTAAGGTTGAGTGTCTATGTTTGATTTGAAAGAACTTTTAATTGATTTGACTTGTTTATACCATTGTATTTAATTAAAACACGTTAAAACAATACTATTTCATTTAGTGTACATACAAACATAGCTACACAAAAACAACATTTTCTACATGATTAGGCTTTCTAATGTACATTTATTCGTCGAAAAGCGTTCATTACACATGAAACACACACATCCTTTTTAAAAGACAATGGTAACTTGTTTCTAAAAAACATGCAATTGATGAAAACAAACATCGGTCACCAAACGCAAATACGTTAGGCCGTTACCATTAAGCCTAACTTATGGATATTATGATGCTGTCTAGTCACGTTTATTATATAATTGAACTTGAAAACACGAAGTTTATACTAAATCACACTTAAATAACGGAATTTGGGCCAGGTTTTAAATAATTAAATAGGGTTCTTATCCGGATTGAATTCTGAATGCAGTTTCGTATTGAATTCAAACCCGTGACTTTTGAAACGAGCCGATCAGTTTATTCAAACTATATAATTTTTATTCTCTTATGAAAAAACTCCACATGGTTATTTATTTATTTTTCCTATGAGCAGGATTATTCAAATAATCGAAAACTAACCCGATAAACATCCTTAGTTTTATTATATAATACATATGGTTATTTTTTTCCTGCCAAATAGATTATTTATTTAAAAACTTATGAGAGCAAACAAAATATTTTAAAAAAGTTATCACAAAGATAAAATAATATAAAAATTAAAACTTCAAACTCAAAGGACGAATACCTATGGGGAAAAGTGAGTTGGTAAGATATTTATCTTGGTACTGTTTTAATGAAAACTTACTCTCATAGTCAATATGCAATTGTAGTTTGTAACTAGTTTTATATTTTTCCTCATTAATAGGTTATTTAATTTTTTTGTCTTATGGTTGTTTATTTCATGAAAATTGCCGAAATAAGGACACATAAAGGATTAGGAGTGCTCATCGGTCCGGTTTATTTGGTTCTGTTTATCCGGTTTAAACCATTTTAGGGCTAACCACAAACCGAAGTCATAATTTCCCTCGGTTTTTTCAGGTTACATGTGCGAACCAGTTCTTGGTTTTTGACCCGTGTACTACAATCACGCGATGTCTAGCAACTCTAATAAAATATGAATGTCACGGTCGGTCTATCTCTGACTTGAATTGATATTTTGTTTGAATATTGCCTCCATGTTTGTTGCTCTCAACTCTACTTTAAAAATGTCATTTTCTTTTTGTTTTACTTTTCAGTCATTGTTGTTTTGTAGTGCATCATGCATTTCTAGACCACCAATTTTTCTATCTACAAGTTGGGAGAAAAACACATGCCTACCTTATTTAAGAGGTAGGAGTTTTAGTTACAATATTTGAGTCTAAACTTTTTTATTGAGTGCTTTAAAATAAAATTTGTTACATGCACTTCAAAATCAGCTAGTTGAATCAATATTTGGCTTCTTCACATCTAGTGTGATACAAATTTCAAAATATGAAATAATGTTTTAGTTACATCACATTAGAATGTTTATGGTTCACCCTGATGTATTTAACAAAATTTATTTTTTAACTGATAATAGCGGCTTTTTGATAAACTAAACTACATTAAACATGTCGGGTTTGTTGGGTCGGTTGGAGAGGTCAAAACTGTTCGGTCCAACGGTTATTGGTTTGGGTCGTTTTCCTTACAACGGTTTTGCTTCAAAAGTTTATAATATGGTAGGCTTGAAAAAAAAACACGGAACACTTTATCTTTTTAATAATTTTTTTCGCGACTTAAGGCGCACCATTTTTTGTCCCATTTTTTTGTCTCTCATCAAATGCAATGGAAGATTTTTTAGACACATAGTCCCTTTTAACATATATCTATTTTCTTCCGCTTATTATTGAGTCGTGATCAAATAATTTGTCTGATTTGTTCGATCTCATGATACCAATTGTATATCTGGTTTCAACGATAAAATGTTACAACATAATTATATCATAATTGTAGAAGGGGTAGATTACAATTAATTATTTCTACAAAGATTAGTTATTTTAACGATGTATAATTTTTTTAAAAATTGTTAGTAGTTAGACCGTCCGTAGCGTAGTGCCATTGAGCATCCTCGTCACCGTCCATGCAACGGGCTGCGCTGGGCATGCCGCCCGTGACTGCCCGTCCGCCAGTGGCCCGTCCCAACGGGCATTCAACAAATTATTTTTTTTTCTTTTTGAAAAATGTTTGATAAAAAGGTTTAATATTTTACTATAATGTTAATGAAGGTTTTATTTAGTTAATTGTTAATTTTGTTTAGTTTTTATTAATAAAATGAATATGATTGTTAAAATAAATGGTGATGTGAAAATAAATAATTATTTGTGGGAAAGATAGTGTTGAGTGTAAAATATTAAAATGTGTTTATGTAAATGATGAATATAAGTCAGTGAAAAACTGATGTGATATACTGACTAAAACTGTTAGTGAAAATGATGTCTGTTAGTATTACGAACAATCATAAAGTATACAACTAGATAGAACACGCCTAATGTAAAATATATGTTTAAATAAAACTTTACAATTATTATTAAGGTCTATCGCTTCTTGTTATTTTTATGACAAAAAATGGACGTTTATATGTTAATTGGCCGGTGGTGAAAATGGGGCGGCTGCCGGAAAAGTGACATCATACACAATTAGATTGCCATTTGTAATCCATTCAATCATCTCAATATTGTGTTGGTAAAATACTTTTTCATAAAAAAATATAACACACTTGTTAGTTTTGATTATAAAATTTAAGACGTAAACATATAAATCAATCATATAAAACATTTTAGAACGCACTTGTGATGATTATAAATGCAAATATGTGTAGAGTAGAGAGTGTGTGTTTGTCGGTAAAAAATAAATTTTATTAGTTGGTTACATGTGTCTATATCTTAAACGGGTAGAGAGTCGCTACTAAAGTGACACAACATTTTTTTTCATCCTCTCGTTAACTTTTACCAACTCTCATTCAAAAATAGAAACCCTTACAATTTTTAGTGATTCCATTCATTCAATAAATGTACAACCTTAAATCATCATATGCAGACGCAATTTATTCTCATCTCTATTTGCGGCACAAACCATCATTCACAACAACTCATTCAATGGGTGGGATAATGTTCCATGAGCTATTGCTAATGACTCTTGTGCCACGTCGCCTCTCTAAAACGATCCAACTTTCTAAAAGATATAAAAATAGTTAAAAAAATATAACAATTTTCTTTTGAATAACCATATAAGTCTCATTCAATAGACACAATAACACGCACAAACACAAAATTCTATACTCAATTTATTTGTATTTTAACTCATTAGGGATACAATTTACGATAAAAAAGTGTTTATATATATGTAATATTTGTAGTCATGCTAACTTTTTAGATATTATTAGTAGGGACACTCAACAGTTTGCATATTTGTTATTGAAACCATCTGTCTTAGGGGCCGTTTGATTTGCAGGTCTCGGTTAGAAGGGGTTGACCGAGTAAGAAGGTGTTTTAAAAGTGATCGGGTAATGGGGAAAATATACATGGGTCAGTGGTGTCGGTCCGAATCAGACGTAAAAGAGTGATAATCAAACACGCTATTATTCCATTAAAGAATTTGAAGTACACTAAAAACTACTTAAATCTGAATATGTTCATATTCAAAGGTGTATCCGGGAAACTCCAAACTACAATTTCTACACCACTGTGTCATTACCTACGATTCACATAACAATATCCTTCATCGACCGCAAATGCCACAATGAACTAAAATTCGTGAAGGTAGAATCTACCAACGCCACATCCACGGTCCCAAACATCATCGCTATGGACCCAAACACAACTAAGTACATTCACATATGATTTTTGAGCACAAAGGTGTCATGTTTGTATGATTTGGTTGTAGAAAGTGATTTGCTTTATCCTTCAACCCGTTAAAACTTCTCATAATTTCAAAAGTTGGGCATTGAGATTAAGATAGGTAACATCTAATATAAAATTAATATCCATATCTTATAGGATATATTTAGATTATTTTTTTCTTTAAACGTGTTACGTTAAAAGTTATTGTATGCAGGTTGACATCAAAGGGCGTTTATCTTGATGGCAAATGTTGCCCATCATTTAAAGGTCAAGGGTTTAAATTTGACGATATACTGAAGCAGAATATTGAATAAGTGAAATGGTTGTTTTGAAAAAAATTAGTTATAATAAGTTGTTGATTAACATCAACTTGGAAGAAAGATTTATGAAAATCCAATGAATACTTGTAAACAGAGGTGAATCTAGGGCACCGTTTAACTTTTGAGAGACGACTCCCTAGGTTAACTGAAAATCTAAAAGAGTGGAGAGGATGAAATATGTGACAAACGCTAAACATAAAAGATGATTTGTGTAGTAAATGAAAATTAAGGATGAAAAATGTAATTTTAGTATGGCTAAAGGACGAAATAAGTAATTGTCTTCCAACTAAAAAGATATGATTCAAAACTATTATATGTCTAAGGATTCTCTATAAATTTTCTATCGGATTTTACTGTGGGATGGTATTAGGGGTGGTACTCGAAACTATCATCATTGAAAAAGTTAGTGTTATATTATTTATTATGCATTTTATGATAATGATGTTATATATGTAATATTTAACATATTTTGAATATTTAATTGTTAGTAATATGAAAAGATTAAAAATTAAAAGTTGTTATAATCGTATTTGAAGATATGTTATTTCAAGTTGGTTTCCGAGATAGA
Source organism: Flaveria trinervia (assembly GCA_025506515.1). Lineage (NCBI taxonomy): Eukaryota > Viridiplantae > Streptophyta > Magnoliopsida > Asterales > Asteraceae > Flaveria > Flaveria trinervia. The sequence goes on along the minus strand of CM046443.1, from coordinate 100,499,289 downwards.
TTTGAAATTGAGTTTAAATAGTGAAAATTATAATAGTAAAATTTATGCATTTATTTAAACATAAACGAGAATCAATGATCCAAAGGAGAAAACTAAAAAATATGATGGTTAATACATATTAGAGTACCCACAAGACATGTAACATCATTTCACAACAAAGTATAAGACTCGAAACATCGAAGCTAATCTCAAATCCGTCTTTACTTCATCCCTGAAGTAATAAAGAGAATCAATATCTTCTTTATACATGTATGTTATTTACCCAAACAGTTACTAACATGTTTATGATTTTTAGAAATCATTAAGGAGTAGCTTTTCAAAAGGATATATTAAACTAATATGTTTCTTGATAAATATAATCTTTTTAGAACATACAAACCCAAACTCCTGTTTAGTTTATGGTGGGTTTCTTTGAACACTTTTTAAATATAATTAATTGTGGTCCACAGTGGGTATGAAGATTGAGGAAGGTGCGTTAAACTGTTAGCTACAAGTTGTCTTCTTGTCATAAAGCAGCATGACAAAAAAACATTGAACTAGTGGCTTAAATTTCGTATAGTTATTGTATAATATAATTCAACAAAATATTTGTTAAACTTGCTTTTAACTAAGACATTTAAATATTGGCTACCTTCCATAATATAATGATTATGAACAGAACAATAATTGAAGTTGGGACTTGTTAACTTTTGTTTGAAAACATATATTAGTAAACAAATTAATAGAAAATAAAGTGGTTGGTATGTATTATATAGCTATCCTCTCATCAATATTATAATACTAGCTTTAGTAAACACGTGTATTACACGGGTTGAATACATAAAATATTACTATATTTAATTTATTAATTATAAAATGATATTTTAAGATATGATATGACTTAAATTACGTATGAGAAATGAGTATAAATGATAAAACAATGATATCAACTTTTTAAAAATTTGTTTTAAAATTTTTGTTGAAAAAATAAATATTTTGTTCCAAAACCAACCGTATAAAAATTTATTTTTAAAAATTTTCTTATTATAACTTCCAAATTTGATTATTTTGTTTTAAAAAATTAACTTTTTAAAAGTATCAATTTATTTAGAAATAACCTTAATAAATATATTTTTTCTTAATTTATTAGATATTAAAAAGTATTAAAATAATATTATTAGTAATTAAGATAATTATTTAATAGGAGAGAGAGGCGAGAAACTTTTGTTGAGAATAATTGTGGTGCTGACACGTGTCACCCACATCTACCCTTTTATTAGAGTAGTAAGATAGTCGACTTGAAATGAACGCTAATGTAATTTATTAATTTAATTAGTATTAAGGCCCAACGTTGTGGTGGACGTAAAACCATGTTAAATAACACCAATGACACACTATCATTAGTGACCGTCAATATTGAAAAAACTTGGATCGAAAAATAAATAAAAGATGAAAAAAATAAAATGAACTAAAAGTAGACGTAAGAACGCTATTTGAGCCACGCAGATGAAACGTAAAACGTATAAACAATAAGTAAGTCAACTCAGGACCAATACACTATGACGGGACTGCTAAACGGGGGAAAATAAACATACAAATGTCGAACCCCGCACATATGTTGCGGCGCGCAAACTCGCAACATTTAAACCAAAACGCAAAACTTGTAATATTGAAAAGTATAGACGACCAAATTTGAAAGTAAAAATTGTTGGGACAAAATTATCAAAGATGTAAAAGTATTTGGTTAAAACAACGAAAGTTAAAGATTTAAAAAAAAATACAACACATTTATCCATATTATACCACTCATGATGCAAACAAAAGTTGCTATTAGTATATATAATTTTTTGTATTGAATTAACAAGTATGATAGGTTTTTTAGTATAACTACTATTAATATCCGTTTGTTGCCGTGATAAAAACACATTAAACTTACACTTATATTGAACCACTATATAAGCTTAAAAATGAATAAACAAATTGGGCATACAACATATAAAAGCACAATATTTATCAAGCATAATATTCACCATCATATAACAGCTTTTTTAAATAATTTCTCATATACACAGACGAATTACGTATAGTCTTAAACTTGATAAAGAAACATCATTATTACTTATAGCGCCGTTATTATTGGTTTTTCTATAAAAATAAAATCCATAGAATATTAAATTGGTTACATGAAATATATTCTTTCCACATATTCCATTTTTTTGTACTGGATTTCATTTCCTTGATAGCAATATTGAAGTATATTTTGACAACATAAATCGGTATATAAAAAAATGGTCCAGCTAGATTTTTTTCTTTTTTGGCTGAAACAACAATACAATATTTAAACCACTTAATTTATTTTTACTTAAGTTTAAACTTAAGTGGTGTTCAAATAGTATTTAACATTTAACACTAGACCATCAAGACAATTGAAGATATCTTGTATACCTAATAATGTTATACTTCAGGTTTTTTATGCTTATTTATTTTATTTTTGTCTAAATATTAAGTATTTTATACGTATATCATGATACTATTATTTTTACCTTTTTATTTTGTTTTCAAGTAGGAAAAAAAACACGTTATTATATCCAGCCAGGTCACAACTCACGCGGGCCTTCCTCGTTATTTTCCATAAGTGGCACCACGTTATTATAAAATTTAATTATTTATTTAAAAAATTAACAAACACTAGTTGTTATCCAATATTTTATTTTAGTTTTTAATTATATCTAAGAGTGATTAATTATGAACATCGTTTAAATAAATTATTCTTTATGCTTTGTTTGTTTTATATAACAGAGTACAAAGATTCGTTGATATATACTGCCATGATTTTAAATATTTTATGAATGCTACGTAAAACAACACCAAATCGAGCATAATTGAAAAGGTACTATTAGTATTCAAGTATAATACTTTTTTAATATAGAAATTATAATCATTTTAAATAGATGCTGTTTTTGGACCCTTCAAATAGTTGAATTAATAAACTCCTTAATTAAACTCAATCAAACTCTTTTTGATAACAACTAGTTTTTTACCTGTCACGTGTTGTGAATACATCATTAGACGATTTTCTAAATATCACGTACTCGTAATACATATATACATATATACAGAGGATAGATCCTAAAAAAACCACAAAGTTATGTGAAAACTAAAGAAAACCAATGAAATCGGTCACATAACTTATAATTTGTTATCGCTATCCTTTATATCCGTGTGTGTGTATATAAATAAGGGTATGAATCAAATGAGAAACCATAGTATGGTTTTACACATACGTCACATGTAGGTTACGTATACGTAATCATTTTTCATTCGACATAGTGTTACATATATGTAAGACTCTTCATTCTTGTATTTATGTTTAACATATATGTAAAAAATGCTTAAATAACCTTTTAATAATTAAAATAACATAAATTTTATGAATTATGTAATTGTTTTCCTTGGATTTCTTTGGTTTTCAAACATATATATACATATATACATACATATAAATATATATATACATATATATATATATATACACATACATATATATATACATATATATATATACACACATACATATATATACATATATTATATACACACATACATATATATATATACATATATATACATACATATAAATATATATACATATATATATATACACATACATCTATATACATATATATATGTATACATATATACATATATATACATATATATATATACACGTATATATATATATACGTATATATATATATATGTTATATATGTATATATATGTGTATACATATATACACACACACACACATATATATATATATATATATATAATATAAATATATTATATATGTATATATATGTATACATATATATATATACGTACATATATATATGTATATATATACGTATATGTATACATACATACATACAACTACATACATACATACATACATACATACATACATACATACATACATACATACATACATACAGACATACATACAGACATACATACAGACATACATACATACATACTACATACATACATACATACATACATACATACATACATACATACATACGTACGTACATACGTAC